>JAJQKJ010002097.1:0-447500 GCA_029574335.1 Rana kukunoris
GCTAATTAAGGCTTCATTAGCCAAAACTCATTAATGGTTTGTTACTACATCGGATTGCCTGATTTTAAATTATAAAGAGTTTGCAGATCATATTAGGACTCCAGCGTGACACATGCAGGGTAGGCACAGAAGCAGGAAGTGACACGTGCAGGGGAAGGCACAGAAGCAGGAAGTGACACATGCAGGGGAAGGCACATCACAGCACCAAGTGTTAACCTTTCCCATGTCACACATCAACCCTTTATTAGACAGACACTTAACCTTTTAGCACCTGCCTACAGGATATTGGGAAGATCTGATCATTATCTAACATTTTCCTTACTACAATCCTTTTTCCATAGTGCCTATACTTACTTGTGTTGATAGGTGGAGACATTTCTTCCTGTTCACTTTTCAGAATCACCCCAATCTCCTCCACAAATTGCTGATCACCCCCCACATACGTCTCTACTTCTTCTTCTTTAACCTCAGCTTTTATACTAATCCGTTCTTCATCCTACACCAAAATAATAGAAAACATCTATTAAAGCAGAATTCCGGGCAGAGATAAAAGTCACAAATGACAGCAGCTCTACATTCATGAATACATTATTGTGTGTTTTTTTTTTAAATAAATGTGAGCAGTGTAAGTACCTGAATGTGACCTGGTATCAGGCTCTTGCAGTACCTGTCCATAAGAGTTTAGGCTGGGAGAGGGGTAAGCCAGAACAATGAGCCAATCAGCTGTACTGCAGTTCTAACAAGGGACATGCTGATAGCAGGAGCAGTAGAGTGACAGAATGATGAGCCCATTAGTTTTCTGCTTCTCGTTTCAGTATTCAGTCAGAGCCAGAGGGAAGGAGAAGGCTGTTACTGATCTGAAGCAGAGACAGGTCTACTGCCCATTTTCTGTAAGCTTAGGAAGCCCGGGGGCCCACCCCAGTGGCAAATGATCACAGGACGATTCCGTGGTAGAGAAAAATGCATTAGGGGTGGAGGATACTTCTGGCGATGTCATATCCGCCGTTTGGAACGCAAACTGTGGCTCATTGAATTCCAGGATTGTATATGCTCAGATACAAGGAGTATTTTGTACATTTTTAATTGGCTGTAAAAGTGATTTCTTATTCTAATAAACAGTATTATACTATGGATATTTCCTGGGCATATTCCCTATGATATATATGAGGAGTTATCCCCACCTGCTGAAGAACAACATTATCTGATGGGCATCCATGGCCCACCTCACCACCTATCCCCTGGATCCTGTCCCTTCACAATTACTGCGACCACTTTCCCGCTCTATCCTAAAACTCTCTAACGCACATCTTCAGCCTCCCCACTGCACTGGGTACCCCAAGACTTAAAAACCCTCAATAGACCCCTCCTGTTTGAATAACTTAAGATCCATCTCCCTGCTCCCATTTGCCTCCAAGCTCATCGAACACCTTGTTCAATTTCAGACTCGACTACGCAAATTCCCTCTACCGAGGACTACCGAAATACCAGATTGCATGTCTGTCTGATGGGCTGTTGGCTTCCGTCATCGTCTTTCAGACCTAGCGTAATGCATTTTTTTGGAATCGGTCATAGAAACTCATCGAAATAATATGTCGGAGTTCCCAACAAGTGGTTGTGAACAGCAGAAGCCTATAACCATTACGTTGTTCTGCAGCAGAGTGCATCGTTTTCCTTAAAAAAATGCCCTCGTAGGCCATCATTAAGAAGCAGGTTTTGGCTTTTGACAGCCAGAGATCATATCGAAAAGCCATCATGAGGGTTTCATTAATCCAAACGTCAGGATTTTCACTCATACATCGGAATTACAGCACGTAGATCAGTGTGGTACATGCTGATTGTTTGGACAAGCGTGGAATTTGAGCTCCATCTTGTTGGTGCTGCTCTCGGCAAATGCCGCTTCACAAACCTTGTCCAGTAGGTGGGTGCGCTTGGTTGACTTATTAAATAAAATGTGGCGAGGCCCTCAACGGTTTAAAAAAGGTTTTACACTCCGGAATACATTTTGCCGAATGCATGAGCACCAAATTCAAGGTGTGTGCATAACAGTGAATGAAACACCGCTTTGGGTATCTTCTCTCCAATCTTGGCCTTCACCGCATTAAGGTCTGATGCCATCACAGAAGCTCCGTCGTAAGTCTGAGATACCAGCTTTTCAACGCAATTGTACTTCTGACACTCCCAAAACGTAATCGGCAATAGCCGGTGCTCGCCTAACTCTCACATCATCAAATCCCAAAAACGCCTCCTTCACCTCACAAGTCACCTTACTCGTAACCACGTAACGCAATATTACGCGAGAAACGGCTTCGTTCGCGATATCGGTCGTCTCATTACTTCTTACAGCTACAAACGGGGCTGCGTTAATCTCCTCTTGGATGTCATTTCTAATGACATCAGCGACGGCTTCAATTAAAACGTTCGGTATTCCGTTTGATAAGCCGGTAAACACGGTGGAGGTCACAAATGATTCGCTAACCTCACATCTTTCTCGGCAAAGGCATGTAATAGCTCGACGTAGTTGCCACGATTCGAAGAGCTTGCGCTCTCGTCATTACCACGAAAAGCCAATTCCTGTTTGGCTAGGAAGCAGGTTGCATTAATTAGGTCTTTTAAAATCTCCCAGTTTTCCTTCCCTTAGCGTTGTGGATGCTGATATTCTGATAATCTCTGCTGCTCATCCAAAGCCAGGTCTGTTCTTGAAGCCCGGAAAGTCTTTAAAGCATTTGGCTTTGAATTTGAATTGCCGATTTCTCATGTTTGCTTAGGCCCCTTGAAAAAATTCTTCAAGTCGCAAAATCCTACTTGGTCCAAACGTTGTTGGTAGTGGAGAACAGGAGACAGGGAAAGCAGTAAAGGCGGTTTTTCGTGGCACAGCCAGTCTTTTCGTTGGTACCACTCCAATTGAAATGACCGCGTTATTTTCCTCTGGCCCTTCATTTGAAGTAGGTCCATAAGCACGGGCATTGGCCTTCCAATATTTAAGACTCCCTGTTTTGATTGAAAGTCCAATTTTGAGAATTTTCGAAGGTTTGGTATAGTGGTTTCCATTATTGCAGTTGCTGGAAAGTACTAAAACACAGTATATAAAGAAAAAATCAAGCAGGCATCTATTAAAATGGACATTGTCTCATTCAGTAGCAATATAAATAAATGAGATAGGAGGTCTCATTTCAAATTTTTTTTTTTTTTTGCAATAAATAAATAGTTTTCCTTGCCAAAATTTTTCTGTCATGTTTCCATGGATGCCTCAGTGATTTCAGCGTTTTTCTTTTAGACACATGCCGCCTTCTATAACACTGCAGTGAGAGGAGAGCCTTCATTGCACTTATTGGACCGCTTGTTCCAATGGTGCTTTACCATTGGTCCAAGGCTCCAAGCTGTCATTGAGCTCAGTGTCTCTAAAGACCCATACACACGGTAAGAGTTTTTGACAACAAACTTCAAAATGAGCATGCGTGCAAAAAAATCTGACGTCGTGTGTACGCTCTATCGGACAAACTTTTTCGGTTTTCATCGGACAAAAGTTCTCTCTGCAAATGGACAAGCTTTTCGGTAACAAAAGTCCTACGGTGCAAAGTTCCTATTGTGTGTACAGAAATCTATCGGACTTTTGTCCGAAGTACAAACATGCATCCCAGAACCAATGTTAAAATCAACCAACAATAGCAGAAGGTGGCGGTAAAGAGCAGAAAAAACCATGTGATGTTGGGAAAGTTTGCAGAAAAGTCATGGCGTGTGTATGTTATGGGTTTGCCCGGCCAACACCTTTCAGACAAAAATCCACGGAAAAGTTTTGTTTGAAGTCCGATCGTGTGTATGAGGCTTTACAAGAAGCGAGGAGAGGCACTGTATGCTCATCCTCTAAGTCTTCTGCAAACAGAGTGTGCCAGCTTGTATTTAAACTGGCCGCTCTGTATGTAGCTTCTGATAGGCTGTGCAAGGAACACCGTATCTCCATTGGGGCAGGAACCCCCCAAATTTTGACCAGTGGTGGGGGTAGTGACCCCAGGTCGACGATCTATGACCTTCGTGCTTCCCCTGACTGCATGTCCCTAATGTAGGGTGCTCGAGAAAGGAGCCGGAAATTGGAACGGGGCGTGAGCAATAAAACAAGAGACTACATAGAAGAATGTCATCCCACAAAATCAAAATTTTTGTTTTGTAAACCATATCTACCTACCTGATGATGGTGAGGGATGGTGTGATCTTCCTGTGTGGAATCGGGGAATACAGAGGACGGGGGCATCTCTCTGGTGGGTTCCCATTACTGGGTCCATCTGTAGGAAAATCATATGACTGCAATACCATTGTTTCTAGATGTGGTATCAGGTTTATCAGATGATGGGTGTGACAGACTCACCGGGACATCCGGCCCCCTCCTTGTGCTTAAATTCCATCCCCTGAGGCCCTCTAGGCAATAGACTAATGACCTGAGAAATAATATCTTGGACTACCTGAGCCAGGATATCTGTAAAGAACTATTTTGATTCGGATCTCAACGTTAAATTGTAAGAGTGACTCCTTTCATACCGTTAGATGCTAATGCCCTCGCCTCCAGCCATCTCTCTGTTCTCTGTGCTAATTGACATGCGCTTTGTGTGAAGATGTCCTGTGTTTACACTTATGATAATGTGTTTTGTATAGCAGGTGAGTGGAGATGGGACGTCTACCTTGAAAGGTCTTGTCTTGGAGTCACCTTGTCTGGGTAAATGATTAGTTAATTAGCCCATGTTAATTTATGTTCTGGTTACCTCCTCTTTAAACTGTATATAAGGTTGCATTCTTGGTTCTATCAATCACTCCATGTTTAGCACACAAACAAGTCTCGTCTCGTGTGTTGAGGGCAGCTGGATATCTGATAGCTATATCAAGACTGATAGGAAGCGTATATGCGGAAGCAACTCAAGTGGAGTTCGAGACGTTCCGTTACAATGGGGGATCTAGGTGGTGGAGCTCTCGTACTGCTCTCTCCTTTACAATAAAGTCTCCTCTTACCCGGTGGTGTGAGGGACGGCTGATTCTCCATCATGACGTCCTTGTAGACATCATTATACCTGAGGTGAAGGTCTATATATCCCCAATCATCAATCTATAAACTTGATCAGTTTCTGTATTTAGTATTCATTACAAACCTGTGCTGATATCTAGAGATGGTTGCTCCTTTTTAGTTGTCACCATCATCCCAACTTCCCTGTAGCCACAGTCATCGCCAATTCTTCCTCTTTAACCTCATCTTTCACAGACATCTGTTCTTCATTCTAAAACAAAAGAAAGAAATAAAAAAAATAAAAAAACATAGAAATATGAAGACCAATAGGCTGAGAGATGAGTATAATGTCATACAGTGTAAAATCCCTTTTGTGTTCTTCCCACCTACCTGATGATGGTTGAGGGATGGTGTGATCTTCATGTGTGGAATTCTGGAAATACAGAGAACCGTTGTCCTCCATAGACGTCTGAGCTTCACTCATCGATGTATCTTCTTTTTAATCTCAACTTTGATGTCTTTCAGTTCTTTCATCCTAAACTCAAAGGATGATGGTATAGATTTATACAAAGGAAGAAGAGATTACATAGAAGAATGTCCTCTCCTAGATTGGAATTATTTTTGGTTCTAACAATTCAGTCCCACCTACCTGATGATGGTGAGGGATGGTGTGACCTTCCTGTGTGGAATCCCGGGAATACAGAGGACGGGGACATCTCTCTGGTGGTTCCCATTACTGGATCCATCTGTAGGGAAACACACACACTGACTGAATACATTGTTTCTGTGTGTTTATCAGATGATGGGGGATCTAGGGGGACCCTCCGTACTGCTCTCTCCTTTTACAATAAAGTCTCCTCTTACCCGTGATGTGAGGGGCAGCTGATTCTCTATCATGACGTCCTTGTAGAGATCCTTGTGTCCTTCTAAATACTCCCACTCCTCCATGGGAAAATAGACAGTGACATCCTGACACCTTTTAGGAACCTGACACACACAATGATACAGTCACCATCCAGACACATCCCTTGTCTGTTACTGGATAATGTGTCCAGAATTCCCTGGCACCCGCTCACCTCTCCTGTCAGCAGATCAAGAGCCCTTTTAGTTACTGGAATCTTCTTGGCACTGGTTACCTCTGTTGTCAGGCAGGTGGAGGCACTGCGAATTGGTGATGTCCTGTGAAAATGACTGCTGGGTGTTCATGGACCACCAGATATTTTCTTCACTTTTTTTATATGTAAAAAGAGAAAGTATTAATTATAAATACAGACTTCCCAGAATACTCCTCGCCTCTTCCTGATCTATACAGGACTCTCCTCTCTGTAGATGGATAATAAACTGAGAATTATCTGGACTGTACTGGGATGAATAACATTCCTCCAGAGTTCCGAAATTATAGATTTCCTATAAACCAGAGGCTCTGGATGGACAGTTGGATAAATGGCTCTATATTTAGAATGTATCCGGTCTATAAACCAGAGGCTCTGGATGGACAGTTGGATAAATGGTTCTATATTTAGGATGTATCTGGTCTATAAACCAGAGGCTCTGGATGGACAGTTGGATAAATGGCTCTATATTTAGGATGTATCTGGTCTATAAACCAGAGGCTCTGGATGGACAGTTGGATAAATGGCTCTATATTTAGGATGTATCTGGTCTATAAACCAGAGGCTCTGGGTAGACAGTTGGATAAATAGCTCTATATTTAGGATGTATCCAGTCTATAAACCAGAGGCTCTGTGTGATGGACAGTTGAAAAGGGGCTCTATAATTAGGATGTATGTCCTGGACATAAAAGACACAACAATGACTATGGAAGAGGATGGACACGACATTAAAGAAGAGAAAGAAGTATATAATAAAAATAATATATTTTCCTGGTGCCTTTACGGAAGAATACTAGGGTAAGGTGACCAGATTTTAAAAAATTAAATTTGGGACATATTTTTCTTTTTTAATAGTAATGGCGGCAATCAGCGACTCTCTGCCCGATGCCCACCTCTGCCAGCCTCACAGCCTGTCAGGTCTTGTGCCTCGTACACACGATCGGTTTTCGTGACAGGAAAAGTGTGATGTGAGTTTTTGTCAGGAAAATCGACCGTGTGTATGCTCCATCCCACTTTTTTCTGTGAGAATTCCTGCCAAGAAAAGATTGAGAGCAGGATCTCAATTTTCGAGACAGGATAAAAAACCCTGTCGTGAATCGCGTTCGTCTGTATGCAATTACGACACGCAAAAAAACGCGCAGGCTCAGAATCAAGCAGAAGAGCCTATTGAACTTCATTGAAATCGGCTCGTCGTACATTACTGCATTCTTGACGGTCGGAATTTCAGCCAAGATTAGTGTGATCGGGTGTATGCAAGACAAATTTCAGCCATTTTGGCAGAAATCCGGCGATCGTGTGTATGAGGCATTACTCTGCAGGCCCCGGCTACTACTGAGTGGGGAGTGGAGGGAAGATCACTCCACCAGGGAAGGCAAGCAGCTGGCCGGGACTTGAGCCAAGGCAGAAGAACATGCGAGCAGGAGCGGAACAGGCATGCACCCGAAACTGAAGAATATTCCCTCCACTCCGACCAGCACATGATCATCAGAAAGGGGCACAACATTTTTTTATTCTGCACTGACTGTCTTTAAAATTGCCCCATTCCCTATTCAAATCCAATCTGGGGACAAGAACGGGGACAGACTTAGTCCGGGACAAGTGTCCTCAATTCGGGGACTGTCCCCGGAAATCGGGGATGTCTGGTCACCCTACACTAGGGTGCCACGTCATCCCTTTAATCTAGAACACATATGAATTACACAGGTTCTGTGACTGATTAAGGTGATAATTAAACTCACTTGGTGCCTTATCTTGTATTAAAGCAGCCTCAGAACCTGTGTAATTCATATGTGTCCTGAGTTAAATGATGATGATGTGGCAACCTGTAGCATAACATGGACAGATACACCAACCATGCTTATGTTGCCATGGATAGGCACCAGGAAAGGAAAATTACGGAAAGGTAAGTATTTAATTTTCCATAATTACCTCCTCTACTACCAGTTCCAGCAATGTCTCCCCTCTACTTGATCCCAACCCGCTTGGCACTCCGAACTTAATTATAGAAAACATCACTTCCTGTCTTCTCATTACATCACTCCTGTTTCTCCTTACATCACTTCCTGTCTTTCCTTACATCACTTCCTGTCTTCCACTGACAGATAGGAAAATTACGGTAAGTATTTAATACAATTTTTAATTTTCCTTTCCATCATTAGCATACAAGGTGGCAAGATGAGGCAGGACAGGATGTGATATCAGCAGGGGGTCGGGGTCCTGCTGAGAGAGCTCTGCTGCTAAAAAAAAATCATAAGGGGGCTATGAAACCCGGATAGGAAGTTACACTTGCCCTTACTCTGAAGCTGACATTGGACCCGCCCATTCACTGGCATCTTCTCATTCCTCACATATCGGAAAAGGAAGGTGACATCTGAGCAGACGGTGTACCGTCATACTCCGCTCCCCCATCACAGACTGCTCCGGAAGTGCTGTGGCGGCCAACTGCGCATGCGCGATGCGTTCCAATGCATTTACGACCAGTGAAACCTCGTTCGGCATCCAGGCTCTTTCCTCACATCCCCGTGGATTGGAGGATGTTAAAAAAAGCGCCAGGAGGCCGAGCGGAGCGCGGAGCGAGCCGTCCGAGTCGAAGCGAGGACGTGAGGGCCGACTGGCCACTTTCCCCTAAGTCCATGTCGCTCTGAATGACGGCTTCGCTGGTGTGTACAGTGTCGTAAATGCATTGGAACGCATGCGCAGATGCGTTTGGAACGCATCGCGCATGCGCAGTTGGCCGCCGCAGCACTTCCGGAGCAGTCTGTGATGGGGGAGCCGAATATGACGCGTCAACGGCAGAAGATGTCCTTGGACTCAATAAGGAAAATAGGCACTTCCTGCTCGGGGACACCACAAGCGGTTGAATCATAATGTCAAACTGGCATCACTACATATAAATATCACATTACATGCCTCTAATGAATAAAGCTTGCAAAATAAAATATAGCACATAAATGTAAAAAATGTGATTGAAATTTGGAAGTTAAATACTTTCCATTTAATTCTATTCTATTGTTTATTTCTATTCTTTTCTTTTATGTTAAGGGGCACTCTAATTAGCACAACAGAATGTTCCCATTAGCATGCCCCTTAACATAAACGTGCCCATCAGAGTTCCCCTTAACATAAAATAGGGGCATGCTGTTGGGCATATTTTGTCAAAGGTGTCACAATAGTGTTGAGCAGAATATGCCATATTCGATTTTGCGATATATCTCGAATATATAGTCGAATATTCGAGATATATTGTTAAATGCGAATATTCGCGATATTTTTTGGAAATGAAATGATTGCGAAATTTCGCTATTGCGAATGCGAATGCGAATGCGAATGAAATTTCGAGAAATGCGGAAGGAGCACTATGATTGGCTCAGAATATTCGTGATATTTTATAATACAAAAAATTGCGAAAAATCGAGAAATGCGGAATGGAGCACTCTGATTGGCTCAGAATATTCGTGATATTTTATAATACAAAATAAATGCGAAATTTCGATAAATGCGGAATGGAGCACTCTGATTGGCTCAGAATATTCGTGATATATTACAATACAAAATAATTGCGAATATTCGGCAAATGCGGAAGGAGCACTCTGATTGGCTCAGAAATTTCGTGATATATTACAATACAAATAATTGCGAATATTCGGCAAATGCGGAAGGGAGCACTCTGATTGGCTCAGAATATTCTTGATATTTTTATCGTAATTTCGCAAAAATGCGAATGAGAAATTGATTGCGGAATTTCGACAGTAACACTCTGAAATCGAATATATGTGTTATTTTAGCTAAAAACAATATTGCGAATTTCTCGAAAATAATCGCGCAATATCGCCGAATAATGTCGCATTGCGATTTTTCGGCAATATAAAAATGATCGCTGCAGCTACTCGCCCAAGGTCTCTAATCATACCAGCAATGCTTTTAGACGTCGATGGGGATCTCTAGGATGTGATCTGTTCTAAAAAAAATTGAAAAAAATACGAATATTCGAAATAGCAAAATATTCACCGCGAAATTCGGATATATCGCGAATACTCGAATATGCCATATTCGAGCCGAATATTCGCAATACGAATATTCGTGAGCAACACTAGTCACAATGATGGGCTCAAATGTTAGTGGGGCACGAAGAAGGGCACATATTATGTTTAGGGGGGCACTCTGATGAGAACACCTGATGTAAAGTGGCACTGTGATGGGGAGACTTAACCCAATGTAAAGGAGCACTCTGATGATGGCACCAAATGTAAGGGGGCACCCTGATGGGGACACAAATTATGTAAGGGGGCACTATGATGGGGACAAATAATGTAAGGGGGCACTCTGATGATTGCACCTAATGAAAGGGGGCAGTCTGGTGGGGACAAATGGTGTAAGGGGGCCTTTTTATAGGGACACCTGATGTAAAGGGGCAGTCTGATGGAGACACTTGATGTAAAGGGACAGTCTGATGGGGACACTTGATGTAAGGTGGCACTCTGATTGGGACACCTGATGTAAAGGGGCACTTTGATGGGGACACCTGATGTAAAGGGGCACGTTGATAGGGACACCTAATGTAAAGGAGCACTGTGATTATGGCACTTAATGTAAGGGGGCACTCTGATGGGAGACAACAGATGAAAGGGGGCCATCTGATGAAGAAACCTTATGTAAGGTGGCACTTTGATGGGGATACCTGATATAAGAAGGTACTCTGATGGGGATACCTGATATAAGGGGGTACTCTGACTGGTGGGAACTGATTTATGAGGGTAATCTGATGGGGGCACCCAATGTACTGAATTACTGAGGTAGGGCCACCTGATGTAATGGGGAACACTACTGGGGACATTTACAGAGTATTACAGAGTGTGTGGAGGAAACAGTAAGGCCCCGTACACATAGGGTGACCACATTTCCAAACTACCATTTATGGACACCCCTCTTCCCAAAAATCTGCTTGTGCTGTAACGAATCACAGCAAAGTGAGGTGGGATTTATGATTTCTCCAATCACAATGCTCCTCCAGGCATTCCCGGTCAGGACAAGTACTGTCAGTGAGTAAAGCGGTGATGTGGTGCCCTTTTTTGGGGGCATCAGACTTGCCCAGGGGGTGGCTGTGTCAGTTTCATTCTGGGACACTGTATTGTCCTGGAATGAATGTGCCCGGGGGAAAGACCTGCAAAATGCGAAACTGTCCCGGGCAATCCGGGACACGTGGTCACCCTACGTACACACCACTAAATAAATCCGATCAAATCGGTCTGATTGGATTTGTCTGCTGGGCTTTTTTGGTTTGATCGCAGATTTTGTTTGGGAGCCACGTCGCACGACCGCGCAATTGTTATGTTAATGCGACGCAGTGCCGAATCTCAAAAAGTGGCCTGGTCTTTGACCGGCAAAATGGTCCGGGGCTGAGTTGGTTAAGGTATCAGGCTACGCGCTCGGGGCTCACAGCTCCTCGAAGGAGCTGTGAGCCCGAGCTCGTAGCCTGACACTTCCTTTCATCAGATGCCTTCTATCCCCGCCGTGCCCTGTGACGTCACCGCTTGTTCGGGATCCGCGTTCCACGCTGGCCAGCAAGGAGCTTCCTGGGCCCAATCCACCTGAAGCCGTGCAGACATCATAGAGCCGGTGAAAAGGCACACACCTAGTAGCAAAAAAAAAACCCGATGGACTACTACTCAGCGAACCTGTGAGTACACACCTATACTCACATTTTAAGTAGACTGCTGTTTTTAAGGTTATTTTTTGTTTTTTGAGTTGGCGCCTCCCCCCTCTTTCTTCTTCCAAATATTCACAGAGGTCATGGACACCCTCTACAGGAAGGCTGCCTCCTCATAAAATATCCATTTGTGAGACCCTTTTCCATAGGTACAGTTCTAGCTACCAGTACCACTGTCGCTTCCCAGGCTTTCCAGTCACTATGGAGCGTCGGAACACCCCTCTTTTTTCTGTGAAGGTATCAGCACTGATCACTGTATAGTAGTCACAGTCCCACTATAAGTCGCTGATTGCCACCCTTCCTAGTATTTGTATCATTTGAAGATGCTATAAGTTTCACACAAATCTGTCAATATACACTTATTGGGATACACTTTTTTCAATGCATTCTGATGACCCACTTCTGAGATCTGTTACCCACACTCATTCTCTTGTGCCAATAGACTAGAAACTACAGCATTGTCTACCAAGATATGGTGGCATCCAAGTACCGGTCCGGTGGGTATGCTAGTCTGGAAGAATGCTCCAAGAAGAAGCTGTCAAATAATAAAAAATAAACAAAAACACATGCTACAGTGCGTATTTTCTCCACAAGGTGGTGATCTCGTTTATTGCCAGTGGAACGCAGAGACAGGAAGTGATAGAAGGTACAGACAGGAAGTGATGTCATCTACACACAGGAAGTGATACTAAACCAAAGACACAGGAGGAGTCCCAAGTGAGAGGAAATTTGGGAGGAAGCCGAGGTAGAAATTCCTTCAATCGGCAGGGAGGGAAGGTAATATAAGATATTTTATATTTACACCCGATAACCCCCCTTCCCCCTGTCATGTCCGTCCTTTTCCTCCATAGTTACTGTGGTGTCCTTTTACTCCAACAGATGATGATAAACACACATATATATATATAGAGAGGATTATAATATGTATGCCAATACATTAAGGTGACCAGATTTTTAAAATGAAATCCGGGGACATATTTTTTTCTTTCCTGGTAATGGCAACAATCAGCGACTCACAGCCTCTCAAGTCTTACTCTCCGGGCCCCGGCTACTATTGGATGGGGAGCGGAGGAAGATCACTCTGCCAGGGAAGGCAAGGAGATAGGTTGGTGGCTGGCCAGGACTTGAGCCAAGGCAGAAGAACATACGAGTGAAGCTGAATGGGCATGCGCCCAAAACTGAAGAAATATTCCCTCTGCTCCGACCAGCACATGATCATCAGAAAGGGGGCACAGATAATGGGAAAAAATACACCCCCCCTCCCCCCCTATGCTAGTAAGCACGGCTGAGTAGGGGTGTGTAATTCAATTTTTTTTATTTTTAATTCTGCACTGACTGTCTTTGAAATTGCCCCTGCCCCCTATTAAATCCAATCTGGGGACAAAACCAGGGACAGACTTGATCCGGGGACAGTGTACTCAATCCGGGGACTGTCCCCTGAAACTGGGGATGTCTGGTCACCCTACAATACATCCTAAATATGGAGCAATGTATCCCACTGTCCATCCAGAGCCTCTGGTTTATAGACCGGATACATCCTAAATATAGAGCCATTTATCCAACTGTCCATCCAGAGCCTCTGGTTTATAGACCGGATACATCCTAAATATAGAACCATTTATCCAGCTGTCCATCCAGAGCCTCTGGTTTATAGACCGGATACATCCTAATATAGAGCCATTTATCCAACTGTCCATCCAGAGTCTGGTTTATAGACCAGATACATCCTAAATATAGAACCAACTGTCCATCCAGAGCCTCTGGTTTATAGACCGGATACATCCTAAATATAGAACCATTTATCCAACTGTCCATCCAGAGCCTCTGGTTTATAGACCGGATACATCCTAAATATAGAACCATTTATCCAACTGTCCATCCAGAGCCTCTGGTTTATAGACCGGATACATCCTAAATATAGAGCCATTTATCCAACTGTCCATCCAGAGCCTCTGGTTTATAGACCGGATACATCCTAAATATAGAGCTATTTATCCAACTGTCCATCCAGAGCCTCTGGTTTATAGACCTGATACATCCTAAATATAGAACCATTTATCCAACTGTCCATCCAGAGCCTCTGGTTGATAGACCTGATACATCCTAAATATAGAACCATTTATCCAACTGTCCATCCAGAGCCTCTGGTTTATAGACCGGATACATCCTAAATATAGAGCAATTTATCCAACCGTCCATCCAGAGCCTCTGGTTTATAGACCAGATACACCCTAAATATAGAGCCATTTATCCAACTGTCCATCCAGAGCCTCTGGTTTATAGACCAGATACATCCTAAATATAGAGCCATTTATCCAACTGTCCATCCAGAGCCTCTGGTTTATAGACCGATACATCTAAATATAGAACTATTTATCTATGTTATGATGGTGGAAGCAAACAAAAACTGGACAGTGATTGGATGTAGTTGGAAAGGAGAAGTCAGAGTCTAGGATTACAGCTAGCATCAGTGGAGATACTGACAGTTGTGCCACTGATTTCATCAAAAAGTCGAGGGAGGGATGGAATATTATTATCAGGTTTGGAAATATTAAAGTTGGAGGAAGTGGTGTGACATCCAGACTAATATGCCAGACTTGGGTGTCTTGACATAGGAGGTCTGTAGTATAGTATAACAAGTGGTCCAAGAGAGATCTATGAGAACTATGGAGAGACACTGTAAATAATTATCTCTATTAATAAAACACAGACCTGACCGGAGAGGTGAGGAGGATTCTGGGAGGTCACATGACATCACTCTTATCTCTATTAATAATACACAGACCTGAGTGGAGAGGTGAGGAGGATTCTGGGAGGTCACATGACATCACTCTTATCTCTATTAATAAAACACGGACCTGACCGGAGAGGTGAGGAGGATTCTGGGAGGTCACATGACATCACTCTTATCTCTATATTTAAAACACGGGACCTGACCGGAGAGGTGAGGAGGATTCTGGGAAGTCTTTGATTATTTTCTCATTCTGAACAGGATTATAAAGTAGTAAAGAACATCCCTGGTGGTCCATCAAAACCAACAGTTATCTTCATGGGGCCTCACCCATCACAGTGTTTCCACCTCACTGTCTGACACCTGAGAGCAAAGCAAAAGAAGATCACTGAGCTGCTGAGAGGAGAGGTGAGCGGTGCGGGAATTCTGGGACATTATCCAGTAACAGACAAGGGATGTGTCTGGATGGTGACTGTATCATTTTGTGTGTGTCAGGTTCCTATAAGTGTCAGGATGTCACTGTCTATTTCTCCATGGAGGAGTGGGAGTATTTAGAAGGACACAAGGATCTCTACAAGGACGTCATGATGGAGAATCAGCCGCCCCCTCACATCACGGGTAAGAGGAGACTTTATTGTAAAGGAGAGAGCAGTACGGCTGGGTCACCTAGATCCCCCATCATCTGATAAACACATAGAAACAATGTATTCAGTCAGTGTGTGTGTTTCCTACAGATGGATCCAGTAATGGGAACCCACCAGAGAGATGTCCCCGTCCTCTGTATTCCGGGATTCCACACAGGAAGGTCACACCATCCCCCACCATCATCAGGTAGGTGGGGCTGACCTTGTGGACCTAAACATGCATTCTAATTCTAATGATACAACATTGGCATACTAAAGGGGTCTATATAGCTTGACGCGTTTCATGGATAATCTCCAGTCTTCAGGAGCAGATGCAATAATCTATAAATATAACATAAAATTAATTGATCAGACTGGCCAATAAAAGAAAGGGGGAATTGAGAGAAGAGGGGGCTAATGCCCTGGTACACACGATCCGATTATCGTTTTTTTGTTGTATGCTAATCTCAGGTCGAATCTGAGTTTACTAAAGTCACGAAAATTCTGGTACGGCAGAATAAAAAATCGGAAGTGATGTCAGGTGTTGTATTGCATTTTTGAACGACAGCTGTACTGATTAAACGAAAATCGTACGACCTGGCAAAAAAAATTCCGTGCATGTTCAATAGAATAATTTCGGATGAACTGTCCTGATCGGCTCTCAAAAGCTATGTACTAATGATCCGATTATAGTATGATTGTTTCGAAAACGGGACATCAAGGAGGGAAGTGGAACAGAAGTTGGTATAAATAATAATGCCTCGTACACACGATCGTTTTTTCCGTCGGAATAAACTCCGACGGGATTCCGCTCAAGCTGTCTTGCATACACACGGACGCACCAAATTCCGATAACGCGGTGACGTACAACACTACGACGAGCCGAGAAAAATTAAGCTCAATGCTTCCGAGCGTGCGTTACATTGTTTCCGAGCATGCATGTTTTTTTCTCCGTCGGAATTCCATACAGACAAACGGAATTTCCATCGGAAAAAAAGAGAACATGTTTTCTTTCTAAGTCCGTCGGAATTTCGGACGGAAAAAGTCCAATGGGGCATGCAAACGGTCGGAATATCCGATGAAAAAATTCCGTCTGACTTTTTTAATCGTAAATTTGCGACAAAAGGGTTATATCCATAGATCACCCAAAGACAACTTACAGATGAGCTGTGAGTATATGTGACAGCGCAATAGGCTGAGATTAACTTGGGGAAGGTATCATCATTGTATACCCACCAGTCACTCTCTGTTCATGTGGTTCAATTTGGCCGCATGCTTCATATAATGTCCCAAACTCCTTTCTATACCAATCAATAGGGATGGAGGCACTTGACGGCTCATGCCCTTGTCTCATATAAAATCCCAAACCCCTTTTTCCCCTAAGAGCCAATTCACACTGGGGCGGCACGACTTCGGGGGCGACTCGGCAAGGCGTCCTGAAGACAACTTCAGAGGCGATTTGCAAAATGATTTCTGTATATATCTGCAGTTCGTCCCCAAAGTCATACAAGAACCTTTTTCTAAGTCGGAGCGTCTTGCGTCGCTCCTATTAGAACGGTTCCATTGCATAGAATGGGACGCGAATTGTCAGGCGGCTGAGTCGCCTGACGAGTCGCCCCAGTGTGAACCGGCTCTTCTGATACAACGTTATTCTTTGTATATTCTTGTTTCTTGGGGTTCAGGATGAAGAACTGAAAGACATCAAAGTTGAGATTAAAGAAGAAGAGACGTTGAGTGGAGATCAGCAGTCTATGGAGGAGGGGGAGAAGATTATGGAAAGTAAACAGGAGGAATCTTCTCTACATAAGGACACAAGTGAGTAATAAACACTAAATGCAAAAACAGTTCAGTTTTATTTTACTTCTATGAATATAAAGAATGTATACATGGGTTAAAAAAAAAAGACGTGTTCACCTCAAAAGGAAAAAAAAAATCCTAAACCTACAACTGATCCAGAGGAAGTCGAGCTGCATGATTAATCGCCAAGAATCCTTATGGCGTTTTTTTTTTTTTTTCTCGTTACGATCTTGACAAAATATTTCCAATCTTTCTATGCAGAGAATTCTCTCTGCTCTGCTGAAGCCACAGCTGTAAAATGCGGGCAGTCTGCCAAGTATGAGAACATTCTTTATCAGTGGAACCATAAGGGCCCTTTCACACGGGGCAGATCAGTAATGATCCGCCCCGTGAACCTCCACTTGTTCAATGGGGACCGCTCCGTTGACCCCCCGCTGAGCCAGTGGATGACAGGGCGGTTCCCACACTCTGTGCAGGGACTGCCCTGTCTTTTCTCCGCTCTCCCCTATGGGGGGATCGGGTGAACACGGATCGTCTGTCTGTGTTCGCCCCACCCGGAGACGGAAGAAAAAATAGAGTTTTCCTTCATCTGCAAAATCGGAGGAATGCGGAAGCGGGCGAGATCGGGTGTCAGCAGATGTTTCCCAGGATAGCAGCGAGCTGCGGGCAACGATTTTTTAGGCGAGGCCTGCGGTTTGGCCTAGTCCACGGCCTTTTCCCAGAATCACGGCAGACTAGGCCAAAGCCGCGGCCTCGTCTAAGAACTTAGGGTGTCCCATCAGGAAAAAAACTCAATTCGAATCCTGACTCGAGTTTTATTTTTAGTTTTTTTCTAGTCGAATTTCCGATTGTGTGTACGCGGCATAAGAGGAAGGCAGTAATCCATGCGAAGCTTGGCGTAATGATTGAACCCAACATACTATACATGACTACTAAATGCAAGACTTAAAAATAATATATAAACATTTTTTTATTTTGTTTTCTTAAAGATGAACGTGTTCTAAATATCTTGGAGGGAGGTCCAATGTTCTCTCAGGATTATAAGGCAGAAGATGATGACATCACACAACGTTCTCCAGGAGGGAATCCCGTTACTCGGAGTACACATCCCACACCTTACCACATGGAGAGATTAATGGATCCCTTTAATCCTGAGGAACCTTCTCACATTATGACTCCCAATATCCATCTGAGACCTCACAGTGTGGAGAGATCCTCCGATCCATCCAATCCCGAGGATCCTTCTTTATGGGATGGAGGTCACTCTATATGTGATGGAGGTCACACAGGAGAGCGCTCGTTGTCCTCTTTGGATTGTGAGGAATCTCACACTAACAGACCGCTCACTAAACAGCCGAGTCGTCCCTCGCATGAGCATCCCTTTCCATGTCTCAAGTGCGGGAAGTTTTACCATTCAAAACAAAGCCTTCTGATGCATCAGAGAATTCATACCACGGAGCGCCCATTTTCATGTTCGGAGTGCGGCAAATGTTTCATAAATAAACACCACTTTGTTGTCCACCAGAGGACTCACACGGGTGAGCGGCCCTATTCCTGTTCAGAGTGCGGGAAAGGTTTTACTCACATAGGAAACCTTCTTACGCACCAGAAAATTCACACGGGTGAGCGTCCTTATTCATGCCTAGAGTGCGGGAAATGTTTCACTCAGAAGGCAAGCCTTCTTAGACACCAGAGGAGTCACACGGGTGAGCGCCCCTATTTGTGTTCAGATTGCGGGAAACATTTTAGCGATAAACAAGTACTTCTTAGACACCAAAGATTTCATACAGGGAAGGGGTCATATTCATGTTCAGTGTGCGGGAAATGTTTTATTCAAATGGAAGAACTTAATAAACATCGTAAAATGGATCACACTAATCTTCAGGAGCCATCTACGGTACCTCCAGCTCCACATCCAGGATCTCACTATATGGAGAACTCGCAAGATCCATCTAATCCTAAAGAACCTTCCTTAGACTATGAAGGAGCTTACAGGGGACAGAGTTCATTGTCATGTTCAGTGTGCGGTAAATTTTTCACTAGAAAGGGCGACCTTTGTAGACATCAGAAAATTCACACAGGTGAGCGTCCTTATCCATGTTTAGAGTGTGGCAAATGTTTCAGTGAAAAGGGAAACCTTCTTACGCACCAGAGAATCCACACAGGTGAATGTTCTTATACATGTTTAGAGTGCGGGAAGAGTTTCAGTGAAAAGGGGAACCTTCTAAGGCACCAGAAAGTTCACACAGGTGAACGTCCTTATTCATGTTCAGAGTGCGGGAAATGTTTCGCTCAAAAAGCAAGCCTTCTTGGGCACCAGAAAACTCACACAGGAGAACGTCCCTATTTATGTGTGGAGTGTGGGAAATGTTTCACTGATAAAAAAGTCCTTCTTAGACACCAAAAAATTCACACAGGAGAGCGTCCTTATTCATGTTCAGAATGCGGGAAAAGTTTTATTGGGATGGGTGAACTTCGTGTACATGAGAGGATTCATACAAGGGAGAAGCCCTTTTCGTGTTCAGAGTGCGGGAAATGTTTCGCTGAGAAAAGAAGTCTTCTTCGACATCAGAGAAGCCACATGGAGGAGCATCCTTATTCATGTTGAGATTGCGGGAAAAGTTTCACTTGAGAAAGGCACAGGTGACAACAAGCCTCATTTATGTTCGGAGTGCGGGAAATGCTTTATAATGAAAGGACAATAAAGTGAAGAGAGCAGATCATCCTCCAATAATGGACAACAACGTGAGGAGAGCAGATCGTCCTCCAATGATGGACAACAACGTGAGGAGAGCAGATCATCCTCCAATAATGGACAACAACGTGAGGAGAGCAGATCATTCTCCTATGATGGACAACAACGTGAGGAGAGCAGATCATTCTCCTATGATGGACAACAACGTGAGGAGAGCAGATCGTACTCCAATGATGGACAACAACGTGAGGAGAGCAGATCATCCTCCAATAATGGACAACAACGTGAGGAGAGCAGATCATCCTCCTATGATGGACAACAACGTGAGGAGAGCAGATCGTCCTCCAATGATGGACAACAACGTGAGGAGAGCAGATCATCCTCCAATGATGGACAACAATGTGAGGAGAGCAGATCACTCTCCAATGATGGATAACAACGTGAGGAGAGCAGATGATCCTCCAATGATGGACAACTACATGAGGAGAGCAGATCGTCCTCCAATGATGGACAACAACGTGAGGAGAGCAGATCATCCTCCAATGATGGACAACGTGAGGAGAGCAGATCGTCCTCCAATGATGGACAACGTGAGGAGAGCAGATTGTCCTCCAATGATGGACAACAACGTAGGGAGAGCAGATTGTCCTCCAATGATGGACAACAACGTGAGGAGAGCAGATTGTCCTCCAATGATGGACAACAACGTGAGGAGAGGAGAGCAGATTGTCCTCCAATGATGGACAACAACGTGAGGAGAGCAGATTGTCCTCCAATGATGGACAACAACGGGAGGAGAGCAGATCATCCTCCAATGATGGACAACAACGTGAGGAGAGCAGATCATCCTCCAATAATGGACAACAACGTGAGGAGAGCAGATCATTCTCTAATGGTGAACAACAACGTGAGGAGAGCAGATCATCCTCCAATGATGGACAACAATGTGAGGAGAGCAGATCATTCTCCAATGATGGACAACAATGTGAGGAGAGCAGATCATTCTCCAATGATGGACAACAATGTGAGGAGAGCAGATCATTCTCCAATGATGGACAACAATGTGAGGAGAGCAGATCGTTCTCCAATGATGGACAACAACGGGAGGAGAGCAGATCGTCCTCCAATGATGGACAACAACGGGAGGAGAGCAGATCGTCCTCCAATGATGGACAACAATGTGAGGAGAGCAGATCGTTCTCCAATGATGGACAACAACGGGAGGAGAGCAGATCGTTCTCCAATGATGGACAACAACGGGAGGAGAGCAGATCGTCCTCCAATGATGGACAACAACGGGAGGAGAGCAGATCGTCCTCCAATGATGGACAACAACGGGAGGAGAGCAGATCGTCCTCCAATGATGGACAACAACGGGAGGAGAGCAGATCGTCCTCCAATGATGGACAACAACGTGAGGAGAGCAGATCGTCCTCCAATGATGGACAACAATGTGAGGAGAGCAGAATTCTCAGAATAAAGACTATAAAGCTTCTCTTTTGGAGTGGACGGAAAGGTGTAATGTATAACTTGTACAGGTCAATATTCAGAGGGGAATATGGTGGCCCTCAGGTTGGGTTGGAGAAGCTCCTCCACTTGGCACAGAAATAATCATCAACAATCTCCCTCAAGAAATCTATAATGATAAATGAATGCCACTTTTTTTTATGATGACTTTTCTAGTGGACAGATTACACAGGGGAAAGCCAAACACCTGAAAGACAAGCATGTGTAATTTACTCCTATGTAGGATGACTGTTGATTACTGTTTTCTTATTTTGTAATTAAAGCTAAAGTTAGCCCGATTTTTTTTTTTTTATATTGTGAAAGATAATGTTACGCCAACATTACAAAATTCAAATTGCGCCCGCTCAATTTGCGCTCGAACACAAGGCAGCCACCGACACTCCACAGTCAAGCGAACAAGAACCATAAGAATAATTCCCCCCATTAACGAGACACAGCTCTGTTTCAGGTTCAAGCAGGAATGACTTTATTAGAAGGAAATGGTTCCTTTTTTGTACACTTGAGAATACTGAACAATCACCCGGATCCACCCACAACATCCCATAATGGTTACCTAACGAGCCCCCAATACACATTATTCTCAATACATCTCTTAGCAGACAAAATGACTCGGACCTGACCTAATTTACATGAGCTAATTAACTACAGCTGATGACTCATTCACATGACCTTTACGTTTTCCAGACTGGCTGTCTGCTAACTTACAATACACATTATCATAAATACACCTTCACACAATTACAGGGTCAATTAGCACAAGCCACAATTAGATGCAGAGCAGACACACTAGAATGAGTCACCATTCTAATATAGCATATATCCTGGGAAATAGTGTGAATAATCATTACTTTCCCATCTCAGGTAGTCCAAGATATAATTTCTCAGTCATCCTATGCCCCTAGTTTTAGACATAAGAGTGTCTGGGGAAGCTGAAGCAAGGGTATCTCATACTTTTCAAGAGCTTCTGGGCTCCACAGGCCCTCCTGTTACAGCGATGTTTAAAATGTCTACAGGACAGGTTTCCAGTTTTGAGTTACAGAGGGGTCTAGTGCTAGAATTATTGCTCTCGCTCTAATGTTCTTGGCGATACCTCACATGTGTGGTTTGAACACTGTTTACATATGCGGGAGCGACTTGCATATGTGTTTGCTTCTTTGTGCAAGCATGGCGGGATGGGGCGCTTTTAAAGTAAAAAAAAAAAAAAAATCAAATATTTTTTGCACTGTCCCTTTTAAAAAAAAAAAATGGGTCACTTTTATTCCTATTACAAGGACTGTAAACATCCCTTGTAATAGAAAAAAAGCACGACAGGACCTCTAATGTGAGATCTGGAATCAAAAAGACCTTGGATCTCATATTTATACTTAAATACAATAAAAAAAAATCACCTTTAAGACTATTGGGTCTTAATGGTGATAAAAGTAATCATGCCACCTTTATCTGAAGGGGGGCAACCCGCCCTTGAAGAAAATACTGGGGTTATATCAGCTATCTGCTGCCATAACCCCGGTATTCAACTTTAAAGTACCGAAGTAGAACAGCCGACCGTAAGTGGTTAAATGCGTTACTGTTAGCTGATAATTAGATATATTGATGATATTACTGTTTACATTTTGCATTGTTTAGGATAATGTGATCAAGCTCTTACCTGATTTTGTGTGGTGTATATATTATGTGTGAATTTACAATAAAGAAATGCGTTAGGTGAAAAATCTTGAGGGTTTACAACTCCTTTAACATCAGGGGCGATCAAAGGGTTAGTGCTAAGGAGTGCTTACTTACTGTGTAGGGGAGGTGCTTGTACAGTGGCAATCACAGCTTTTTCTTGTCCCAGGACGGCGATCTGCCTTGTGTATATAGGTATATCGGCCTTCTCCCTGTGTCCTAAACGATTAGCATGCACCCGTAGACATTGCTTCCACCAGACCTGCTGATTGGCTCCCACATACTTGCCAACATTCTATTGTAGTCTATTTATAGGAATGCTTTTTTTTTTTTAATGTAGGCGTAGTATGGTTGAAATTAGGGGTGGGGCATATATTTGTAGGCGTGGCTTAGATCGGTGCAACAAAAAGGGGTGTGATTATAATTATGCTAAATATTGGGCATGGCTTAAAGGGGGTGTGGTTAAAAAGTCTGAGATGCCTTACATAGTGGAGTATCTGATAAAATATAGAGAAAGAGGGAGGGGGGAGAGACACTTTTAATTACTGTTGGGGCATACAAGAGTTTCTTCTTCACCTAATGCAGCTTGCAGAACAGCTCCATGCCACAACAATGGAAGCACGGACGGTTCTGAACACAGTTATCCAAACTTCTTTGCTCACTTCAGCCTGTGCCAGCACCGCCATCACACAATCCCTGATTATTATTACCATCCTATGTAACATCTGGTAATCCTCCTAACCATGAGAGAGCTGACAAAGGAAAGGTGGGTCAGCAGGATGGAGGACTGGGGGTCAGTTTCCTCCCTCCTGCTGTCCCCTGTACTCTGCCCTACTGACACTTGGTCCTCTATCCTGCTGACCCTTGTGCCCTACCTTACTGATCCATGGTCCTCCATCCTGCTGCCCCAACTAAGGCACCTGGTTACTGCGATTCCGCCAATAGACACCAGATTGCGGGAAGTGTTGCACTACAAAACAAGTCCTACACACCAGAGATGTCACATAGGTGAGAGGCTTTTCTAATTTTCCTGATATCATCAAGCCCAGGGTAGGCTCCATAGGAACACCATATGAAAGGTCCATTCCTCCATATAACGTCATGTTCCCAACAAATGAGGAGGAGACACTGTACATCATATGAAAGGTCCATCTCCATTCCTCAATATAACGTCATGTTCCCAACAAATGAGGAGGAGATACTGTACACCATATGAAAGGTCCATCTCCATTCCTCAATATAACGTCATGTTCCCAACAAATGAGGAGGAGATACTGTACACCATATGAAAGGTCCATCTCCATTCCTCAATATATCGTCATGTTCCCAACAAATGAGGAGGAGATACTGTACACCATATGAAAGGTCCATCTCCATTCCTCAATATAACGTCATGTTCCCAACAAATGAGGAGGAGGAGATACTGTACACCATATGAAAGGTCCATCTCCATTCCCCAATATAACATCATGTTCCCAACAAATGAGGAGGAGATACTGTACACCATATGAAAGGTCCATCTCCATTCCTCAATATAATGTCATGTTCCCAACAAATGAGGAGGAGGAGATACTGTACACCATATGAAAGGTCCATCTCCATTCCTCAATATAACGTCATGTTCCCAACAAATGAGGAGGAGATACTGTACACCATATGAAAGGTCCATCTCCATTCCTCAATATAACGTCATGTTCCCAACAAATGAGGAGGAGGAGATACTGTACACCATATGAAAGGTCCATCTCCATTCCTCAATATAACGTCATGTTTCCAACAAATGAGGAGGAGATACTGTACACCATATGAAAGGTCCATCTCCATCCCTCAATATAATATCATGTTCCCAACAAATGAGGAGGAGATACTGTACACCATATGAAAGGTCCACCTCCATTCCCCAATATAACGTCATGTTCCCAACAAATGAGGAGGAGGAGATACTGTACACCATATGAAAGGTCCATCTCCATTTCTCAATATAACATCATGTTCCCAACAAATGAGGAGGAGATACTGTACACCATATGAAAGGTCCATCTCCATTCCTCAATATAATGTCATGTTCCCAACAAATGAGGAGGAGATACTGTACACCATATGAAAGGTCCATCTCCATTCCTCAATATAATGTCATGTTCCCAACAAATGAGGAGGAGATACTGTACACCATATGAAAGGTCCATCTCCATTCCTCAATATAACGTCATGTTCCCTACAAATAAGGAGGAGATACTGTACACCATATGAAAGGCCCATCTCCAATCCTCAACATAACCAGCAATTCAAAACGCAACAGAAGTGGGGGTGCCAGATTAAGTGCAGTATGAGAAAGGCCAAACATATTTTTTTAAAGCCAATAAGCAACTCGCATGTCAAAAGGAGCAAACAGGCATATCACATGGTCTGAGGCATGATGTTATGGTGGTCCCATGGTAATCTCTGAAGGGCACATCAAGGCTCCATGTGGCAGAAGTGTCTAGATATCAGCCAAGACATTGCCATCTCCAGACTGTTACAACCAGCATGGAGCGCGGAAGCCGCCGTACCGGAAGTGACGTCAGAAGAGGACTGGAAATTGGCGCTGACCAATAGGGGGACACATTTCAAAGCATCCGCCTCCTTAAGAATCTTCTCAGACTCTGGAAGCCCCCTTTAACAAGTGGGTGCCCAACTCCAGCCCCCCCCCCATGTGAATGATGAACATTGGATTACATAGTACCTGAAGACTTTTTTATTTTTTGGACTTAAGTGCTGAAGAATTTTTAACTAGCACTGTACATATGGCATGATTTAAAGTTATACATTCTTACACGACGGTTCTGTATCTCCATTTTTTTATTAACATTATTATGTATTTTTTACATTTTAGTACACAATCAAAAACATTTTTGGATTTTTTATTCTTTGGCTTTTTAATTCCTGAGGAGTGTATGCAACATAACTAAAAAATTCACCAAGAAGGAGCTGTCAAATAAACAGGCTGCAGTTAGTATTCTCTCCACAAGGTGGTGATCTCCCTTATTGTTGGTGGAACGCAGAAACAGGAAGTGATTGCAAACAAAGACAAAGGAAGTGACCGGAGGGAGGAAAGTTGGGAGGAAGTGGAGGGTAAAATCCTGCAATCGGCAGGGGAGGTAACAAGATATTTCATATTTACGCCTAGTAACCCCACCGTCATTTCCGACCAATTCCACCATAGTCATTGTGATCTTTTATCTCTAACAGATGATAATATGTACAAAAGGAACATCCTAAATATAGAACTATTTATCCAACTGTCCATCCAGAGCCTCTGGTTTATTATTTTCTGTTTACACCCAGTAACCCCCTGTCACGTCCGTCCTCTTCCTCCATAGTCACTGTGATGTCTGTTGTCTTTAGCTGCCACCACAGCTATATAGAACCATTTATCCAACTGTCCATCCAGAGCCTCTGGTTTATAGACCGGATACATCCTAAATATAGAACCATTTATCCAACTGTCCATCCAGAGCCTCTGGTTTATAGACCAGATACATCCTAAATATAGAACCATTTATCCAACTATCCATCCAGAGCCTCTGGTTTATAGACCGGATACATCCTAAATATAGAACCATTTATCCAACTGTCCATCCAGAGCCTCTGGTTTATAGACCGGATACATCCTAAATATAGAGCTATTTATCCAACTGTCCATCCAGAGCCTCTGGTTTATAGACCGGATACATCCTAAATATAGAGCCATTTATCCAACTGTCCATCCAGAACCTCTGGTTTATAGACCAGATACATCCTAAATTTAGAACCATTTATCCAACTGTCCATCCAGAGCCTCTGGTTTATAGACCGGATACATCCTAAATATAGAGCCATTTATCCAACTGTCCATCCAGAGCCTCTGGTTTATAGACCGGATACATCCTAAATATAGAACCATTTATCCAACTGTCCATCCAGAGCCTCTGGTTTTATAGACCGGATACATCCTAAATATAGAGCCATTTATCCAACTGTCCATCCAGAGCCTCTGGTTTATAGACCAGATACATCCTAAATATAGAGCCATTTATCCAACTGTCCATCCAGAGCCTCTGGTTTATAGACCGGATACATCCTAAATATAGAGCCATTTATCCAACTGTCCATCCAGAGCCTCTGGTTTATAGACCGGATACATCCTAAACATAGAACCATTTATCCAACTGTCCATCCAGAGCCTCTGGTTTATAGACCGGATACATCCTAAATATAGAGCCATTTATCCAACTGTCCATCCAGAGCCTCTGGTTTATAGATCAGAAACATCCTAAATATAGAACCATTTATCCAACTGTCCTTCCAGAGCCTCTGGTTTATAGACCGGATACATCCTAAATATAGAACCATTTATCCATCCTCCATAAAGCTGTCTCGGGGTTGTTGGCTCTCTGTGAGATAATGGACACCATGTCCTCCCTGGATCAGGATATGGGGAGGAAGAAGTTCTAATGAAGGCAGCAGAAGAAATAAACATTCCTACAGTACATAGAATAATGGATAAAGCTTTTCTGCTTTGATGGAGAATGTTTGGCTCCCTTTGTTCCCTCACCACAGCCTGATTGGTTGTCCTGTCTCTGTCATGTGATCCTGAACACCAATCACAGCACAGATGTCCCTAGACCTATATTGGTGGAGTTGGCTGTCAGGGTGACATCAATGTGTACAGTACATGCCGTGTCCAGTGACACAAATAGGACGGGTCTCACAATATAGACATTACCGACCACTGTGCACACAGAACAATGTCATGTCTACAAATCATTACTATATAGTAAACATGTATGTTCCTCTATATAATACAGTATTTATCAGATAATAGTCCTCATATAAGCCCACTTTGAGCCAAATGTTTGTTTTTTATAATTAGATTTCGACTGGAACGGTTAGAACATCTGTCAGGTTCCTATAAGGTGTCAGGAAGTCACTGTCTATTTCTCCATGGAGGAGTGGGAGTATTTAAAAGGACACAAGGATCTCTACAAGGACGTCATGATGGAGAATCAGCCGCCCCTCACATCACCGGGTAAGAGGAGACTTTATTGTAAAGGAGAGAGCAGTACGGAGGCTCCACCTAGATCCCCCATCATCTGATAAACACATAGAAACAATGTATTCAGTCAGTGTGTGTGTTTCCTACAGATGGATCCAGTAATGGGAACCCACCAGAGAGATGTCCCCGTCCTCTGTATTCCCGGGATTCCACACAGGAGGGTCACACCATCCCCCACCATCATCAGGTAGGTGGGAGTGAGCATGTAGACCTAAAAATACATTTTACTACAAGATAACATTATTTTATATAGTATTATAAATTTACTGTGTCGCCTTTGGGGTTTAGGAAGAAGAACGGAAAGAGATCAATGTTGAGGTTAAAGAGGAAAAAGAAGAAACGGTGAGTGGAGATCAGCAGTCTATGGAAAAGGGTTGTCCCATGTATTCACAGTATTTCACACAGGGAGATCCCAACACCTCTCACCATCTTCAGGTAGATTGGACCGAATATGTAGACCTAAAAAAAGATTTTTGACTTTCTTTGAAGTACATCACAGGACTAATGCCGCGTACACACGATCTGAAAATCCAACATGAAAACCGTGGATTTTTTCCGACGGAATGTTGGCTCAAACTTGACTTGCGGACACACAATATTCCGATCGTCAAGAATGCGGTGACGTACAACACTACAACTAGACGAGAAAAATGAAGTGCGATGATTATGAGCATGCGTTGATTTGATTGATTGTGGGTTTTGGTGCGTTGGTAATGCATACAGATAATCGGAATTTCCAACAAGAACTTTTCTTGTGGGCAAATTTGAGAACCAGCTCTCAAATTTTCCTTGACGGAAATTCCAACAAAAAAAGTCCGATGGAGCCTGCACACGGTCGGAATTTTCGACCAAAAGCTCACAACAAACTTTTCTTTTCGGAATTTCCGATCATGTGTACGCGGCATTAGATCTGATTTTTAGGCCGTGGGTTATTAAGGTACCTTAAAATAATTGGGCAATGTCAACCAAAGATGTAAAGAGATGGACAGCCGCACTCCAACACGATACCAAAAATGTAAAAAATGGTGCCTTTAATACCAGTAAAAAAAAATGACGCTCCACAGCAATAAAAAAGCAAACAGTGGGGTAACAATGCTGACGCGTTTCACATCAATAACTGATGCTTAGTCATGCATTGCCCGCACCCACTGGGTTTTTGGATCGTAACTACCACTGGGGAGCTCCTGTCTTGAGCGGCGTCTCTTTCTTCTCAAAGATGTAAGGACATCCCTAGCATAACCTCTGCCACTCCTGACAAGCCTCCGTTTGGTAACAAGCTGTAATGTATTCCAACAAATCAACATTAAAGCTAAGTCCTGAGTACATACAGGACACAAGATCTTAGTCTTAGACCATGCAATTTCCAAAAGCAGGGGTGGACAACATGGAAAAAAATTGGCCCGTGTAATATTGGGTCAAAGGAGGCATTTTTATAAATGTTGGGAAGCAGCTTATATCACCTTATGTCCAACATTAAAATGAAACAAGTCCTGATCATCCACCAGGTAGAGGTAGTGGTTGAGGGGGCCTTTGCAGGCAAGGGTGAAAACCATATCCTTTAGACTATAGGCTTGAATGATGATTGGTCTAATCCACCTTGCAATAGTGTAACAAGAGGAAGAAAGTCTCCTACGGTGACTCTCAGAAATGACAAAGGTTGAATCCGATTGTACCTCCTCCAGACAGTAGAATGTCCTTGAAATGTTTTGGAGCAAGAAATAAGGTAGGAAGAAAAATGTACTGTTTAAGGTGGAAGGAGGGAACCACGTTGGTGTCAAAGGCCTGGATCACCCAGCAGTGACACGCTGTTTTCCAGAGGGTACATTTGTAACTCCAGTGTCCTCCAGCAGGTGTCTCCCAACAAATCCCAGTAATCGGCTCCACCTGGTGCTGGCTGCTGGGAAGGTATTTAGTCCCTCTTCTGCTGTTACATCTTGCTCCAGTGTTTTGCTTGCTGCCAGCTGTTTATCCCGTGCCTACTCTTTGACCATACTCAAACCGTACTGCTTGACTTGTACTCATGGCCTGAACCCTGCTGCCTTGCTCCTATTTCCCTCTGTTTTTAAACCCAGATATTGTCCCCCTTTGCTATATTTTCCCTGCACCTCCAGTTTTACCTTGATTTCTTGTGTTCCTCATTTTATACAAGGGGTCTTCAAAAAGTTTCCACACTTTTTTAGATTTAACAGAGTTTAAAAAACATTTTGAAGAACCCTCATATAGCGATAGTTAGAACTTCTGTTATTTGTCCTCCAGAGTAACTTCTTCAAAGTAATATCTTGTTTCGTTTTTAAAATGTATTCTGTCATCTTTGGGGTTTAGAGTGAAGAACTGAAAGACATCAAAGTTGAGGTAAAAGAGGAAGAAGAAGAGAGGTTGGTGAGTGGAGATCAGCAGTCTATGGAGGAGGGTCGTCCTCTGGATTCCCAGAAGTCTACACAGGAAGATCTCCAATATACAGAGAATGGTCAGGTATAATTAGACTGGACAAAAAAGTCTTCAAAATAATTATATGAGATACAATTCCCATGTAATCTCTTATTGGCCGATTCTAGATGCTAAACCTTATCATCTTTGGGGTTTAGGGTGAAGAACTTATAGTCATCAAAGTTGAGGATAAAGAGGAAGAAGAAGAGAGGTTGGTGAGTGGAGATCAGCAGTCTATGGAGGAGGGGGAGATGATTATGGAAAGTAAACAGGAGGAAACTTCCCTACATATGGACACAAGTAAGTCATAAGCTCCAAAAGCAGAAACCGTTCACATTTACATTTTACTTCTCTAAGTATAACGTTTTATTTAAATATACCATTGAAATCAATGCGGAACAAATTATTTTTGTTTCCATTGACTTCAATGGGGAAACTCGCTTTGATATGCGACTACTTTGGATTACGAGCATTCTCCTGGAACGGATTATCCTCGTAATCTGAGGTTCAACTGTAGTTTTGTCCTTCCTGAACCATTCACCCAATCTGGATATAAATATCCTCAAATTACAGCTGACAGTCTGTTCTTTCAGTCCAGACCCAACTGTATGTATATTCTCTGACTGTGTTCTTAGCTTTACATACACTAAATATTATATGTGGGCCCTTTGGTAATGTTAGTCCCCCTGTACCCAATACGCCTGTACACCATCAGAAAGGTCCATCACTGTTATCCTGTTTCCAAGAAATGAGGTGGAAGAAGGTCCATCTCTAATGTTCTGTTTCCAAGAAATGAGGGGAAAGGAGGTCCATCTCTAATGTTGTGTTTCCAAGAAATGAGGTGGAAGAAGATCCATCTCTAATGTTCTGTTTCCAAGAGATGAGGTGGAAGAAGGTCCATCTCTAATGTTCTGTTTCCAAGAAATGAGGGGGAAGAAGGTCCATCTCTAATGTTCTGTTTCCAAGAAATGAGGTGGAAGAAGGTCCATCTCTAATGTTCTGTTTCCAAGAAATGAGGTGGAAGAAGGTCCATCTCTAATGTTCTGTTTCCAAGAAATGAGGGGAAAGGAGGTCCATCTCTAATGTTCTGTTTCCAAGAAATGAGGTGGAAGAAGGTCCATCTCTAATGTTCTGTTTCCAAGAAATGAGGTGGAAGAAGGTCCATCTCTAATGTTCTGTTTCCAAGAAATGAGGTGGAAGAAGGTCCATCTCTAATGTTCTGTTTCCAAGAAATGAGGTGGAAGAAGGTCCATCTCTAATGTTCTGTTTCCAAGAAATGAGGTGGAAGAAGGTCCATCTCTAATGTTCTGTTTCCAAAAAATTAGTTGGAAGGAGGTCCATCTCTAATGTTCTGTTTCCAAGAAATGAGGTGGAAGAAGGTCCATCTCTAATGTTCTGTTTCCAAGAAATTAGTTGGAAGAAGGTCCATCTCTAATGTTCTGTTTCCAAGAAATGAGGTGGAAGAAGGTCCATCTCTAATGTTCTGTTTCCAAGAAATTAGGTGGAAGAAGGTCCATCTCTAATGTTCTGTTTCCAAGAAATTAGGTGGAAGAAGGTCCATCTCTAATGGACCTTCACCTAATTTCGAGGAAACAGAACACTGGAGATGGACCTTTCTCCACCTCATTTCTTGGAAACAGAACATTCGAGATGGATCTTCACCTAATTTTGAGGAAACGGAACATCTCTAATGTTCTGTTTCCTCGAAATTAGGTGAAGGTCCATCTTGAATATTCTGTTTCCAAGAAACAGGGATGGCCTGGCCATTGGGACTACCGGGAGTTTCCCGGTGGGCCGATTGCACAGTGGGCCGTTTTAACAAAATGAGAAGGTCTATCTCTAAGATTCTGTTTCCAATGAGGTGGAAGACGGTCCATCTTTGTTCTTCACAAAAACAATGTCCTCCTTCATGATTTGGTGATATTTTATCCAGATTATGGGCCAGATTCTCATAAGAGATCCGACGGTCTATCTCAAAATACACCGTCGTATCTCTGTTTTTTGACCCAGGTATCTATGCGTGTGATTCCTAGAATCACTTACGCATAGATACGGTGTAGATCCGACAGGTTTAAGACACTTACACCATCAGATCTTAGATGTAATTCTTCTCTAGCCGCTAGGTGGCGTTTACGTTGTTTTCTCATTTGACTATGCAAATGAGCCTGATACGCCGATTCCCGAACGTTTTTGCGCCGCCTCTTCGTCGTTTCCATAAGCGTAAACCTACCCCTGCTATATGAGGGGTACGTTTACGAAGGTCCGTCGTATGCCATGTTAAGTATGGCGTCGGGACAGCGTCGTCTTTTTCCGTTGTTTCCGTTGTTTTACTAAGTCGTTCACGAATAGGGCTTTACGTCAATGACGCTCACGTCGGATTCATTGACGTTTTCCGTCGTGAGCTGGAGCATGCGCACTGGGCTATTTGTGCGGCCGGCGCATGCGCAGTTCGATCGGCGCGGGGGCGCGCTTAATTTAAATACAAGCTGCCCCCTTTGAATTACGCGGCCATACGCCGGGCCATTTACACTACGCAGCCGCAAATTGCGGAGCAAGTGCTTGGAGAATACGGCACTTGCTCCAGTAAGTTGTGGCGGCGTAGTGTAAATGGCTTACGCGAGGCCGCCGCAGGATCTTAGAGAATCTGGCCCTATATTTCTATCTTATGTCATGATTGCACCCGGATCTGTAAACTGTTTGATGTTTGAATGTAAGCCATAAATAAAATTTGGTTTTACCCAACAGATGAGGGTGGAGCCTGGAATATCTCAGAGGGACGTCTTCTTTCATCCTCAGATTACGACATTGACCCGAACCTTCCCGGAGGTAATGTCCATCCTCAGACTATTCAGAGATCAATGGAGTCCTCTGATAGGTCACATATTGTAACCTCAACTATGGATTCAAGTTTGGGAAGGTCACCCGATCCTTCTAATCCCGGAGAATCTCTCCTACAGCCATCAAGGCTTTACCACCGAGAGCGTTCAATGTCATGTTCAGAGTGCGGGAAATCCTTCACTCATAAAGGAGACTTTGCTAAACATCAGAGAACTCACACAGGGGAGCGTCCCTTTTCATGTTCAGAGTGCGGGAAATCTTTCGCTCGTAAAGATCGCCTAAATGTACACCATAAAACTCACATGGTGAGTGTCCTTATTTATGTTCAGAGTGCGGGAAATCTTTTGTCCAAAAACAAGACCTTGCTAAGCATCAGAGAATTCACATGGGTGAGTGTCCCTATTCATGTTCAGGAGTGCGGGAAATCTTTCACTCGTAAAGAACGTCTAGATGTACACCAGAAAGCTCACACAGGTGAGCGTCCTTATTCATGTTCAGAGTGCGGGAAAACGTTCGTTTGGAAAAAAGGCCTTATTTCACACCAGAAAATTCACATGGATGTGCGTCCTTATTCATGTTTAGAATGTGAGAAACGTTTCATTCACAAAGGAGAACTTCTTATACATCAGAAAAGCCACACAGGTGAGCGTCCCTATTCATGTACAGAGTGCGGGAAAAGTTTCACTGAGAAAGCAAAACTTGAAAGACACCAGAAAACACACACTGACGAGAGACCATTTTCATGTTCAGAATGTGGGAAAGGTTTTCTTCGGAAAGCTGACCTCCTTATACACCAGAGAGGTCACACAGGGGAGCGCCCCTATTTATGTTCAGAGTGCGGGAAATGTTTCAGTGGCAAAAAAGTTCTTCTTATTCACCAAAGAAGTCACACAGGGGCACACCCTTATTCGTGTTCAGAGTGCGGGAAACGTTTTGGTCAGAAAGCAGGACTTTATCAACATTTGAAAACTCACACTGGCGAGCGCCCCTATTCATGTCCAGAGTGCGGGAAATGTTTCAGTGCGAAAGGAAAGCTTCTTAGACACCAGGGAACTCACACAGGAGAAAAGCCTTATTCATGTCCAGAGTGTGGGAAATGTTTTAGTAGGAAAGAAGACCTTACTGGACACCAGAGAAGTCACACAGGAGACCGTCCCTTTTTATGTACAGAGTGCGGAAAAAGTTACACTGATAAAAAAGTACTTCTTAGACACCAAAGAATTCACACGGGTGAATGTCCCTATTCATGTTCAGAGTGCGGACAACGTTTTATTTGGATAGAACTGCTTCATAAACATCAGAGAATTCACACAGGTGAGGCCCCCTATTCATGTTCAGAGTGTGGAAAATCTTTCACTGAGAAAGGACACCTTCTTAATCACCAGAAAATTCACACAGGAGAAAAACCTCATTCATGTCCAGAGTGCGGGAAGTGTTTTCTTAGGAAAGATGACCTCATTAGACACCAGAGAAGTCACACGGGAGAGCGTCCCTTTTTATGTACAGAGTGCGGGAAATATTTCACTGAGAAAAAAGTACTTCTTATACACCAAAGAATTCACACAGGAGAAAAGCCTTATTCATGTTCAGAGTGCGGGGAACGTTTTATTCGGATAGAACTGCTTCACAAACATAAGAGAATTCACACAGGTGAGAATCCCTATTCGTGTTCAGAGTGCGGGAAATCTTTCACTGAGAAAAAATGTTCTTCTCAATCACCAAAGAATTCACTCGGGAGAAAGGCCTTATTCATGTTCAGAGTGCGGGAAAAGTTTCACAGAGAAAAGAAAACTTCTTCAACACCAGAAAATTCACACAGAGAACAGACCTTTTTTTTTTTAGAAACAAATCTTTTATAACCAGGAAATTAACACAAATAAGCTTCTATTTGTATGTTTAAGTGTGGGAAATGTTTATTTTTGAAACAAGACTTTGACACCAGAGAAGTCACGGGGATGAGCATTCTTCTGTGGAAAATGTTTCCTTACGCAAGGGGGCCGCCAGAGGGCTCACTCAGACCCATGTCCTTTTCTATGCTTCAGACATTGGGAAGCAATTCACTTTAAAAAGAAATTAGGTGGAAGAAGGTTCGTCTCTAATGTTCTGTTTCCAAGAAATGAGGTGGAATAAGGTCCATCTCTAAGGTTCTGTTTCATGGAAACAGAACCTTAGAGATGGACCTTCTTCCACCTCATTTCTTTTAAAGTGAATTGCTTCCCAACGTCTGAAACATAGAAAAGGACATGGGTCTAAATGAGATTTGTGAATTTCCTGTTGGAAATTCCAACCGTCAAGAACGTGGTGACGTACGACGAGCCGAGATCAATGAAGTTCAATAGGCAGTTTGGCTCTTCTGCTTGATTCTGAGAATGCGTGTTAGAGATGTTCCGTTTCCAAGAAATGAGGTGGAAGAAGGTCCATCTCTAATGTTCTGTTTCCAAGAAATGAGGTGGAAGAAGGTCCATCTCCAATGCCACGTACACAGGGTCAGACTTTCCGACCAGAAAAGTTTGATGTGAGCTTTTCGTCAAATTCCGACCATGTGTAAGCTCCATCTGACTTCTCCTTTTGGAATTTCCGACCACAAAAATTAGAGAGATGGTTCTCAATTTTTCCGACGGGAAAAGTTCTTGTCGGAAATTCCGATTGTCTGTATGCAATTCGGATGCACAAATGTTCTGTTTCCAATAAATAAAGTGAAAGAGGGTCCATTTCTAATGTTCTGTTTCCAAGATATGAGGTGGAAGAAGGTCCATCTCTGATCTTCTGTTTCCAATAAATAATGTGAAAGAAGGTCCAACTCTAATCTTCTGTTTCAAAGAAATTAGGTGGAAGATGGTCCATCTCCAATGCCGCGTACACGGGGTCAGAATTTCCAACCAGAAAAGTTTGATGTGAGCTTTTCGTCGAAAATTCCAACCGTGTGTAAGCTCCATCTGACTTTTACCGTCGGAATTTCCAACCACGAAAATTTGAGAGATGGTTTTCTCGGGAAAAGTTATTGTCGGAAATTGTCTGTAGGCAATTCCGACGCTCAAAAAAAAACACACATTCTCGGAATCAAGCAGAAGAGCCAAAATGCCTATTGAACTTCAGTGATCCCAGCTCTTCGTACGTATTGTACGTCACTGCGTTCTTGACGGTCGGAATTTCCGACAGGATTTGTATGACCGTGTGTATGCAAGCCAAGTTAGAGCGAAATTCCGTCAAAAAAAAATATGCAAGGTTTTTCCGACGGAAATTCTGATTGTGTGTATGCGGCAAAAGGTTCTGTTTCCAAAAAATGAGGTGGAAGAAGGTCCATCTCTAATGTTCCGTTTCCAAGAAATGAGGTGGAAGAAGGTCCATCTCTAATGTTCTGTTTCCAATAAATAAAGTGAAGAGGGTCCATCTCTAAGAAATGAGGTGGAAGAAGGTCCATCTCCAATGCCGCATTCACAGGGTCAGAATTTCTGACCAGTAAGGTTTGATGTGAGCTTTTCGTCAAATTCCGACCATGTGTAAGCTCCATCTGACTTCTCCTTTTGGAATTTCCGACCACAAAAATTAGAGGGATGGTTCTCAATTTTTCCGACGGGAAAAGTTCTTGTCGGAAATTCCGATCGTCTGTATGCAATTCGGACGCACAAAATGTTCTGTTTCCAATAAATAAAGTGAAAGAGGGTCCATTTCTAATGTTCTGTTTCAAAAATTGAGGTGGAAGAAGGTCCATCTCTAATGTTCTGTTTCCAAGAAATGAGGGGAAGAAGGTCCATCTCTAATGTTCTGTTTCCAAGAAATGAGGTGGAAGAAGGTCCATCTCTAATGTTCTGTTTCCAAGAAATTAGGTGGAAGAAGGTCCATCTCTAATGTTCTGTTTCCAAGAAATGAGGGGGAAGAAGGTCCATCTCTAATGTTCTGTTTCAAAGAAATGAGGTGGAAGAAGGTCCATCTCTAAGGTTCTGTTTCCAAGAAATGAGGTGGAAGAAGGTCCATCTCTAATGGACCTTCACCTAATTTCGAGGAAACAGAACACTAGAAATGAGGTGGAGGATGGTCCATCCCTAATGTTCTGTTTCTAAGAAATGAGGTGGAGGAAGGTCCATCTCTAAGGTTCTGTTTCCAAGAAATGAGGTGGAGGAAGGTCCATCTCTAAGGTTCTGTTTCCAAGAAATGAGGTGGAGAAAGGTCCATCTGTAAGGTTCTGTTTCCAATAAATGAGGGGGAAGAAGGTCCATCTCTAAGGTTCTGTTTCCAAGAAATGAGGTGGAAGAAGGTCCATCTCTAATGTTCTGTTTCCAAGAAATGAGGTGGAGGAAGGTCCATCTCTAAGGTTCTGTTTCCAAGAAATGAGGTGGAGGAAGGTCCATCTCTAAGGTTCTGTTTCCAAGAAATGAGGTGGAGAAAGGTCCATCTGTAAGGTTCTGTTTCCAATAAATGAGGTGGAAGAAGGTCCATCTCTAATGTTCTGTTTCCAAGAAATGAGGTGGAAGAAGGTCCATCTCTAATGTTCTGTTTCCAAGAAATGAGGTGGAAGAAGGTCCATCTCTAATGTTCTGTTTCCAAGAAATGAGGTGGAAGAAGGTCCATCTCTAATGTTCTGTTTCCAAGAAATGAGGTGGAAGAAGGTCCATCTCTAATGTTCTGTTTCCAAGAAATAAAGTGAAGAGGGTCCATCTCTAAGGTTCTGTTTCCAAGAAATGAGGTGGAAGAAGATCCATCTCTAATGTTCTGTTTCCAAGAAATGAGGTGGAAGAAAAAGCATCTCTAATGTTCTGTTTCCAAGAAATGAGGTGGAAGAAGGTCCATCTCTAATGTTCTGTTTCCAAGAAATTAGGTGGAAGAAGGTCCATCTCTAATGTTCTGTTTCCAATAAATAAAGTGAAGAGGGTCCATCTCTAATGTTCTGTTTCCAAGAAATGAGGTGGAAGAAGGTCCATCTCTAAGGGTCGGAATTTCCGACCAGAAAAGTTTTTATGTGAGCTTTTCGTTGGAAATTCCGACCATGTGTAAGCTCCATCTGACTTCTCCTTTTGGAATTTCCGACCACCACAAAAATTTGAGAGCTGGTTCTTGTCAGAAATTCCGATTGTCTGTATGCAATTCCGACGCGCAATAAAAACATGCATGCTCGGAATCAAGCAGAAGAGCTGAACTGCATATTGAACTGTAGCCTGTTACAGAGTTATTTATTCCAATCTCAGGCTTCTTGGCCATCATCAGTAGTTTGAAAACCCCAAACATTATACATTGTTTCTGAAGGCAGGGACCCTAGAAAATAAAATGGAGGTACGTTCTATAATTGGATGTCACATGATATTCGTGCAATAGTTTATCAAACCATAAATAATGGCCCTAGAATTAGTGCTTTCACGTGTGAGGTGATACCTAATATGTATAGGCACAATTGATGTTAGGTTCCCCTGACGCATATGTTTGTGTAGAGTCCTGCTCCCTTTGAGTGTGGCGCTATGTGTTTAATTATAGTTTGGCTGGAAGGATTATGCTAAATTGTTGGCTCTGTTTCAGTTCAGCTGGGTTGCACAAGTTTCCCCTTGACAGTGGGTGTCACTGTTAGTTACCACAGGTCAAGGTTGGAAAAGCAGCAGGCTGGATGCGTTGGGTATCTCTTTCAGCTCAGGGGCGTGGTCAACACGCTGTGCATTCTGGGGAGGGGTACTTAGGGGACAGACATCGTTTGGCGGGGTTCGTCTCCCGATCCTGACCTAATGGCCCTCCTGGCCTCAGGGATGTGTGTGCTGTTTCATAGCCTCTTCATTGGCCCGAGGCCTCACAACTGATAGTAGGCCCAGGAGATTCTGGGGCCTACTGATCCAGGGACGGTCCTTCGCTACCTTATCTACAGAAGGAAGCTAAACCAGAGGGATTCAATTTATGGATGTATCCTGTGGCGGTTTGCCTCACTGTGCTGCCGACCGGCTGAAAGATTCTAGGCACCGTAAGTGTGTAACATTTGTTGGAACTATAACAAGTGTTAGTTGGTTATACAATCTTGTGGCAGAAGATCGTGGGGCAGCCTGACAACACTTACTAAATCTGTGGCAGAGACTTTGACGAGCTTCGCACCAGCTGCTAGGCCGTATCTGGTAGTTGCTGAAATCCAGTGTGGAGCTGAGTTAATCCTCTGGATCTAAGTTGTACCCGTGATCCACAAAGCAAAAGTACCTGAGTCTTACCCAATCCCCCTCTGTTGGAGAACTTTGTTCAATAAAAACCTTGAAAGAGACTTTTGTGTTTAGTGCAGACATTCTTATGGACAACTCTTCAAGGAGAACCCCTGAAGCGAGAGTATGGGACAGTAAAGTAACGGAAGGCCCAAATCTAAACCAGCAGCTCCTTCGGGGGTAGTGCTACATTTATGTACATGAAGTTGGGGGCTTTCCATTTTTTTTTGGGGGGGGGGGGTCAGTGCTTGCATATAACAATTATAATAATATTTTAATGTATATTTTATCTAAATATAATATGTTATTTTAATTCTATATTCTTTTTTTTTTTTTGACTCGGTTATAAAATATGCAAACAATGTTTAGAATGTTCTAAAAAGCAGCTGTTACAGTATTAAAAAGCAACAAAGGATGACGTTTTTAAATCCTCTCCGAGGCAGGGATCTCACTTATTGTCTGTGAACTGAACAAACAGGAAGTAATGTGAAGCATATACAGGAAGTGATGTAAAGCATATACAGGAAGTGATGTAAAGCATATACAGGAAGTGATCTAGTATGCACAGGAAGTTCCGGTGAGAGGTGAGTCAGGAGGCAGTAGAGAGGAGACATTGCTGGAACTGGCAGCAGAGAAGGTAATAAGATATTATTTTATATTTACACCCAGTAACTCCCTCACCCGTCATGTCTGTCCTCTTCTGACATGTTCATTTATCCTCTGTGCTACACACGGCGAGGGGAAAAAAGTATTTGACCCCTTGTTGATTTTGTACGTAAGAAAGGTCACAAAGACAAAACCATCAACAAAGAGCATAAACACCACCTTGAAAACCCGAAGAGAAATCTCCTCCAATACAAAGAGAAAAAAAGACAAATAACCGTGTACCTCTGATCACCACATACAATCCATCCCTAAAAGGGATAAGAACGATAATCAAAGATTTACAACCCATTATAACAAAAGAATGAAACTCAAAAAGAAAACATTCCAACAACCCAACCTCAGACATAAACTAATCAGCAGCAAACTTCATTCTGATTATGAAGTCACAAATAATGTAAGGAAACCAGGGGCGGCCCATCCTTTAAGGGCGCATGGGCGGCGCCCCCCCCCAATCCATGCGTGCGTGGCCCCTTGTAGGACACCGGATACACTGATTCCAAATGGGGAAGGGTTTCTTAGGCACCTGATTAGAGCTAGAGGTTCTATAAGGCTTCAAACATATAGAATACGAACCAAGCTCGCCCAGGTGTGTTACAATAGCGAATGAATATTGGTATTGTAACAATGCAAAATATGTAGCAAATGATTTTATTTTAGTAAAACAGGACAGAAGTTGCAAGTAAGGTCGCGTACACACGTCCGAGAACCTCGTGGGGCTAAACCCATCGTTCCGCCCGACGAGGTTCCCGATGAGCGGTCGGAAAAGCTTGTCGAGCCAAAGCCCTCATTGAACAACGAGGAAAAAGAGAGCGTGCTCTCTTTTTTGGCTCAACGAGCCAAAAAAGTGTACACACGACCGAGCTTCTCGCCAGAATATGTCTCCCAGCGAGCTTCTCGTTGGATTCTGCCGAGAAGCTCGGTCGTGTGTACGGGGCCTAAGGATGAATTTGCACAGACATTCCATCAAGGAACATAAAGAAGACAGTTTGTGCACACCTGTGGGACATCATGGATAGAGCCCATGGGATCAGGGGGTGGATGGAGCTGGAATCGGATCAGGGGGGTGGATGGAGCTGAGATGGGATCAGGGGGGTGGATGGAGCTGGAATGGGATCAGGGGGGTGGATGGAGCTGGAATGGGATCAGGGGGGTGGTGGATGGAGCTGGAATGGGATCAGGGGGGTGGATGGAGCTGGAATGGGATCAGGGGGGTGGATGGAGCTGGGATGGGATCAGGGGGGTGGATGGAATTGGGATAGGATTGGGGAGAATGGATGGAGCCTGGATGGTATCAGGGTGGTGGATGGAGCTGGATTTGGCTTGGGGTGGTGGATTAAGCTGGGATGGGATCAGGGGAAGGATGAAGCTGGGAAAGGATTGGGAGGAAGGATGGAAATATTTGTTTTTTACATTTAGACTGGAAGGGTTCAAGCATCTGTCAGATCCTTGTAACAGACAAGGGATGTGTCTGGATGGTGACTGTATCATTGTGTGTGTCAGGTTCCTATAAGGTGTCAGGATGTCACTGTCTATTTCTCCATGGAGGAGTGGGAGTATTTAGAAGGACACAAGGATCTCTACAAGGACGTCATGATGGAGAATCGGCCGCCCCTCACATCACCGGGTAAGAGGAGACTTTATTGTAAAGGAGAGAGCAGTACGGAGGCTCCACCTAGATCCCCCATCATCTGATAAACACATAGAAACAATGTATTCAGTCAGTGTGTGTGTTTCCTACAGATGGATCCAGTTATGGGAACCCACCAGAGAGATGTCCCCGTCCTCTGTATTCCCGGGATTCCACACAGGAAGGTCACACCATCCCCCACCATCATCAGGTAGGTGGGACTGAGAATGTAGACCTAAAAATGTATTTTTTAGTGAGAGGACATTTTTATATATGTTTTTTATAAATGTATTCTGTCATCTTTGGGGTTTAGGGTGAAGAACGGAAAGACATCAAAGTTGAGGTTAAAGAGGAAGAAGAAGAGATGTTGGTAAGTGGAGATCAGCAGTCTATTGAGGAGGGTTGTCCTCTGGATTCCTGGGATTTCACAAAGGAAGATCCCAACACCTCTCACAATCAGGAGGTAGATGGGAATGAGTATAAAAATGATTTTTGACTTTCCTTGAAGTACATCACAGGACTTGAATCTTGGCGGAGGAGCTTCGGACCAGGTCGCGTGCGCGTGCGACCTATGGCTGGGCTCTTAAAGGCGACGTACCTGTACGTGCCTGTGCCCAGCCATACCATTCTGTATGTGCAGGAGGCGGTCCTTAAGTGGTTAATATTACACAAATGGTTATTCAGATCGGATTGGGGGAAAAATATGATTTGTCTTACAAAGTACCTTCTTCGGTGTAATATCTTTAGTTTTTAAAATGTATTCTGTTATCTTTGGGCTTTAGATTGAAGAACTGGAAGACATTAAAGTCGAGGTAAAAAGAGGAGGAAGAAGAAGAGACGGTGAGTGAGGATCAGCAGTCTATGGAGGAGGGTTGTCCTCTGTATTCCCGGGATTCCACCCAGGAAGTTCACAACTATACAGAGAATGATCAGGTAGATGGGATTGGGGAAAAGGTTTTTTCGAAATAATTCTCATGTAATCTCTTATTGGCAGTACCGATTCTATCAACTTTGGGGTTTAGGGTGAAGAACTGAAAGACATCAGACTGAGCACGAAGACCTAAAATGTCTTCCAAATTATGAGACAACATTATTCTTTGTAAGTTATTTTTTAATAAGAATTCTAACATCTTTTGGGTTTAGGATGAAGAACTTAAAGACATCAAAATTGAGGTTAAAAGAAGAGAAGAAGAAGAGAAGAGTTGGTGAGTGGAGATCAGCAGTCTATGGAGGAGGGGGAGATGATTACGGAAAGTAAAGAGGAGGAATCTTCTCTACATATCAACACAAGTAAGTAATAAACTCCGAAAGCAGAAAAAGTTCACATTTTTACTGTACTTCTACAAGTATAAAGTGTGTATTTAAATATAACATTTGTCCATCCGGTTCACCTAACAACAGGTAAGAAAAGAAAATTGCAAGAGGCAATTGGTCCAGAGGAAATCAGAAACCCAATGTGTCCTGGATCAACATTCTACAATCATTTTTGGCACAAATAGTAGTAGTCTCTTATAGTTTTCTGTAATTCTAAACCCTTCCAGTTATTTAGAAAGCGTTGTAACTGAACCCCAAATGGGACAGGGGTTAAAGCCGTTTAAGATATTCCATTCCCGAACCCAAGACAGCTACCGACACTCCACAGGCAGGCAAACGAACCCCAATAACGAGACACACATCTCTGTTTGAGGTTCCACACGAATAAACTCTTTAATGAGAAAATCAGGCTCTTATATACAGTTAGGATCCTACAGTAACTAAAATGAACAATGGCACAACTCCACCCACATCATGACACAAATAACGAGCTCCAATACACATCCTTTTAGTAGACATTCTGGCTCCAGCTCTGACATACTTTACATGAGCTAATTAACTACAGCTGATAATTCAGACATCTGACCTTTAGGCAGTCTGCTAACGCACAATACACATTTATCATCAATAGACCTTCACACAATACAGGGTCAATTAGCACAACACAATGACAGGTCCTTAGAGCCATCCTAGATTCATTTATATCACAGTAGCAGACTTAATTACCACAGAAAGCTTTATAGTACACAACAGCCAGGTAGCTGGAGGTGATAACATCTTTCAATCTTTCAATTAATCTGTTTAGTTCAGAATCAACAACCAGTAATAGTTCAAGATATACTGGAATATATTGTGAATTACAGACCCATGGTAAAGCAATCCAAGATATATTCTGAATGTCCATTATGTCCTGGCTCATACTTTGTAAGAGCTTCTGGGTTCCACGGGCATCCCGTTTCAGCGTTCCTATGCAATACTGCTCCTCATTTTATTGCTGTTACAGTAGAGAACCCTTTCTATAAAAACTGTAATGAAAACCCGAGTACGAAAGGGGGTAAAGTGGTTTAAGACATTCCATTCCCGAACACAAAGGCAGCTACCGAAAAACTCCAACCAGCCGAATAAGAAACCCATATACGAATCATTCTCCCAAAGTACGAGACAAAGCTTCGTGTTGAGGGTCAAGCAGGAATGAGGGTCTGTATTTTGAGATCCCACACAATATATACACAAGGATGACAATACAAAGTGAACCCAAAACCTAATTGTAACGGAACGCCCCACACAAAGCTTGAGTGCTTCCGTTTATATACCGCTTCCTATCAGTCTGGATATAGATATCAGATATTCCAGCTGCTCTCAAGCCCCCAACGAGACAAAACTTCTCCTTATTCACCTGCTATACAATACACATTATCATAAGTGTAAACACAGGACATCTTCACACAATAGCAGGGTCAATTATCACAGAGAACAGACAGATGGCTGGAGGTGAGGATATTATCATCTAACAGTATGTGTTCCAACATTATGAATGAGTCGCACTTGCAATTAACCCGTTGAGTTCAGAATCAACAAACGGTAAATAGTTCTTTACAGATATCCTGGGATATATTGTGGATAATAATTACATAATAATCCCATCTCAGGTAGCCCAAGATATCATTTCTCAGTCATCCTATGCCCTAGTGGACATAGGATGATTTTGGACATAAGGGGGTCTGGGGATGTTATCGCAAATCAACACAGAACTCCTTCACACAATTGCAGGGTTAATTAGCCCGGACAACAATGGGTGAAAGAGAAGCCACACTAGGCTCATTTACATTATAACAGACAGACAGGTGGCTGGAGTTGACAGCGGCAACCTCCTAACAGTATGAATCAGTCAGTCTTTCTAATATGGCATATACAGGGTTCCATTTTAAGTAACCCAAGCCACAATCTTAACCACTTAAGGACCCCTTTACACCGATATATGTCGGCGCAGAATGGCACGGCTGGGCCCAAGCACGAACCTGTACGTCCTCTTTAAGAGCTCAGCCGTTGGGTCGCAAGCGCGCCGCCGCCAGTGCACTCGCGACCCGTTCCTAAGCTCCGTGACCGCGCCCACGGACCCGATCGCCGTCAGTGTCCCGCGATTGGTCACAGGAGCTGAAAAACGGGAGAGGTGAGTGTAAACACAGCTTTCCCGTGGCAATGGGGCAATTCTTCATTGTGGCAATGTCAGTGATCGTCTGCTCCCTTATATAGGACGTCCAGCCCCTCCCTCCTACAGTTAGAAACACCATATGAGGTCACACTTAACCCCTACAGCGCCCCCTAGTGGTTAACTCCTAAATTGCAATTATCATTTAGACGGTAATCGGTGCATTTTTTATAGCACTTTTTCTTTGCTGTGAAAATGACAATGGTCCCAAAAATGTGTCAAAATTGTCTGATGTGTCCGCCATAATGTCGCAGTCACACAAAAAATTGCTGATCGCCACCATTAGTAGTAAAAAAAAAAAAAAAATATTAATAAAAATGCCATAAAACTATCCCCTATTTTGTAAACGCTTTAAATTTTGTGCAAAGCAATCGATAAATGCTTATTGGTATTTTTTTATTTTTTTTTACCAAAAATAGAAGAATACGTATCGGCCTAAACTCGGATATTTATTAAAGTAAAAAATATTGTTTTTTTTTCAAAATTGTTGCTCTATTTTTGATCATAGCGCAAAAAATAAAAACCGCAGAGGTGATCAAATACCACCAAAAGAAAGCTCTATTTGTTGGAAAAAAGGACGCCAATTTTGTTTGGGAGCCACGTCGCACGACTGCGCAGTTGTCAGTTAAAGCGTCGCAGTCCCGAATCGCAAAAAGGGGCAAGGTCCTTAACCTGCATAATGGTCCGTGTCTTTAGTGGTTAATTTTCCATTATTTTCTTGCTCACCCTGGGCCCCCTAATAGACACAGGGGGTGACTTAGACATAAGAGGTGCATGGGGAGCTAAAACAAGGGTATCCTATACTTTCCAAGGGAATCTCCCTTCACAAAAACTATTTTACCTCTAATTACATAAAATACATGCTTCAATACGGGGAAAAAATTGGAAATGTTACCCGCTGACGGTAAAAAAGGTCGTCGATGTACCTAAATTATATGAATAGTGGTGTGCTAGTTACAACATATAAATAAAAAATAAAAAAAATTACTCAATATTTTTATGTCAGGATTGCACCCCAGTTCCATGACAGATCTGTAAACTGTTTGATTTCTGATTGTAAGCCATAAATAAAATTCTATTTTTCCCAACAGATGGGGGCGGAGCCTGGAATATCTCCGAGGGACGTCTTCTTTCATCCTCAGATTACGACATTGACCCGAACCTTCCCGGAGATAATGTCCGTCCTCGGACTATACAGAGATCAATGGAGTCCTCTGATAGGTCACATATTGTAACCTCAACTATGGATTCAAGTTTGGGAAGGTCACCCGATCCTTCTAATCCTGGGGAATCTTCCTACAGCCATCAAAGCCTTACCACTGGAGAGCGTTCAATGTCATGTTCAGAGTGCGGGAAATCCTTCACTCATAAAGCAGCCCTTGTTACACATCTTAGAATTCACACAGGCGAGCGTCCTTATTCATGTTCAGAGTGCGGGAAATCTTTCGCTCATAAAGAAAACTTTGCTAAACACCAGAAAGTTCACACGGGCGAGCGTCCTTATTCGTGTTCAGTGTGCGGGAAATCTTTCACTCGTAGAGAAGGCCTAAATGTGCACCAGAAATCTCACACCGGTGAGCGTCCTTATGCGTGTTCAGTGTGCGGGAAATCTTTCACTCGTAAAGAAGGCCTTGACATACACCAGAAAACTCACACGGGTGAGCGTCCCTATTCGTGTTCAGATTGCGGGAAATCTTTCATTCAAAAAGGAAAACTACTTCTACATCAGAAAACTCACACGGGTGAGCGTCCATATTCGTGTTTAGAGTGCGGAAAAAGTTTTGTTCATAAAGGAGGCCTTGTTACACCACCAGAAAATTCACACGGATGTGCGTCCTTATTCATGTATTGAATGTGAGAAATGTTTTCATTCACAAAGGAGAACTTCTTAGACATCAGAAAAGCCACACAGGTGAGCGTCCCTATTCATGTGTAGAGTGCGGGAAAAGTTTCACTGAGAAATCTATACTTGAAAGACATCAGATAAGTCACACCGACGAGAGACCTTTTTCATGTCTAGAATGTGGGAAAGGTTTTCTTCGGAAAGCAGAACTTCTTTCACACCAGAGATGTCACACAGGGGAGCGCCCCTATTTATGTTCAGAGTGCGGGAAATGTTTTACAGAGAAAAAGGTTCTTCTCATTCACCAAAGGATTCACACAGGGGTGCATCCGTATTCATGTTCAGAGTGCGGGAAATGTTTTGTTCGTAGAGAAGGACTTCATCAACATATGAAAATTCACACAGGTGAGCGCCCCTATTCATGTCCAGAGTGCGGGAAACGTTACAGTGACAAAGGAAGTCTTGTTAGACACCAGAAAATTCACACAGGAGAAAAGCCTTATTCGTGTCCAGAGTGTGGGAAGTGTTTTCGTAGGAAAGGAGACCTTCTTATACACCAGAGAAGTCACACAGGAGAGACCGTCCCTTTCTATGTTCAGTGTGCGGGAAATGTTACACTGAAAAAAAAGTACTTCTTATACACCAGAGAATTCACACAGGGGAGCGTCCTTATTCATGTTCTGAGTGCGGAGAACGTTTTATTCGGATAGAAAAACTTCATAAACATCAGAGAATTCACACAGGTGAGGCTCCCTATTCATGTTCAGAGTGCGGGAAATCTTTCTCCGAGAAAGGAAAACTTCTTCAACACCAGAAACTTCACACAGAGAACAGACCTTAGTCGTGTCCAGAGTGTGCAAAACTGTTTAACTCAGAAACAAATCTTCTATAACCAGGGAATTATCACAAATAAGCTTCTATTTTCATGTTTCCATGTGGGAAAGGTTTATTTTTGAAACAAGACTTTGACACCAGAGACGTCACGGGGATGAGCATTCTTTCACAGAGTGTGGAAAATGTTTCATTACGCAAGGGGGCCACCAGAGGGCTCACTCAGACCCATGTCCTTTCTATGTTTCAGACATTGGGAAGCAATTCAATTTAAAAAAATGAGGTGGAAGAAGGTCCATCTCTAATGTTCTGTTTCCAAGAAATGAGGTGGAAGAAGGTCCATCTCTAATGTTCTGTTTCCAAGAAATGAGGTGGAAGAAGGTCCATCTCTAATATTCTGTTTCCAGGAAATGAGGTGGAAGAAGGTCCATCTCTAATGTTCCGTTTCCAAGAAATGAGGTGGAAGAAGGTCCATCTCTAATGTTCTGTTTCCAGGAAATGAGGTGGAAGAAGGTCCATCTCTAATGTTCTTTTCCCAAGAAATGAGGTGGAAGAAGGTCCATCTCTAATGTTCTGTTTCCAAGAAATGAGGTGGAAGAAGGTCCATCTCTAATGTTCTGTTTCCAAGAAATGAGGTGGAAGAAGGTCCATCTCTAATATTCTGTTTCCAGGAAATGAGGTGGAAGAAGGTCCATCTCTAATGTTCCGTTTCCAAGAAATGAGGTGGAAGAAGGTCCATCTCTAATGTTCTGTTTCCAGGAAATGAGGTGGAAGAAGGTCCATCTCTAATGTTCTTTCCCAAGAAATGAGGTGGAAGAAGGTCCATCTCTAATGTTCTGTTTCCAAGAAATGAGGTGGAAGAAGGTCCATCTCTAATGTTCTGTTTCCAGGAAATGAGGTGGAAGAAGGTCCATCTCTAATGTTCTGTTTCCAGGAAATGAGGTGGAAGAAGGTCCATCTCTAATGTTCTGTTTCCAAGAAATTAGGTGGAAGAAGGTCCATCTCTAATGTTCTGTTTCCAAGAAAAGGGGGAAGAAGGTCCATCTCTAATGTTCTGTTTCGAAAAAATGAGGTGGAAGAAGGTCCCATCTCTAATGTTCTTTTTCCAAGAAATGAGGTGAGGTGGAAGAAGGTCCATCTCTAATGTTCTGTTTCCAAGAAATGAGGTGGAAGAAGGTCCATCTAAAAGTAGATTCCCCCTCTCCAGCAACAATTGACCCCCCAACAACAACAGATCCCTCCAGGAAAAATAGATTCCCCCCAGCAACACTAAAACCCTGGCAACAACATAACTCAGAGACAACAATAAATCTCCCAGCAGATCACAACCGTAGATCCAGTGTTGGGACAAGGTGATCTAGAGCCATGGTGAACATGCTAAATTGCCGCCCCCCCCCCCCCCTCCCATGATGTATAAGCATTATGTGTCAGTGAAAATCCCCCTAAGCATAAATTTCCCCTCCTCCCAGGACAAAACCTGCCCCCCTGCTGAAATCCCTTCCCCGGCTCAAATTGTTTCTCTCTCCCCGAAAAAATTTGCCCTCCTAGTACAAATCCTCTACCCCTCAACTCTCGCCTCCAAATACAAATCCTCACCGTTCCATCACAAATTCCCCTCACCCAATTCCCATCCTTGCCCAAATACGTCCCAAAAATTTCCCCTCCTAGCACAACAACCCACAATCCTCCCAACTAGCACAAATCCCCCCCCCCCCACCCCCAATAAAATATTTCCCCTCTATAGTTTTTACTACTTATAGCACAAAACTAAATTTGCCCTCCTAGAACAACTCTATGCTGCGTACACACGATTGAAAATTCTGACAAGAGAACCGACCGAATTGTTTTTCGACTGAATTTTGGGCCAAACTTGTGTTGCATACTCATGGTCACACAAAATTCCGACCGTCAAGAACGCGGTGACGTGCAACACTACGACGAGCTGAGAAAAATGAAGTCCAATGATTCAGAGCATGCATGGAATTGATTCAGAGCATGCGTGTGTTTTCTTTGTGCGTCGGAATTTCCAACAAGATCTTTTCCCGTCTGAAAATTTGTTAACTTTTTGCTGTCGGAAATTCCGACAGAAAAAGTCCAATGGGGCGCACACACGGTCGGAATTTCCGACCAAAAGCTTCCCTCAAACTTTTCTTATCGGAAATTACGATCGTGTGTACGCAGCATTACCCTCTGCCACCTCCTGGATTTCCCTTCTAAACACAAATCCCCCCCCCCCCCCTCCCAGTCTTCTTTGGTGCCCCCCACCTCACATAATACCACAGCGCCTGGGGCAGCTTTTCCTCCTGCCCACCCTTTGTCCCAGCCCTGAGTAGACACCCTGCAGATCCCTCCCAGCAACAACTGACCCTCTAACAACATAAGATGCCCTTCTAGCAACAAGACCCAACCGAAAACAAGAGATCCCTCACCAACATCAATAGACACCCCCCACCCAGCAACAACAGTTCCCTCAGCACCCTTTGCATTACATAAATTTAGGGGTGGTGGTTCCCGCTGGAAATAGAAAGGGCTTCTACCAGAGAACTTAAGGGAAGGATGACCAAAGTGATGTGCTCTACATGTCGCAGAGCATTGAGGAGGGGGGAGGGGCAAAATGTACAACTTTTTTTAGGGTGTGGTTTGATAGTTGTAAACCAGTTAGGACACTAAGCTTTGGTTATTAATGGAAAAATTTGGCAACTCTGAGAAGGAGGTGATCAATAAAGAGGACTTCCTCATTGGCTATCAAAACAATACATGGTCAACTGTACCAATACACGGCAAAATATAGGCAATGAAATGCCGGAACATCCAATCCAATGAGGATTTGTTTTTCACTTTTTTATAAATTGTTATTAGCTGTTGAACATGAATGTTGTGTTTTTTTTTTTGTTTTACTGGAAAAGCTGTGTTTTTATTGGTCCAGATAATGTATCTTTTTGCATTAGTTATATATGATTTGTGTGTTTTATTAGGTATTCCAGTTCTCTAGAATAAAAAATAAAGCTCTACATTTTACAGTATTCTCTTGAGTATTTATTTTTCTTTTTTTTTTTAACCAATGACCATAATTCTTGAATAATTACTATGTGCTCAGTTCGTAGAGTCATCCATTCCTGTTCTAATAGTAGAGAAGATCCAGTTCCACACGTGTGTCGTTTTGTACCCGAGAGGTAAACAAATTGGGGTCCCGGTGTAGGGAATATACAGTATCTTGGGTCCCTTTTGACGGGGCGGACCTATCGGACTTTACATTATTTAGTTGGACCTGATGGAACCATCCCTTGCCCTCTGTGGAGCAGAGGGTATTAAAGGATGTCCACTCCACAACGGGCAATGGGTGGTCTCATCGAGTCTGCCTAAAAAAAAAAAATATGAAAGGGCTGCCGACATTCGATCCAATCCTATCCGCTAAAAACAGATGGATGGAGATCCGTTCCCCATCGATCCAGCGCAGGGGTCTCCAAACTTTTAAAACAAAGGCCAAGTTTATTGTCCTTCAGACTTTAGGAGGGCCGGAATGTGGCCAGTGTGGGAAGAAAATCACCCAGGTCTGGTATTAGTGACAATAAATATGGCCCCAGGGTTGATGGTCAATAGAGGAGGACAAGTTATGCCCCTAAAAGTAGGAGGAATAGTATCCCATGATTGGTAGCGGTGGAAGAAATAGTGCCCTATAGTTGGTGTCAGTGGGAGGAATTGTGTCCCAAGGGCCAAATAAAGGCTAGCAAAGGGCCACATCTGGCCCTCGGGCTGCAGTTTGGAGACCCCTGATATAATGTATTGGATCAGATGGCCATAGGGTATAAACTGACAGGCATGTCCAAAGTCCCGGTCTGGTATTGAACGGGCCTGCCTGGTTATCTAAACATATATATATATATATATTTTTGTGACCCCTAATGATCTCCCAGCGGCGGGGGCCACAATAGATATATAGGCTGGTTGCCTCAGAGGGGACAGGGAGGAGGTGGGACGAGTGCCGTGCATATAGGAGGAGAATTTCCTGTTTACACGGCAGCCTCTGTAATACGAAGTCCTGTCTTCGGCACTGCCATTGGAAGACTGTTCTGTCCAGGAGGCAGGACTTTCTATTAAAGAGGCTGCTGTGTAAACATGAGATGCTCCTGTAGGTAATCTTTAGCACTCAACATATCCCCTCCAAGGCTGCACTGATGGCAGTGCTGGGTGCTACATTCCTGGCTATGGTGGGTGCTACATTCCTGGCAATGGTGGGTGCTACATTTTTGGCTATGGTGGGTGCTGCATTCCTGGCAATGGTGGGTGCTGCATTCCTGGCAATGGTGGGTGCTGTATTCCTGGCAATGGTGGGTGCTACATTCCTGGCTATGGTGGGTGCTACATTCCTGGCTATGGTGGGTGCTACATTCCTGGCTATGGTGGTGCTGCATTCCTGGCTATGGTGGGTGCTACATTCTTTGCAATGGTGGGTGCTACATTTTTGCTATGGTGGGTGCTACATTCCTGGCTATGGTGGGTGCTGCACTCCTGGCTATGATGGGTGCTGCATTCCTGGCTATTAGTGGGTGCTGCATTACTGGCAATGGTGGGTGCTGCATTCCTGACTATGGTGGGTGCTGCATTCCTGACTATGGTGGGTGCTGCATTCCTGACTATGGTGGGTGCTGCATTCCTGACTATGGTGGGTGCTGCATTCCTGACTATGGTGGGTGCTGCATTCCTGACTATGGTGGGTGCTGCATTCCTGACTATGGTGGGTGCTACATTCCTGGCTATGGTGGGTGCTGCATTCCTGGCTATGGTGAGTGCTGCATTCCTGGCAATGTGGGTGCTACATTCCTGGCAATGTGGGTGCTACATTCCTGGCTATGGTGGGTGCTGCAATCCTGGCAATGGAGAAAGACACCCTGACCTGCTTGAGTTCCAACATTGGCCTATGGTGGTAGCGCCGCCTATAGGCAAACAAAGGGAAATCCCTCCAAACACAGCCAGAGCCGGTGCACCGTCATACTCCGCTCCCCATCACAGACTGCTGCGGAAGTGCTGTGGTGGCAAACTGTGCATGCGCGATGCGTTCCAATGCATTTACGACAGTGCACACCAGCGTAACCTCGTTCGGCATCCAGGCTCTTTCCTTAACATCCCCGTGGATTGGAGGATGTTAAAAAAAGAAGCCAGGAGGCCGAGCAAGCGCAGCGAGCCGTCCGAGTTAAGCGAGGACGTGAGGCCGACTGGCCACTTACCTCTAAGTCCACGTCGCCAAGAATGACGGCTTCGCTGGTGTGCACTGTCGGAAATCCATTGGAACGCATCACAATTGCGTTTGGAACGCATCGCGCATGCGCAGTTGCCCGCTACGGCACTTCCGTAGCATTGTCTGATGGGGGAGCCGAATATGACGCGTCACCGGAACAGAGGCTGGTTTAGCCCTAATAAGTCTGAGCTAGTTATCAGCTCAAACACCCCACTAAATTTAACATGGCGCCTAGTCATCAGGAGCAGGGCGCTAATACACGTTATACTTAGTTTCTGAAAGCAAGGGACCCTGGAGAATAAAAATGGTGGTAGTTCTATAATTGGATATGCCATTATATTAGTGCAGTGTTTGTATCAAACCCATATTTTCAGTAAAAAATGCAGCTAAAGGAAATTTGAGTCCACACATAAACTATGAGGTTGCACCAAGATACTACTAGAATACCAAACATGTCAAGCCTTAACATTGCACAATGGTGAGACGGCCACAAAGTTTGATACTCAAAATCTTTCAAGGCGATGCTTTAAAAGCCTTTAAAGGTCATCTTCTTAGATTTAACCCTAAATGATGGCCCTCGAATTACTGCTGAGGTAGGGTGACCACATTTCCAAACTACCATTCAGTGACACCCTCCCTTCCCAAAAATCATCTTGTGCTGTAACAAATGACAGCACAGTGATTGGACACAAGAGCGCGGGATTTATGATTTCTCCAATCACAAGCAGGGGCGGGGACTGTGCTCCTCCAGGCATTCCCGGCCAGGACAAGTATTGTCAGTGGAGTAAAGTGGTGATGTGGCAGACTTTTTTGGGGGGGCATCAGATTGGCCCGGGGAGTGGCTGTGTCAGTTTCATTCCGGGACACTGTATTGTTCTGGAATGAATGTGCCCGGGACAGACCTGCAAAATGCGGGACTGTCCCGGGCAATCCGGGACACGTGGTCACCCTAGTGTGAGGTGATACCTAACATGTATTGGGCACAATTGACGTTAGGTTCCCCTGACGTGTATGTTACGTTTTATTTGTGCGTGTAGTCTGGGGGGAGGGGGGTTGTTTACGTGCTTGCATATAATAATTAATAAATAATTCAATGTATATTTTATTCAAATATAATAATATGCCATTTTCATTCTATATCCTTGTTGTTTTTTTATATTTTAACTCGGGTATAATTTATGTCCTCTACGAGGCGATGATCTCATTTTTATGTCAGCGAACGGAACAAACAGGAAGTGATGTCAAGCATAGACAGGAAGTTCCGGGTGAGAGGTGAGTCGAGAGGAGACATTGCTGGAAACTGGCAGTAGAGGAGGTAATAAGATATTATTTTATATTTACACCCAGTAACCCCGTCATGTCCGTCCTCTTCCTCCATAGTCACTATATCCTCTGTGCTACACATATGGATATATATCATTGAAGTTTATATATTGTTTTCTATTTTTATAGATTGGAAAAATCCTAAACGTGGAACCATTTATCCAACTGTCTATCCAGAGCCTCTGGTTTATAGACCCGATACATCCTAAATATAGAGCCATTTATCCAACTGTCCATCCAGAGCCTCTGGTTTATAGACCAGATACATCCTAAATATAGAGCCATTTATCCAACTGTCCATCCAAGAGCCTCTGGTTTATAGACTAGATACATCCTAAATTTAGAACCATTTATCCAACTGTCCATCCAGAGCCTCTGGTTTATAGACCAGATACATCCTAAAAATAGAGCCATTTATCCAACTGTCCATCCAGAGCCTCTGGTTTATAGACCGGATACATCCTAAATATAGAGCCATTTATCCAACTGTCCATCCAGAGCCTCTGGTTTATAGACCGGATACATCCTAAATATAGAGCCATTTATCCAACTGTCCATCCAGAGCCTCTGGTTTATAGACCAGATACATCCTAAATATAGAGCCATTTATCCAACTGTCCTCCATCCAGAGCCTCTGGTTTTATAGACCGGATACATCCTAAATATAGAACTATTATCCAACTGTCCACCCAAGCCTCTGGTTTATAGACCGATACATCCTAAATATAGAACCATTTATCCAACTGTCCATCGTCCAGTCTCTGAGTCTTCTGGTTTACTAGGATATACATCCTAAATATAAGCCATTTATACCAACTGTCCATCCAGAGCCTCTGGTTTATAGACCGGATACATCCTAAATATAGACCATTTATCCAACTGTCCATCCAGAGCCTCTGGTTTATAGACCAGATACATCCTAAATATTGAGCCATTTATCCAACTGTCCATCCAAAGCCTCTGGTTTATAGACCAGATACATCCTAAATATTGAGCCATCCTCCATAAAGCTGTCTCGGGGTTGTTGGCCCTCATATGAGATAATGCACTCCATGTCTTCTCTGGATCAGGATACGGAGAGGAAGAAGTTCTAAAGAAGGCAGCGGAAGGAATGAACATCCCCCCAGTACATAGAATAATGCTGCGTTACACACGATCACTTTTGTGATGGAAGAAAACGACTTTTAAAAAACGTCATTTAAAGCGGATGGTTCACCAAAAAGCAAATATTAAAAGCCAGCAGCAACAAATACTGCAGCTGCTGACTTTTAATATTAGGACACTTACCTGTCCTGGAGTCCAGCGGCGTCCGCAGCAGAGGATGAGCGATCGCTCGTCACCCTGCTGCTCCCCTCCTCCATCCACGGCGAGGGAACCAGGAAGTGAAGCACTCCGGCTTCACTGCCCGGTTCCCTACGGCGCATCGCGCGAATCGCGCTGCGCCCGCGATTGGCTCCCGCTGTGTGCTGGAGCTGAGCTGAGTTCCCAGCACGCAACGGGAAAAGCCCGTCTTTTGCCCGAGACTGCGGGCCGGAAGTGGGTGCGGATACCTGTCTTTAGACAGGTATCTGCACCCCCCTCCCCCCTGCAAGGTGTCAAATGTGACACCGGAGGGGGGGGAGGGTTCCGATCAGCGGATCTTCACTTTAGGGTGGAGATCCGCTTTAAAATGATGGTGTGTGGGCAAAACGTCGTTTTATGTTTTCAAAAAAATGACCAAAAAAAAAATCGAACCTGCTTGAATTTTTTGTGTCGTTTTTCAAAATGTCATTTTTTGTGTTGTCATAAAAAGTGATGGTGTGTGGGCAAAACGACGTTTAAAACTACGTTTTTAAACCCCGCGCATGCTCAAAAGCAAGTTATATAACGGAGCTTCAATGGAACAGAGTGCCGTCGAACATGGTGTACGTCACCGCGCCGCGCTTTGCTAGAGCATTTTGGAAAAACGATGGGTGTGTATGCAACGTAGTTTTGGGAAAATGAAGTTTGAAAAACGTTGTTTTGTTTTCGTCACATAAAACGTTGTTTTTTTTTTCACCACAAAAAGTGATCTCGTGTACGGCGGCAATCAGGGATGAAGCTCCTGATTTTTGTGATTTAATGCAAGGGATGATGCAATTCTGTACCTCACAGTATGTAAGTGGAGAATGTTTTGGCTCTCTTTGTTCCCTTATCATACCTGACTGTGACTGGTTCGTGCCTCTTATAATGTGATCCTGAACACCATTACAGCACAGATGCCCCCAGATCTATATTGGTGGAGTTGGCTGTCAGGTGACGTCAATGTGTACAGTACATGCTGCCGTGTCCAGTGACACTAATAGGACGGTCTCACAATATAGACATTCCCGACCACTGTGCACACAGACAATATCATGTCTACAGATCCTCCATCATACATGGTCAGTACAATTTACGAATCATGTATTCTCTCCAATCTAATATTTATCAGGCAATATTTTTTATAAAAGCCCACTTGGAGCCAAATGTTTGTGTTTTTTTACTTTTAGGCAAAGACTGGAAAGGGTCACTGTCTATTTTCTCCATGGAGGATGGGAGTATTTAGAAGGACACAAGGATCTCTACAAGGACGTCATGATGGAGAATCAGCCGCCCCTCACATCACCGGGTAAGAGGAGACCTTATTGTAAAGGAGAGAAGAGAGCAGTACGGAGGGACCACCTAGATCCCCCATCATCTGATAAACACATAGGGCCAGATTCAGGTAGATGGGAGCATCTTTGCTCTGGAGTAACGCATCTCATTTGCGTTACGCTGCAGAAATTTTAGGAGCAAGTGCTGTTATTCAGGAAGCACTTGCTCCTAAAGTTGCGGCAGCGCATCGCAAATGAGCCGGCGGAATTCAAATTGGGCGGGTACGGGGCGTGTAGTATTCTAACTAAGCGCGATCCCGCCTCCAACGTACTGCGCCATGCGTCGAGTGTCAAAACATCCCCGTGCGCATGCTCCAAATTCTGTGAATGAACGTCAATGACGTCACATTCCCATTCATGAACGTTTTACGCAAGCGACGTTTTTTTTTTTTTTTTCTGACGCGATGACGACGCTATACCTAACATAGGATATTCCAACCCCATGTAGGTATATCTATGCGCCGCGTATCCCGTCCGGAAACGTCGTACCGTCATTGCGTCGCGCCGGAATTCGATCGTGAATTGCCGATTTCCGCTCATTAACATATTTTTTGAGCGTAAATCGGCGGGAACGCCCCCGGCGCCATTTTTAAGTTGAAGTAACAATGCGATGGCGAAACTCAGTTACGCTGCTCGCATCGGAGCTTCAACCCGGCGTTTCTTGTTTTCTGGTTACAGAAAACAGAAACGCCGGCTCAAAGTCACAGTTAGGCTGGCGGATCACTGGACCGCCAGCCTCTCAACTGTTTGTTCTGAATCTGGCCCATAGAAACAATGGGCCAGATTCAGAGAGCCATTACGCCTGTGTAACTGGTGTTAGACTGGAGTAATTTCAAATTACGCGCGTTTTTTAGCTAGTCGAAAACCTCAAACCATGAATAGACGGCTGCGGGCTTCAATTCGACTGATTACGTGTTCGTCACGCCTTCGGATCTACGCTGCAATAAAATTGCGGCCACTGGGTGGACTTCCCGTCGTTTTCGGCGTCAGGGTATGCAAATGAGCTTTTGCCGGCGATCCCCGAAATTACGATCTTCAATCGCAATCTCTTACGGCACCTTTAGTCATCTTTTATTTGCGTAACACTATACCAGCTTTTTGCTGCTCTTATATTAGACAGCCCATGTTAAGTATGGCCGTCGTTCCCGGCGTCGAATTTCTACGTTTTCCGACGTCTTTTATTATTTTTAACGTAAGTCGTCCGGGAATAGGAATGTTAATAAACGACGCTACTCAAACAACGAATGACGTAACGACGTGATTTCGCGCAATGCACGGCGGGAAATTTCTGAACGGAGCATGCGCAGTTCGATCGCCGCGGGGACGCGCTTAATTTAAATGCTTCACGCCCCCTAATCGCGTATTTCGATTACCGCGCGCGAGAAATAGACTACGCCGCCGTAGCGTACAGGCAAAAATCTCTACAGGATTCGGTGTAGAGCCTGGTAAAATACGGCAGCGTAGAGTATTTAGATTACGCAGCGCAATATTAAGTGTATGTGAATCTACCCAATGTATTCAGTCAGTGTGTGTGTTTCCTACAGATGGATCCTGTAATGGGAACCCACCAGAGAGATGTCCCCGTCCTCTGTATTCCGGGATCCGGGTCCACACCACAGAAGATCACACCATCCCTCACCAATATCAGGTAGGTGGGATGAGCATGTAAACCTAAACATTTATTTTAAGCTATGAGATAACATCTTTTTATATAGTATTATAAATGTATTCTGTCACCTTTGGGGTTTAGGGTGAAGAACTGAAAAACATCAAAGCTGAGGTTAAAGAGGAAGAAGAAGAAACGGTGAGTGGAGATCAGCAGTCTATGGAGGAGGGTGGTCTTCTTATATTCCCGGATTTCACACAGGAAGATCCCAACACCTCTCACTGTGAGCAGGTAGATAGGACTGAATATGAAGACCTAAAAGAAAAAAAAAATTGACTTTCCTTGAAGTACATCACAGGACTTAGATTCTTAGTTTTAGGCCATGGGTTATGAATCTACCTTAAGATGATTGGGCAATGCCAAACAAAGATGTAAGGACATCCCTAGCATAACCTCTGCCTTCACTTCTAGCAAGCCTCCATTTAGTAAAAAAAAAGCTGTAATGTAAACGATAAACTATTACAGGTAAGTACAAACTTTTATTACATAACACAGACCATATGCAAGGGTGGGCAACATGATTGACAGGCCCATGTAATAAATGGGTCAAAAGAGGCTTTATAAAAGTCAGAGAGCAGGATTCATTTCATCTCAATTTAAATGAAATAAGGTCGGCCACCCTTGCTGCTGATTCCTGACACTTGAAGAAAGGATCTCAAACAACCTTATCACTGTGTAACACTAGTATGTGCTTTTTACATGATCTCAGACCCACCTCGCAGAGGTAAAAGAATAAGGCCTCGTACATACGGGCCAGAATCTCGTCAGGGAAAAAAAACATTGTTTTTACTGACGAGATTCTTGGCAAGAATCTCTTTGCCCGAGTGTACACACAGTCCTTTCAAAAGAACCATGGTTCTCTTGAAAGACAAAAACGCTGTGACGTCATCGTGTACAATGAGCATGTGCTCGTCACATTCGATGCCGTCGCCACCATTTTGCTGCACCCTATCTATGCCGTAGAAGCTACCGCGCATGCGTCAAAGTCATTTCGAGCATGCACGGGGTTTCCACGACGACAGGTAAGTATACACACTCTCGGGTTTCTCGTCGGGGAAACAGGTCAACAAGAATCTCGACGAGAAAATAGAGAGCAGGATCTCTATTTTTCTCGTCGAGATTCTGGCCAGATTTCCAGACAAGAAACCTGAAAGCCTTGTATACATGCTCTGTTTACTTAGCAAGAAAGCTTTGCCAGCAGTTTGCCGAGAAAACCGATCATGTGTACGAGGCTTGAGAAAGCATCCTTGTGTGAGAGAGTAGACAGGGGAGCATGCCTGATAGGTTCAAATGGCTGTTTTTGAAGGACGTACAAACCCATGCTCAGAATCCACAATGTCATGGGGGCCATTTACATGGGGGGTAATGAGTACAACACCCTGGACAAAGGCTTTTTACTAGGAGTGAGAGACCAGCCAACTTTGGAAAAGAATGGCCAGGGCCAAGAGTAGACCCTTGGTGTTAAACAAAGCCAAATGGTTATCCAGATCAGATTGGAGGAAAAATATGATTTGTTCTACAGAGTACCTTCTTCTATGTAATCTCTTGTTTAGTTTTTAAAATTAATTCTGTCATCTTTGGGCTTCAGAGTGAAAAACTGGAAGACATCAAAGTTGAGGTAAAAGAGGAAGAAGAAGAGACGTTGGTGAGTGGAGGTCAGCAGTCTGCGGAAGAGAGAGGTCCTCTGTATTCCCGGGAATCCACCCAGGGAGATCACAACTATACAGAGAATGATCAGGTAGATGGGACCGGACAAAAAAAGGCTTCAAAATTAATTCTATGAGATACAATTCTCATGTAATCTCTTATTGGCCAATTATAGATTATCTTTGATGTTTAGGGTGAAGAACTGAAAGACATCAGACTGAGCATGAAGACCTAAAATGTCTTCTAAATTATGAGACAACATTATTCTTTGTAAGTTCCTTTTTAATAAAAATTCTCTCATCTTTTGGGTTTAGGGTGAAGAACTTAAAGACATCAAAGTTGAGGATAAAGAGGAAGAAGAAGAGAGGTTGGTGAGTGGAGATCAGCAGTCTATGGAGAAGGAGGGGAGATGATTATGGAAAGTAAACAGGAGGAATCTTCTCTACATAAGAACGCAAGTAAGTAATAAACTCCAAAAGCAGAACAGTTCACATTTTTATTTTACTTCTAAGTATGAAGTGTTATTTAAATATAACATTTGTAGATCCAGTTCACCTAAAAACAGGTAAAAAAATACCTAGTAAGTTGACCATTTATTCCTGTATACCATCAGAAAGGTCCATCAATGTTGTCCCATTTCAAAGAAATGAGGTGGAAGAAGGTCCACCTCTAATGTACTGTTTCCAAGAAATGAGGTGGAAGAAGGTCCACCTCTAATGATCTGTTTCCAAGAAATGAGGTGGAAGAAGGTCCATTTCTAATGTTCTGTGGTTTTCTTCCATGCGGGATGGTCGTGGGTAGAGCGTTTCAGAGCCGCGGTCCTTGGACTGCAAATCTTCGTTCTCCCCTAGATTTGTAGTGGGATTTGGAGGAGGTTTTGGTTGGTTGACCGGAGCACGGGATTGGTGACGTAGGGTTTTATTTTCTCGCTTAAGTATTGAGGAGCGTTCCCTTGTGCGCATTTGTGAGTGAGGCAGAGCGTCTTGAATGTGACCCGATCATTTACAGCTAACCAGTGGAGGGACCTCAAAACCAGGGGGGGGGGGGGGTGGTTCCCACAGTTTATTACCTGTTACCAGTCTGGCTGCCGTGTTCTGGACGACTTGTAAACGCAAAATCTGGTATTTGGGTAGTCCTAAATAAAGGGAGTTTGCGTAGTCGAGTCGGGAATTGATGATTGTTCCAACCACTACTGCTGTGTCCTCTTCTGGTATGAAGGGGATGAGTCTACGCTGCAGGCGGAGAAGATGAGAACCGCTGACTACTGCTCCTATTTGTGTGTCCATCGTCATGTCTGAGTCAAAGATGACTCTGAGGCTTTTGACTTTGTTGCTTGGGATGATGGTTTGTCCAAGGATGGTGGGTGGTGTCCATGTGGTCCTAGAGTTAGATTTCCGATTTGCGTGAAGGATAAGAAGTTTTGTTTTGAATCCATTGAGTTTGAGAGAGCTTTCCGTCATCCAATTATCGATCAGAGTGGGGCATTTTCCTAGTCATGATATTGGTCTTTTTTTGTTGGCATATGTTGAAGATATTTGCTGTTTAGTTTGTGATATTCCTATTTTCTTGGGAAATAAATGTTACATTGTTTACTAACCAAAGGTGTCTGTCTTCATAGCTACCGTATTTGCCGGAGTACAAGACGACCCCCTAATTTTCCAGCTAAAATGTTGGTTTTGGGATATACTCACTGTATAAGACAACCCCTTCCTGCTAGTCAAGCCTCGCCTCGCCTTGCCTCGCCTCGTCTCACCTCACTGTGCCATTTACATGCCTCAGTGTGTCATTACATGCCTCACTATGCCACCATTACATGCCAGACTATGCCACCATTACATGCCTAGCTGTGCCACCATTACATGCCTCGCTGTGCCACCATTACATGCCTCGACGATCCCTTACCTTATCCCTAACATGCAGAATCTCAGTCAGACTGCGGGCATCCATTTTTCAAAAGACGTGCCTCCTCCTCGTGCTGTTCTGTAATAGGCGGACCACTCGGCTTCCCATCAAACACTGTGTTCAGTGTTCCGCCTATCACGGATGCCCTCTCATCCGAGACCGAGAACAAGAGGGCATCCGCGGAACACGGAACAGCATGAGGAAGAGGCGCGGCTTTTGAAAAATTGACGGCCGCGGTCTGCATGTTAGGTTCCGGCATATAAGATGACCCCCGACTTTTAAGAAGAATTTCTTGTGTTAAAAAGTCGTCTTATATACCGGAAAATACGGTAACTTAACATCACTAGGCCTAGCATGCTCTCGGTAGTCTAGCAATTATAGGGATATACAATTGATTATATATATCTATATATATATATATATGCAATACCGTGTTTCCCCGAAAATAAGACACAGTCTTATATTTATTTTTCCTCAAGAAGATACACTATGTCTTATTTTCAGGGGATGTCTAATTTTTATTAAGCAGTAGCTTTACTGATGATCGTGGTTGGTGCTGGGGGAGAGGAACCCACAATGCTGAGTAAAACGGGAGCCACAGCTTTACTTCTTCCCCTGAGGATACACAATACCTAAAGCAGAGCGTCCTGCTCCTCACTTCACTGAGGAGACTTTTACTTTCACTTTCTATTTCTCCCTCTATGCCTCAGCTTGCAGCACACACAGAAATCACTATGTCTTATTTTCAGGGGATGTCTTATTTTTTATTAAACAGCAGCTTTACTGGTGGTTGTGGGGGGTGAGAGAGAACCACAGACTGTTGCTGGGGGAGAGAAACTCACACTGCTGAGTAAAACGACAGCCACAGCTTTACTTCTTCCCATGAGGATACACAATACCTAAAGCAGAGCGTTCTGCTCCTCAATTCACTGAGGAGACTTTTACTTTCACTTTCTATTTCTCCCTCTATGCCTCGGCTTGCAGCACAGAATCACTATGTCTTATTTTCGGGGTATGGCTTCTATTGCGCAAATGCTTAGAAATCCTGCTACAGCTTATTTTATGGGTATGTCTTATTTTCGGGGGAACACGGTATATATATATATATATATATATATATATATATATATATTACACAGGCATACCACACTTTTAAGTACACAACGCGACCAGAGCATGTATGTAAAACGAAAATGTACTTAAAGTGAAGCAATACCTTTTTTCACTTCTACGCTGTAGTGGGGGTGCCAGAGGCTTTAGTGGGGGGCGTCAGGGGCTGTAGTGGGGGCGTTGGGGGAACACTCACATGTAAATAAGCTCATCTGATGCAAGGGGGGGCTGCTCCAATCCATCCCCGGATATCGCGCTGCACACAAAGGACAGTGCTATGGAGAGGCTGGATGGCATTCTGTGGCTGACAGGCTGGAACTGGGCAGGCTAAGTGCTCAGAACTTCAGTTCCGTCTAATGCGGGGTGCACGGCGTGGGAATATTTGTACTTGTGAGACACTTTACATACACTCGCGGGTATGTTCGTACTCGCGAGTGTACGTAAAGTGAGAGTGTCCGTAAAGCGGGGTATGCCTGTATATATATATATAGGTTACAATAGAGTGTATAGTATTGCAAATTTTTACTTCAGAATGTAAGCCATAAAAATCTATTTTTCCCCAACAGATGGGGGCGGAGCCTGGAATATCTCCGAGGGACATCTTATTTTATCTTCAGATTACGCCATTGACCCGAACCTTCCCAGAGATAATGTCCTTCCTCACACTATACAGAGATCAATGGAGTCCTCTGATAGGTCACATATTGTAACCTCAACTATGGATTCAAGTTTGGGAAGGTCACCCAATCCTTCTAATCCTGGGGAATCTTCCTACAGCCATCAAAGCCTTACCACCGGAGAGAGCTTCAATGTCATGTTCAGAGTGCAGGAAATCCTTCACTCATAAGGGAGAATTTGTTAAACATTTGAAAGTTCACTGGGGGGAGTTTCCTTTTTCATGTTCAGAGTGCGGGAAATCTTTCACTCATAAAGGAGACCTTGCTAAACATCGGAGAGTTCACACGGGAGAGCGTCCTTATTCATGTTCAGAGTGCGGAAAATTTTTCAGTCGTAAAGATAGCCTAAATGGACACAGAAAACTCACACGGGTGAGCGTCCCTATTTATGTTCAGAGTGCGGGAAATCTTTCATTCATAAAGGAGCCCTTGCTACACATAAGAAAACTCACACAGATAAGCATCCTTATTCATGTTCAGAGTGCGGGAAATCTTTCACTTGTGAAGAAAGCCTAGATGTACACCAGAGAAGTCACACGGGTGAGCGTCCTTATTTATGTTCAGAGTGTGGGAAATCTTTCATTCATAAAGGAGATCTTTCTAAACATAAGAGAGTTCACACAGGTCGGTGTCCTTTTTCATGTTCAGATTGTGGGAAATCTTTCACTCATAAAGGAGACTTTGCTAAACATCAGAGAGTTCACACACGGGTGAGCGTCCTTATTCATGCTCAGAGTGCGGGAAATCATTCGCTCGTAAAAAAAGCCTTAATGTACACCAGAAAACTCACACGGGGTGAGGGTCTTTATTCGTGTTCAGAGTGCGGGAAATCTTTCTCTCGTAAAGAACGTCTAGACATACACCAGAAAACTCACATGAGTAAGCATCTTTATTTATGTTCAGAGTGCGGAAAATCTTTCACTCATAAAGGAGACTTTGCTAAACATCAGAGAGTTCACACAGGTGAGCGTCCTTATTTATGTTCAGTGTGCGGGAAATCTTTCAGTCATAAAGAAAACCTAAATGTACACCAAAAAACTCACACAGGTGAGCGTCCTTATTTATGTTCACAGTGCGGGAAATCTTTCAGTCATAAAGGAGGCCTTGCTAAACATCAGAAAACTCACACAGGTGAGCGTTCTTACTCATGTTCAGAGTGCGGGAAAACTTTCACCCAGAAAGGAAGCCTTGTTACACACCAGAAAAAAATTCACACGGATGTGCGTCCTTATTCATGTTTAGAATGTGAGAAACGTTTCATTCACAAAGGAGAACTTCTTCTACATCAGAAAAGCCACACAGGTGAGCGTCTCTATTCATGTACAGAGTGCGGGAAAAGTTTCAGCGAGAAAGCAAAACTTGAAAGACACCAGAAAACACACACTGATGAGAAACCTTTTTCGTGTCCAGAATGTGGGAAAGGTTTTCATCGGAAAGCTGACCTCCTTATACACCAGAGATATCACACAGGGGAGCGTCCCTATTTATGTTCAGAGTGCGGGAAATGTTTCAAGGAGAAAAAGGTTCTTCTTATTCACCAGAGAATTCACACCGGGGTGCGCCCTTATTCATGTTCAGAGTGCGGGAAACGTTTCATTTGGAGAGCAGGATTTTATCAACATTTGAAAATACACACAGTAGCCCCCTATTCCATCCCAGAGTGTGGGAAACTTTCAGTGTCAAAGGAAAGCTTCTAGACACCAAAGAATTCACACAGGAGAAAAGCCATATGTCATGTTCAGAGTGCGAAAACGTTGTTAGATAGAACTTGCTTCATAAACATCAAGTATTCACACAGGTGAGAGTCCCTATTCTGTTTCAGAGTGCGGAAATCTTTCCACTTGTAAAGAACGTCTAAATGTGCACCAGAAATCTCACATGGGCGAGCGTCCTTATTCATGTTCAGAGTTCGGGAAAACTTTCACTCTATAGAGACTTTGTAAAACATCAGAGAAGTCACACGGGGGAGCGTCCTATTCATGTTCAGATTGCGGAAATCTTTCAGTCGTAAAGATAGCCTTAAATGGACACCAGAAAACTCACACATGGGCGACGTCCCTATTCATGTTCAAGTAGCGGGAAATCTTTCATTCGTAAAAATGTCCTTGCAGAACATCAGAGAGTTCACACAGGTGAGCGTCCTTATTTATGTTCGGAGTGCGGGAAATCTTTCACTCGTAAAGAAAGCCTAGATGTACACCAGAAAACACACACAGTGCCACGATGAGCGTCCTTATTCATGTTCAGAGTGCGGGAAATCTTTCACTCGTAAAGAAAACCTAAATGTACACCAGAAAATTCCACACAGGGTAGCGTCCTTATTCATGTTCAGAGTGCGGGAAATCTTTCACTCGTAAAGATAGTCTAGATGTACACCAGAAAACTCACACGGGGGAACGTTCTTATTCGTATTCAGAGTGCGGGAAATCTTTCACGGAGGAAGAAAAAAACGTATTCGACACCAGAAAATCCACACAGAGAACACACCTTGGTTATGTCCAGAGTGCGGAAAACTAATTCAGAAACAAAACTGATATAACTGGGGCAAACACAAATAAGCCTCCATTTCTACGTTTAACTGTGGTAAATGTTTTCTTTTTGAAACAAGACTTTGACACTGGAGACGTCACGGGGATGAGCATTCTTTCTCAGAGTGTGGAAAATGTTTCCTTCAGCAAGGGGACCACCAGAGGGCTCACTCAGACCCATTCCCTTTTCTATGTTTCAGAGGTTGGGAAGCAATTCACTTTGAAAGAAATGAGGTGGAAGGAGGTCCATCTCCAAGGTTCTGTTTCCAAGAAATGAGGCGGAAGGAGGTCCATCTCCAAGGTTCTGTTTCTAAGAAATGAGGCGGAAGGAGGTCCATCTCTAATGTTCTGTTTCCAAGAAATGAGGTGGAAGAAGGTCCATCTCTAATGTTCCGTTTCCAAGAAATGAGGTTGAAGAAAAAGCATCTCTAATGTTCTGTTTCCAAGAAATGAGGTGGAAGAAGGTCCATCTCTAATGTTCTGTTTCCAAGAAATGAGGTGGAAGAAGATCCATCTCTAATGTTCCGTTTCCAAGAAATGAGGTGGGAGAAGGTCCATCTCTAATGTTGTGTTTCCAAGAAATGAGGTGGAAGAAGGTCCATCTCTAATGTTCTGTTTTCAAGAAATGAGGTGGAAGAAGGTCCATCTCTAATGTTCTGTTTCCAAGAAATGAGGCGGAAGAAGGTCCATCTCTAATGTTCCGTTTCCAAGAAATGAGGTTGAAGAAAAAGCATCTCTAATGTTCTGTTTCAAGAAATGAGGTGGAAGAAGGTCCATCTCTAATGTTCTGTTTCCAAGAAATGAGGTGGAAGAAGGTCCATCTCTAATGTTCCGTTTCCAAGAAATGAGGTTGAAGAAAAAGCATCTCTAATGTTCTGTTTCCAAGAAATGAGGTGGAAGAAGGTCCATCTCTAATGTTCTGTTTCCAAGAAATGAGGTGGAAGAAGGTCCATCTCTAATGTTCCGTTTCCAAGAAATTAGGTGGGAGAAGGTCCATCTCTAATGTTGTGTTTCCAAGAAATGAGGTGGAAGAAGGTCCATCTCTAATGTTCTGTTTCCAAGAAATGAGGTGGAAGAAGGTCCATCTCTAATGTTCTGTTTCCAAGAAATGAGGTGGAAGAAGGTCCATCTCTAATGTTCTGTTTCCAAGAAATGAGGTGGAAGAAGATCCATCTCTAATGTTCCGTTTCCAAGAAATGAGGTGGGAGAAGGTCCATCTCTAATGTTGTGTTTCCAAGAAATGAGGTGGAAGAAGGTCCATCTCTAATGTTCTGTTTCCAAGAAATGAGGTGGAAGAAGGTCCATCTCTAATGTTCTGTTTCCAAGAAATGAGGCGGAAGAAGGTCCATCTCTAATGTTCCGTTTCCAAGAAATGAGGTTGAAGAAAAAGCATCTCTAATGTTCTGTTTCCAAGAAATGAGGTGGAAGAAGGTCCATTTCTAATGTTCCGTTTCCAAGAAATGAGGTTGAAGAAAAAGCATCTCTAATGTTCTGTTTCCAAGAAATGAGGTGGAACAAGGTCCATCTCTAATGTTCTGTTTCCAAGAAATGAGGTGGAAGAAGGTCCATCTCTAATGTTCCGTTTCCAAGAAATGAGGTGGGAGAAGGTCCATCACTAATGTTCTGTTTCCAAGAAATGAGGTGGAACAAGGTCCATCTCTAATGTTCCGTTTCCAAGAAATGAGGTGGAAGAAGGTCCATCTCTAATGTTCCGTTTCCAAGAAATGAGGTGGAAGAAGGTCCATCTCTAATGTTGTGTTTCCAAGAAATGAGGTGGAAGAAGGTCCATCTCTAATGTTGTGTTTCCAAGAAATGAGGTGGAAGAAGGTCCATCTCTAATGTTCTGTTTCCAAGAAATGAGGTGGAAGAAGGTCCATCTCTAATGTTCTGTTTCCAAGAAATGAGGTGGAAGAAGGTCCATCTCTAATGTTCTGTTTCCAAGAAATGTGGTGGAAGAAGGTCCATCTCTAAGGTTCTTCAGAGCATGGGGGTGTAGCAAAAATGTACAATTTTTTCAGGGTGTGGTTTGATAGTTGTTGACATGTTTAGGATTAAGTTATAATAAAACAACAACACTCAGCTTTGGTTATTTATGGACAAATACGAAAACACTTTGGCAACTGTGAGAAGGAGGTGAGCAATAAAGACGAGTTCCTTACCGGTGATGTAAAATTTCATCGGACCTATGAAAAAATCGGACCGCGTCACTTCCGTGCTCGTACGTCAAAGCACACAGCTGATCGCGGGTCCACAGGGCATGCGCCGCACATGCGCAGACGTCTTTTTCGTCTATGAAAATCCTCGACTCGGGTGCGGGCGGAGGCGGAGCTGGATCCTCAATTACATCACCGCCAGCACCGTCCCTAAGCATTGGCTTATTGAGGTCGGAGAAAAATATAGACGCGATGGGCGGGCGGAGGCGGAGCAACATTGTGAATGACATTATGTCCAGCACCGCCTCCAGCCCCGTCCCTAAGCACAGGCTTATTGAAATCCATGAAGAAACATAGACACGGGTGGGCGGGTGGAGGCTTTTAAAGCATCAATAGCCATCCATGTATAAAAACATGTTACATTAATATTGCGCACACACCCGCGCAACGTCGAAAAACAATGTAACATGTTATTATACATGGATGGCTATTGATGCTTTAAAAGCCTCCGCCCGCCCACCCACCCGTGTCTATGTTTCTTCATGGATTTCAATAAGCCTGTGCTTAGGGACGGGGCTGGAGGCGGTGCTGGACATAATGTCATTCACAATGTTGCTCCGCCTCCGCCCGCCCATCCGAGTCTATATTTTTCTCCGCGACCTCAATAAGCCAATGCTTAGGGACGGGGCTGGAGGCGGTGCTGGCGGTGATGTAATTGAGAATCCAGCTCCGCCTCCGCCCGCCCACCCGAGTCGAGGATTTTCATAGACGAAAAAGACGTCTGCGCATGCGCGGCGCATGCCCTGTGGACCCGCGATCAGCTGTGCTTTGACGTACGAGCACCGGAAGTGACGCGGGTCCGATTTTTTCATAGGTCCGATGAAATTTTACATCACCGGCTATTCCGACAATCCATGAACAACCGCACCAATACACTGGCAACAAAATATAGGCAATGAAATGCCAGAACATCCAATCCCATGAGGATTTGTCTTTTTCATAAAGCTGGAGAAGCTGAGTTTTCATTGGTCCAGATAATGTATTATTAATTAGAAAAGCAGATGTATATTTTTGCCTCCGTTATACAAGATTTTATTTGTTTATTAGTTATTCCAGTCCTCCAAAATTAAAAAAGAAAGCTCTACATTTTATTCTCTTGAGTATTTTTTTTTTTTACTTGTTTTTTTTCACCTACGACTGTAATTCTTAGATCAGGGATCCTCAAACTACGGCCCTCCAGCTGTTGCAGAACTACACATCCCATGAGGCATTGTAATACTCTGACATTCACAGACATGACTAGGCATGGTGGGAATTGTAGTTCCTGAACAACTCGAAGGTCGTAGTTTGAAGACTTGAAGTCTTATATGATTGGAAAGTGCTCCTTTCGTAGAGAGTCATCCATTCATGTTCTAATAGTAGAGAAGATCCAGTTCCACACATGTGCCGTTTTGTACCCGAGAGGTCGACAAACTGGGTCCCGGTGTGGAGAATATACAGTATCTTAAACCCCTTTCATGGGGCGGACTGATCCAGTTTTTTAGGTGGAACCGATTGGACCATCCATTGCCCTCTGTGGAGTGGAGGGTATCAAAGGATGGCCATTGACACCTTCTACTCCACAGAGGGCAATGGATGGTCCGATCGGATCTGCTGATACATTCATAGTTTGACCATCTTGGTTTTCCCAATTAGATGATTACCATCTTGGCTCAGCTGTATGTGTTGGTGCTTCTTTAACCACTTCCCCGCCCGGTCAATAGCATATTGACGTCCGGAAAGTGGTTCAGTTATCCTGATTGGGCGTCTATTGACGTCCAGCAGGATAACAGCCGGCGCACGCCCTTGGGAGGCAGAGGCTCTTTACCACATGATCAGCAGTGTCCAATCACGGCTGATCATGATGTAAACAGGAAGTGCTGTTGATCGGCTTTTCTTCACTCGTGTCTGATAGGCGCAAGTAGAGGAGAGCCGATCGGCGGCTCTCCTGACGGGGGGTTTGGGCTGATTTTTTTTCAGCGCAGCCCCCCCACGGATGCCCACACTGGACCACCAGGGAAGCCGCCAAGACCACCAGGGAAGCCCCAAGCATGTGGATGGCCAGGTACATCCCCCATGGCCATCCACATGTGGAAATGCATGCAAAATATGTGCCAATCAGTGCCCACAAATGGGCACTGATTGGCACCAGTATGAAACACATGCTGGGCATCACAGATTTCAATGCCACCCATCAGTGCCTATCCGTGTCCATCAGTGCCCATCCATGCCACATATCAGTGTCACCCATAAGTATCCATCAGCATGCGTCAAATTAGTTCCCAGCAAGCGCAGCACTTTTGTACATCGGAAATGGCTACACACGATCAGAATTTCCGACAGAACTTTTGTTGTCGGAAAAATTGAGAACCTGCTCTCAAACATTTGTTGTCGGAAATTCCGACAACAAATGTCCGATGGAGCCTACACACGGTCGGATTATCCGACCAAAAGCTCACATCGAACATTTGTTGTCGAAAATTCTGATCGTGTGTACGCGGCATAAGTCTTTCATAGGCGATGCTCTAATAGCCTTTACAGGTCATCCATTTAGATTCAACCATAAATAATGGCCCTAGATTTTCTGTTTTAACGTCCGTGTGTGAGGTGATACCTAACGGGTATGGGTACAGTTGATGTTGAGTTCCCCTGACGTGTATGGTTACGTTTATATGTACGTGAAGGTGGGGGGCTTTACATTTTTTGGGGGGGTGTAAGTGCTTGCATATAATAATATTATGATAATAATTTGATGTATATTTTATTTGAATAAAATAATATGCTATTTTCATTCTATATCCTTGTTGTTTTTTATTTTAACTCGGGTATAACATATGCAAAACGTTTTAGACTCTTCTAAAAAGCAGTTGTTACCGTATTAAAAAGCAACAAAGGCCGACGTTTTTTATATCCTCTACAAGGCTGTGATCTCACTTATTGTCAGTGAACCGAACAAACAGGAAGTGATGTCAAGAATATACAGGAAGTGATCTAAGATACAGACAGGAAGTTCCAGGTGAGCGGTGAGACGAGAGGAAGTAGAGAGGAGACATTGCTAGAACTGGCAGCAGAGGAGGTAATAAGATATTATTTTATATTTACACCCAGTAACCCCCGTCATGTCCGTCCTCTTCCTCATATTCCTATATCTTCAGTGCTACACATATGTAGATATATATCATTGAAGTTTATATATTATTTATATTTTTATAGACCAGATACTAGGGTGACCACGTGTCCCGGATTGCCCGGGACAGTCCCGCATTTTGCAGGTCTGTCCCAGGCACATTCATTCCTGGATAATTCAGTGTCCCAGAATGAAACTGACACAGCCACCCCCCAAGGCCAAAAAAAAGGCCGCCACATCACCGCTTTACTCACTGACAGTACTTGTTCTGGCTGGGATTGCCTGGAGGAGCACAATCCCTCCCCCTGCTTGTGATTGGAGAAATCATAAATCCCGCCTCTTGCGTCCAATCACTGTGCTGTGATTCGTTACAGCACAAGCTAATTTTTGGGAAGGGAGGGTGTCCCTGAATGGTAGTTTGGAAATGTGGTCACCCTACCAGATACATCCTAAATATAGAGCCATTTATCCAACTGTCAATCCAGAGCCTCTGGTTTATAGACCGGATACATCCTAAATATAGAGCCATTTATCCAACTGTCCATCCAGAGCCTCTGGTTTATAGACCTGATACATCCTAAATATAGAGCCATTTATCCAACTGTCCATCCAGAGCCTCTGGTTTATAGACCGGATACATCCTAAATATAGAGCCATTTATCCAACTGTCCATCCAGAGCCTCTGGTTTATAGACCGGATACATCCTAAATATAGAGCCATTTATCCAACTGTCCATCCAGAGCCTCTGGTTTATAGACTGGATACATCCTAAATATAGAGCCATTTATCCAACTGTCCATCCAGAGCCTCTGGTTTATAGAGCAGATACATCCTAAATATAGAGCCATTTATCCAACTGTCCATCCAGAGCCTCTGGTTTATAGAGCATATACATCCTAAATATAGAACCATTTATCCAACTGTCCATCCAGAGCCTCTGGTTTATAGACCGGATACATCCTAAATATAGAGCCATTTATCCAACTGTCCATCCAGAGCCTCTGGTTCATAGACTGGATACATCCTAAATATAGAGCCATTTATCCAACTGTCCATCCAGAGCCTCTGGTTTATAGACCAGATACATCCTAAATATAGAACCATTTATCCAACTGTCCACCCAGAGCCTTTGGTTTATAGACCGGATACATCCTAAATATAGAACCATTTATCCAACTGTCCATCCAGAGCCTCTGGTTTATAGACCAGATACATCCTAAATATAGAGCCATTTATCCAACTGTCCATCCACAGCCTCTGGTTTATAGACTAGATACATCCTAAATATAGAACCATTTATCCAACTGTCCATCCAGAGCCTCTGGTTTATAGACCAGATACATCCTAAATATAGAACCATTTATCCAACTGTCCATCCAGAGCCTCTGGTTTATAGACCAGGTTCACGGTATGTTAGTGGAGGATCGCTGGCTGTGTGAAGGACGCAGGTAAACTTGCACCGCGCTGCTATCTTGTCTTCACAGGACAAGATTCTAGAAGTCATCAAGAAAGACTCGATGATCTGCTGACAGGAGAGGTGAGCGGTGCCGGGAATTCTGGGACATTATCCAGTAACAGACAAGGGATGTGTCTGGATGGTGACTGTATCATTGTGTGTGTCAGGTTCCTATAAGGTGTCAGGATGTCACTGTCTATTTCTCCATGGAGGAGTGGGAGTATTTAGAAGGACACAAGGATCTCTACAAGGACGTCATGATGGAGAATCAACCGCCCCTCACATCACAAGATCACACAATCCCTCACCATGATCAGGTAGGTGGGACTTAGCATGTAGACCTAAAATGTATCATAAGCTATGAGATGAAAATGTTATCTCAAATAATCTTTTTGGGGGTTCAGGGTGAAGAACCGAACGATGTCAAAGTTGAGGTAAAAGTTGAAAAAGAAGAGACATTGGTCATGGAAGATCAGCAGTCTGCGGAGGACATTGGCCATCTGTGTTTCTGGTATTCCATAAAGAAAGATGACGATCGTTTACATCATGAGGTAGATGGGACTAAGTCAAAAAAGAATATATTTTTATATGTAATCTCTTGCTACTTTCTACAATTTTTTTTCTCATCTTTGGGGTTTAGGCTGAAGAACTGAAAGACATAAAAGTTGAAGTCAAAGAAGAAGAAAAAGAAGAGAGGTTGGTGAGTGGAGATCAACAGTCTATGGAGGAGGGGGAGATGATTATGGAAAGTAAACAGGAGGAATCTTCTCTACATATCAACACAAGTAAGTTAAAAACTCTAAATGCAGAAAAAGTTCACAACGGCATAAATCCTTCTAAAAGACAATCGGATATCATCCCAGAACAAAATTTCTTTGATGATCCTTTCTACAAAAATCGTATTTTCCATTTACACAGTATATCCTATATTTAGAAACACAACCAGGCTTTTTTTTATAAAATATCATTAGACAGCTAGAACTTTTTTCCTTTTACATAAAATATAAATTTCTGAATAATATCGTCTTCCAACCAAATAGGGTAGAGATGTTGTGCACCTAAATAGTCCATCTCCATTCCTCAATATAACGTCATGTTCCCAACAAATGAGGAGGAGATACTGTACACCATATGAAAGGTCCATCTCCATTCCTCAATATAACGTCATGTTCCCAACAAATGAGGAGGAGATACTGTACACCATATAAAAGGTCCATCTCCATTCCTCAATATAATGTCATGTTCCCAACAAATGAGGAGGAGATACTGTACACCATATGAAAGGTCCATCTCTATTCCCCAATATAACGTCATGTTCCCAACAAATGAGGAGGAGATACTGTACACCATATGAAAGGTCCATCTCCATTCCTCAATATAATGTCATGTTCCCAACAAATGAGGAGGAGATCCTGTACACCATATGAAAGGTCCATCTCCATTCCCCAATATAACGTCATGTTCCCAACGAATGAGGAGGAGATACTGAGATTGCAGGATTGGCTGGCTTAAATTGGGTTTGGTCTCCACCCAGAGACTGGCCACATTAATCACCTTGCAGGTGGACAGACAGACTTGGAAAAGGCCATATGAAAGGTCCATCTCCATTCCTCAATATAACGTCATGTTCCCAACAAATGAGGAGGAGATACTGTACACCATATGAAAGGTCCATCTCCATTCCCCAATATAATGTCATGTTCCCAACAAATGAGGAGGAGATACTGTACACCATATGAAAGGTCCATCTCCATTCCTCAATATAACGTCATGTTCCCAACAAATGAGGAGGAGATACTGTACACCATATGAAAGGTCCATCTCCATTCCTCAATATAACGTCATGTTCCCAACAAATGAGGAGGAGATACTGTACACCATATGAAAGGTCCATCTCTATTCCTCAATATAACGTCATGTTCCCAACAGATGAGGAGGAGATACTGAGATTGCAGGCTTGGCCGGCTTAAATCAGGTTTGGTCTCCACCCAAAGACTGGCCACATTAATCACCTTGCAGTGGATAGACAAACATGGAGAATATTCCTCAATATAATGTCATGTTCCCAACAAATGCGTTCAGTAAGGAAAAAAATTGAAGAGACTTAGAGGATGAACATAACAACATCGTAGATGTATCTACTCCACAGCTAAATGTTCCATATGAAAGGTCCATCTCCATTCCTCAATATAACGTGTGTCCTTCCCCCATCTTATTACCTCACCATTATTGATGTATACCCTATGGAAGGTCCATCTCTTTTCTTAACTCCTTCAGTTCCACGCTATAGCCGAATAACGGCTACAGCGCAGTCCTACTTTGCCGGGAGGCCATCAATAGACACCCTCCCTTTTGCACGCTACCCGTGTGCCCCCATGCAGGGCGCGCGTGGCGGCGCGCTGTGACCACAGAGTCAACGAGACTCGGGTGATCACAGATCCGAGTAAGGGGCCGATCCCGGCCCCTTACCACGTGATCAGCTGTCAGCCAATGAAAGCTGATCATGTGATGTAAACAGAAGCGCGGTAATCACCGGCTTCTGTGCAAGGGACATCGGTCCCGAAGAGGAACAGACACAGGCACTTCATCTGTGCCAACCAGTGCCACCTGCCAGTGCTCACAGTGCCATGAATCAGTGCCCACCAGTGCATAACAGTGCCGTCTATCAATGCCCACGAGTGCCACCTATATATGCCCACTAGTGGTGCCAATCAGTGCTGCCTATCAGTTTAACCTACCAGTGCTGATCAGTGCCCATCACTGCCAGCTATCAGTGACACCCATTAGTGCCAATTCTCAGTGGCCATCAGTGCTGCCTTATCGGTGCCCATCAATGTATTAGTTCCAATTCTCAGTGCCACCCATCAATGTCACCTCTCAGTGCCCATCAGTGCCACCTTATCGGTGCCCATCAATGTATTAGTGCCAATTCTCAGTGCAACCTCTCAATGTCAACTCTCAGTGCCGCCTTATCGGTGCCCATCAATGAAGGAGAAAAATGAATTGCCCAGTAAGGAAGTGGTTAATTTCTCTTTCATGTTTCCCAGAAGTGAGGTGGAGGAAGGCAGATCTCCGTTCTCAGGATGTTAATGTTCAGTGCACAAACTCTGTTGCGTGGTTTGGGTTTATTGTATCTTTTATCTGGTTTCTATTCTTATTTGCAACACATTTCATGCCAGAGCCCTCTGTATTTTATCTTTTATCTGCCTTGTATTTGTATTTTAATGTTATGATTGCAGCCAATTTCATGGAATAGCGCCGCAAATATGTTTCGTCCTCGATGGACGTATATGATTTCTGAATGTACGGCATGAAGAACACTTATAATATGTTTTTTCAAAATGATTTTCCAACAGGTGGACACTATGTCTGGAATATCTCTGAGGGACATCCTATTGTATCTCCAGATTATAACGGAATCACACAATGTTCTTCAGGAAAAACGTCTGTTACTCCAACTATGCATCAAAGACCTTCCCAAACAGAGGGATCGATGGATCGCTCCGATCCTGAAGAATCATCTAACCAATCAGATCTTGTTTCTCCAGATATCTCTAAAACCTCTCGGAGGGCTAACAGATCTAAAGGACCATCTAAATCTATAGAATCTTCTTTAAGCCGTAAAAGAACCCACACCGGAGACCGTTCCTTGTCATGTTCAGTGTGCGGGAAATCATTTGCCGAAACCAGCACACTTTATAGACACCAGAGAATTCACACAGGTGAGCGCCCTCATTCATGTTCGGAGTGCGGGAAAAGATTCTTTGAGAAAGGAAAACTTCTTACGCACCAAAGAATTCACACGGGCGAACGTCCTTACTTATGTTCAGAGTGCGGGAAATGTTTCACTGAGAAACAGTTGCTTCAAAAACACCAAAGGATTCACACAGGTGAGCGTCCTTATTCATGTTCCGAGTGCGGGAAAAGTTTTATTCAGAAAGGAAACTTTCTTAAGCACCAGCGGAGTCACACCGGTGAGCGCCCATATTCATGTTCGGAATGCGGGAAAAGATTTATTGTGAAATATGGACTTGTTAGACACCAGAGGATTCACACAGGTGAGCGCCCTTATATATGCTCAGTGTGCGGGAAATGTTTGACCGAGAAAACAACCTTCCTTTTGCACCAGAGAATTCACACGGGTGAGCTTCCATATTCATGTTCAGAGTGTGGAAAATGTTTTGCTGTAAAGAAATCACTTCTTACACACCAGAGAATTCATACGGGTGTGCGTCCTTATTCCTGTTTAGTGTGCGGGAAATGTTTCAATGTGAAAGACGGACTTGTTAGACATCAGAGGATTCACACGGGCGAGCGTCCCTATCCGTGTTCAGAGTGCGGGAAGTGTTTTGTTGAGAAGGGAAGCCTTCTTAGACACCAGGGATGTCACACGGGTGAGCGCCCTTATTCATGTTCAGAGTGCGGGAAATGTTTCGGCGAAAAAGCAAGCCTTCTTAAACACCAGAGAATTCACACGGGGGAGCGTCCTTTTTCATGTTCAGAGTGCGGGAAAGGTTTCATTCAGAGAGGAGACCTTCTTAAACACCAGCGAATTCACACAGGTTAGCCCGCTTTTCAGCCTGTAGGAAGCATTTAATCTATAAAATAGTTTTGCTAAAGAGAGTCAAACGCAGCCTCAGCCCAGACTCCATTCAGGCCATGCCTCCAACGTGTTTCGCCCCACCCATGAGGCTTAGTCATGGAGGTCTTACCACAGATACTGCTGGAGTTAACTCTAAAAGCCTCAGATTTTTCCAGGGGAAGGTGGCTGACAGGCTTAATGGTATACTATGCCACCATGAACCCCCAACAAAAGTTTTGGGGTGCCGCTGCAGGTTCGTATTGGTCCAGGCCCGGTAACTTATCCTAAGAGTGCAGGCTGGGGAAGAGCACGTCTCGGCTCACTAAATGCAAGCATGAGGAAAGAAAACGCCCCAGGTGCCGCACATCCAACAAAACCCAGTGATATCTGTAGTGAAAAAGCAGCCTCAGCCCAGTCTCCATCCAGGCCATGCCTCCAACATGTTTTGCCCCACCCAGGAGGCTTAGTCATGGAGGTCTTGAGCAGCTGAGACTGCTCTTAATACAGATACTGCTGGGTTTAACACTTACCCTGAAAGCCTCAGATTTTCCAGGGGAGAGGGGCAGATAGGCCCAATGGTATACTTTGCCACTATGAACCCGCACAAAAAATTGGGTGGTGCCGTGCCAGGCTCGTATCAGTCCAGGTCTGGTAAGCCACGCTGAGAGTGCAGGCTGGGGAAGAGCTTGTCTTGGCTCACTAAATGCAAGCATACGGAAAATAAAATGTCCCAGGTGCCGCACATCCAACAAAGCCCCAATGGTATCTGTAGTGAAAATCAGCCTCAGCCCAGACTCCATCCAGATCATGCCTCCAACGTGTTTCGCCCCAATCCCGAGGCTTAGTCATGGAGCTCATGAGCAGCTGAGACTGCTCTTATTACAGATACTGCTGGGTTTAACACTTAACCGTAGGCCAATGAACCCATTTCACGATGAACTGTTCTAGAGGTTGCCGTAGGCTAATGAACCCATTTCACCAATGGACCTTTCTGTAGGGTGCTATAGGCTGCTGAACCCATTTTCACCAATAAACTTTTCTGTAGGCTTCTGAACCCATCTCACCAATGGGCCTTTCTGTAGGCTGCTGAACCCATCTCACCATGGACCTTTCTGTAGGGTGCTATACAGTAGGCTGCTGAACCCATTTCACCAATAAACTTTTCTGAAAAGCTGCTCAACCCATCTCACCAATGGACCTTTCTGTAGGCTGCTGAACCCATCTCACCAATGGACCTTTCTGTAGGCTGCTGAACCCATCTCACCAATGGACCTTTCTGTAGGCTGCTGAACCCATCTCACCAATGGACCTTTCTGTAGGCTGCTGAACCCATCTCACCAATGGACCTTTTTGATAGTTTGATATGTACAACTCTAACCATTTCACCGGAGACGCCTGCAGAAAACTCTGGCCATCACATACCATATCACAAAAGAGGAAATCTCGAAACGCTCGATCGGAGGCTACCTGACCCCTGCCTAACCAAAATTGCAGTGTGCTGGGTGCCTCCACACAAGGAAGACCACCAACAACCTGGTGGTCCACATTTCAAACCATCCTGAAAGCCATTGAGGTTCCATGGTACGAGGCTAAAAGTGACAGAATTCGATGGAAAGCACTTACTGGCCAAGGCGCCAAATTGCGCAAGAGGAATGAAGTCTAAGTATAGGCTGCGGTGCATCACTGCTTCTCTTTTTACTTAAGAAACTTTTTTTTTTATATATTGATAAAGCTAATGTATAATTAATAAAGTCGCTATATATTTTTCACCTAAGATTCGCACATTTTCCAAACTAATAATAATTATAATACAGGATTCATATAGCACTAACAGTTTGTACAATACAAAGGAAGACGTGATAGTTACAATGCAATTCAATAGAAGAGAGCTAGGTGGCCCCGTTTGTGAGAAGAAAGGAAGGGAAGTGATACAAGGGGTAATCACTGTGGAGGTGGATGAGTTGATCGACAAAGTAAAAGTCCAATTGTTAGGTAGGGGTGCGATAAGCTTTCCCGAAGAGATGACTTTTCCGGGATCACCTAAAGGCAGCGTAGACCATAGCTGGACAGTTTGGGGATCGGGTGTTCCAGAGGATGGGGGGGGGGGGCTCTTGAGAAGTCCTGGAGAAGAACACGGGAGGAGACGACGAGGGAGTTAGAGAGCAGAAGGTCTTGGAAGGAGCCACGGCTTCCTTGTTCTTCACTATGGCGGCATCCTCGATCGTGTGATCCCTTTTATAGGGATACACAATCGATGATGTCACACCTACAGCCATACCACCCTACAGTTGTAAACGCACATTAGGGAACACATAACACCTTCAGCGCACCCTTGTGGTTAACTCCCAAGCTGCAATTGTCATTTTCACAATAAACAATGCAATTTAAATGCATTTTTTGCTGTGAAAAGGACAATTGTCCCAAAAATGTCCGAAGTGTCCGCCATAATGTCGCAGTCACAAAAAAAAATCGCTGATCGCCGCCATTAGTAGTAAAAAAAAATGTTTTTCATAAAAATGCAATAAAACTGTCCCCTATTTTGTAAACGCTATACATTTTGCGCAAACTAACCGATAAACGCTTATTGCGATTTCTTTTTTACCAAAAATATGTAGAAGAATACGTATCGGCCTAAACTAAGGAACAAAAATGTTTTATATGTTTTTGGGGATATTTTATTATAGCAAAAAGTAAAAAAATATAAAAAAAAATTCAAAATTGTTGCTCTATTTTTGTTTATAGCGCAAAAAATAAAAAACGCAGAGGTGATCAAATACCACCACAAGAAAGCTCTATTTGTGGGGAAAAAAGGACGTCAATTTTGTTTGGGAACCACGTCGCACGACCGCGCAATTGTCAGCTAAAGTGACGCAGTGCTGAAAACTGGCCTAGGCAGGAAGGGGGTAAAAATGCCCGGTATTGAAGTGTTTGATGGCATCCCAGTCTTAGTATACAGGGCTTTTTCTCTCAGACATAGGTGCAGGAACTCCTCCCTTCCGAATCACCCCTTGGCTCCGCCCATTCCCACCTCCGAGCAATGTTACTTGGTTCCACCCCTTACCCACCTCCCAGTACCACCCCATTAAAAGAATACAGAACCAAGTATCATTTTGTGGTGCCAAGTATTCTGGAATTTGTTAATAACAAGAAAGGCAATAAAATAGATCCGGAAACAATGGACACCCCCAGCAACAATAGATCTACCCCAACAACAATGGACTCCCAACAACCAGCATCAATAGACCGTCCAGCAGCCAGAAACATTAGACCCCTCCCTCAAACGTAGATTCCTTTCAGCAACCATTGACCTCCTGCAACATAAGTCCCACCCCCAGCTACATCCCCCACCATCAACAGTAGATCTCCCCAGCAACAATAGACCCCCGCGTAAAAATTGATCCCCTCCAGCAAAAATATGTTCCCCAGTAGAAAGCATCAATGGGCCCTCCAGTAGCAAGCAACATCAGACCACTCCAACAGTAGATCCCTCTCAGCAACTATTGACCACCTTCAACGTAAGACCTACCCCAGCAACAATAAAGCCCCCCATGAGCAACAGAGACCTCCCCAGCAACAATAAAGCCCCCCATGAGCAACAGAGACCTCCCCAGCAACAATAAAGCCCCTCATGAGCAACAGAGACCTCCCCAGCAACAATAAAGCCCCCCCATGAGCAACAGAGACCTCCCCAGCAACAATAAAGCCCCCCATGAGCAACAGAGACCCCCCCAGCAACAATAAAGCCCCTCATGAGCAACAGCGACCTACTTAGCAACAATAAAGCCCCCCATGAGCAACAAACACCTACCCCAGCAAAAATAAAGCCCCCCATGAGCAACAGAAGACCCCCCAGCAACAATAAAGCCCCCCATGAGCAACAGAAGACCTCCCCAACAACAATAAAGCCCCCCCCATGAGCAACAGAAGACCTCCCAGCAACAATAAAGCCCCCCATGAGCAACAGCGACCTCCCCAGCAACAATAAAGCCCCCCATAAGCAACATAAGACTCACCCCAACAACAATAAAGCCTCCCATGTGCAACAGAAGACCCCCCAGCAACAATAAAGCACCCCATGAGCAACAGAAGACCTCCCCAGCAACAATAAAGCCCCCCATAAGCAACAGAAGACCTCCCCAGCAACAATAAAGCCCCCCATGAGCAACAAAAGACCTCCCCAGCAACAATAGACCCCCTTTCTCCATAAAAATAGATCCCCTACAGCAACAATAGATTCCCCAGTTGCCAGCATCAATTGATCCTCCAGCATGCCCCAGCTCCTCTTGCCATTATATATATATTCAGTTCTGGAGGTTCCGGCACTGCGTTCCCCCACGTTCCTGCTGAAAAAAAGCCCTGTTAGTATATATATATATATATATATATAAAACGTGTATTCTTACATTTGTGTAGTTTTTCGGTTTGCATCTTTATATTATTCCTAATATCACCATTAATATTATCAGAATAACCCATTATAGGACCAAACATATATATTTTAAAGCGGAGGTTCACCCAAAAATCAACTTTCTGCAGTTAGATCCAGCATACTGCTGACATCTGCAGTATGCTGGTCTCTTTTTTTTTTTGGTACTTATCGTTTTAGCAGTATTTCTTCTATGGCTCCAAATGGGGAATCCTGCGGGGAATGGGCGTTCCCGAAGACAGCTTTAAAGGGGTGTTCCACCCAAATGTAATGTTTATTAAAAGTCAGCAGCTACAAAAAGTGTAGCTGCTGGCTTTTAATAAACAGACACTTACCTTCTCCACGTTCCAGCGACGCGCCGACCGGGGCTCCGCTCCTCTCCCCCCCTCCCCGGCCGGCATCCTCATTGCGACTGTGGGCACCCAGCCGTGACAGCCTTCGGCTTCACGGCCGGGCACCCACTGCGCATGCGCGAGCCGCACTGTGCATGCGCGCGAAGTGCGGCTCGCCGCTGATTGGACGGGCGATCGCCTTGGACCTGTCACTGTCCTAGATGATCGCCAAAGGGAGGGGCTGCTGTAGGCGATTAGGCCTAATTGCCTTACCAGCCCCTCGGCGGAAGCAGGAAGTGGTACAGGAAGTCCCACTCCTACTGAAGCCCCCACTCCCCCCCAAAAAAATTACATGCCAAATGTGGCATGTAAGGGGGAGGGGATTAAGCGGAAGTTCCATTTTTGGGTGGAACTCCGCTTTAAGCAGGGGAAGCCAAAAAAATAATAATATATATATATATATATATTTATATATATATATATATATATATATATATATATATATATATATATAAAAACATAGGCCGTAGTTCTAATAATGTCCACAAGGTGGTGATCTCACTTATTGCTCGGGGAACACCGAGCAGCGAGAGGATACCAAACAAAGAACAGAATTGACGCGCCACAGACAGGAAGTTCCGGGTCAGAGGTCATTCTGGAGGAGGAGGAGGAGAGGAGACGTTAGAGGTGGCAGAGGAGGTAATAAGATATTATATTATTTATACCCAGGAACCCCCCCGTCATGTCCATCCTCTTCCTCCATAGTCACTGTGATGTCTGTTTATAGTACGTCTCCAACATAAATATAGAACCATTTATCCAACTGTCCATCCAGAGCCTCTGGTTTATAGACCGGATACATCCTAAATATAGAGCCATTTATCCAACTGTCCATCCAGAGCCTCTGGTTTATAGACCGGATACATCCTAAATATAGAGCCATTTATCCAACTGTCCATCCAGAGCCTCTGGTTTATAGACTGGATACATCCTAAATATAGAGCCATTTATCCAACTGTCCATCCAGAGCCTCTGGTTTATAGACCGGATACATCCTAAATATAGAGCCATTTATCCAACTGTCCATCCAGAGCCTCTGGTTTATAGACCGGATACATCCTAAATATAGAGCCAATTATCCAACTGTCCATCCAGAGCCTCTGGTTTATAGACCGGATACATCCTAAATATAGAACCATTTATCCAACTGTCCATCCAGAGCCTCTGGTTTATAGACCGGATACATCCTAAATATAGAGCCATTTATCCAACTGTCCATCCAGAGCCTCTGGTTTATAGACCGGATATATCCTAAATATAGAACCATTTATCCAACTGTCCATCCAGAGCCTCTGGTTTATAGACCGGATACATCCTAAATATAGAGCCATTTATCCAACTGTCCATCCAGAGCCTCTGGTTTATAGACCGGATACATCCTAAATATAGAACCATTTATTCAACTGTCTGAAATGGGGATAATACTTGGTTTCTGTCGAATGGGCAAAAAAAATAAAAACAATAATAATAATATTCGACGGAACGTCGAATCTTTTTTTGTTGAGTGTGAATGATCAACGGATCAACGGAACGTCGAATCTTTACGTCTCATGAATTGAAATCTATTCTCTGAAATGTCGAATCTTTTCTCTATGATGTCAAATCTTTTCCCTATAATGTCGAATCTCTCTATATCGAATTTTTACCGCAACGAAAACGAAAATAAAGCATTTTTTATGTCGGATCTTTCGGTTTTCGTTTCTTGCACTTTCGTTATCGTTTGTTAATACGATAACGAAAAAAACAGATTTTCGGACGAAAATGCATTCTAACGAAAACGAATGCACATGTCTAGTTGTTAGGAAGATGACAGCCGCCGACATCATAGCAACCATGACTTATCCCTGCCCAACCCATTTCGATTACAGCCAGGGATTCCCAGCTGGCAGGTGAACGTAAACAAAGAGGTGCTGATAGCATAAAAATTGAACGTCTTGGGGGGCCTCCCTAACATTTATACCAGATCCTTCAGGTCAGATATGGATTTTAGCCTCCTCCCGCCCCACGCTATAGCCAAATGATGGCTACACCGAGGGCCTTAATTGCTGGGAGGATGTCAATAGACGTCCTCCCGTACATGAGCAGCCTGCGTGTGCGCAGGGTGCTCTGTGATCACCGGGTCAGTGAGACTTCGGAGTAAGGGGCCAATCTTGGTCCCTTACCACGTGATCAGCTGTCAGCCAATGACAGCTGATCACATGATGTAAACAAAAGATTGGCAATCGTCTTTAGACAAAGATACATGAGTACTGGACAATCTTATCTTCTCTAAGATCCTTTCACTGGTTGCCAGTAAAAGACAGAATTACATTCAAGGCACTCTGTCTGACACATAAGTGTATTCAAGGAAGTGCCCCCCAATATCTATGCGAAAAACGAAAAGCCCACAACCCCCATCACGTTCTGCGATCCACCAATCAAAATCTACTCCAGATACCCAAAGCCAGATACAAGTCCAAAGGAGAAAGAAGATTTGCAGTCCAAGGCCCCAGACTGTGGAACGCTTTACCAACCAGCATTCGGTTGGAGGAGAACCACTTGGCCTTCAGGAGAAAGATCAAAACCCATCTCTTCTGAGGACAAAAAAAAGTTTCACTCAGGGAATGGACACTAAGCGCCCAGAGGCGATTCAGTTCGCATGTGTTGCACTATATAAGTTTTTCACTCACTCGCTCGCTCAACAGGGAGGGGCACTGCTGCTATGCAATGCTTTCCAGTGCCACCTGCCAGTGGATATCAGTGCCACCTACAGGTACATATCAGTGCTAAATACCAGTGCCACTTATCAGTACCTCATCATCAGTGCCCATCAGTGCCGCCTATCAGTGTCACCCATCTGTGCCCTTCAATGCCACCTATTAGTTTCACCCATCAGTGCCCATTAGTGCCGCCTATCAGAGCCACCCATCAGAGCCCTTCAATGCCACCTATTAGTACCCATCAGTGCTGCCTATCAGTGCCACCCATCAGTGCCCTTCAATGTCACCTATCAGTGCCCACCAGTGAAGCCTATGTGTACCCATCAATGCCCTTCAATGCCACCTATCAATCCCACCCATCAGTGCCACCTATAAGTGCTGCCTATCAGTGCCACCCATGAGCGCCCTTCAATGCCACCTATCAGTGTCCACCAGTGCCACCCATCACTGGTGCCCATCAGTGTCCATCAGTGAAGCCTATTAGTACCCGTCAGTGCTACCTATAAGTGCTGCCTATCAGCGCCCTTCAATGCCAACTATCAGTGCCCACCAGTGCCACCTATAAGTGCCTCCTATCAGTGCAGCCTATCAGTGCCCTTCAGCGCAGCCTATTGGTACCCATTAGTGCACATCAATGAAAGAGAAAAATTACCTGTTTTCTAAATTTTATATCAAACTATGTTTTTTTCCCCCAAAATTTTCGGTCTTTTTTTATTTATTTTTTGGGCAAAAAATAAGAAACCCTGCAGTGATTAAATACCGCCAAAAGAAAGCTTTATTTGTGTGAATTTTTTTTATAAAAATGTAATTTGGGTACAGTGTAGCATGACCGCGCAAAACGTGACAGCGCTGAAAGCTGAAAATTGGCCTGGGCAGCAAGGGGGTTTAAGTGGCCAGTTAGCAAGTGGTTAAAAAGGATCCCATGCAAAAAAAAATGGCGTGGGTTCCCACCTAAATTCTATACCAGGCCCTTATTGCAGCATGCAAGCCTTGGAGGCCAGGAAAGGGGGTGGGCAAGTGTTCATTCCCTTTGCCCCTCACCAAATCCATCACCAGGCCTGCCAAAAGAATCAGTGCCCACTGACACGGCCAATCCCGTCACTCACTCTCCATAAATGATAATCGCCAGCCCCCCCGTGCAGCAAAATGTTAATGAACGAGGATCACCACGGAGACGTTCTTTATCCCAGTACAGTGCTAAATAACAATCTCTTTATTATTTGTCGACAGAGGGGAGTGTCCCGTTTCGAATCACGTGACCAGATCGAGAAGCATGGACCCAGAAGAAAGCCAGGTGACCGAGGGAATATTAAACCCAGAGGTAAGCTATCACAAGACAACGTCATCGGTACTTCTGAGTTCGTACCTCTACTCCAAATAAAGAAAGCTGTAAGGAAGTGGATCACCTGCTGGTTGCACTGTGGTTCCCAGACCTGTAGGTTGTAGTTCTGGTGTTCACCAGCGGGTGTTTTTCAGCAGCAGTTATTAGTCATCACCTGATGCTGGCTACTGGGAAGGTATTTGGTCTCTCCTTTGCTACTCCACCCTGCCTGTGTTCTGCCTGATCCCCTTTCCATGACCATGGCTTTGTTTCTGAATACACCTTCTCACTCTTCCACTGCTTTCTGTATTCAGTATATTGTCTTAGTCAGTTCAGTAGTTAGTGTTTGTGTTACTTAGGTTGCTGGTTAGGTATTTTGTCATTTGGTTATGGTACACTTGTATCTTCCTGTTTGCTGTATATTTTGTTTGCTGGTGTTTGGGTGGGTTTTGTCTGTTACTGTAAGTATCTTATTCCTGAAGCCCTGTTTTGTGGTCACATGATCTGTCCCTGTTCTTTGGCTTCTGCAGCGAAAGATCTTTGGGGAGGGGCTTCAATTACTGTAGTATGAGTCTGTGTCTGGCCAGCCCTGATTGGTGCTGTGGCGGTCACATAAGCGCCAACCAATTGATTTGGACCAGTGCACTGTGGTTCCCAGACCTGTAGGTTGTAGTTCTGGTGTTCACCAGCGGGTGTTTTTCAGCAGCAGTTATTAGTCATCACATGACGCTGGCTACTGGGAAGGTATTTAGTCCCTCCTTTGCTTCCCCACCCTGCCTGTGTTCTGCCTGATACTCTTTCCATGACCCTGTTTCTGAATTCCGAGACACTGTATTGTCCTGGAATGAAGGTGCCCGGGACAGACCTGCAAAATGCGGGACTGTCCCGGGAAATCCGGGACACGTGGTCACCCACTGTTTGAGTCTGTATCTGGCCAGCCCCGATTGGTGCTGTGACGGTCTCATAAGCTCCAACCAATTGATTCGGACCAGTGCGCAAAGCAAGGTCCATAAAGACATGGATGAGCGAGTCTGGGGTAAACGGACTTGACTGGCCTGCACAGAGTCCTGACCTCAACCTGATAGAACACCTTGAAAGGACCTGAACAGAGACTGTGAGCCAGGCCTTCTCATCCACATCAGTGCCGGAAATCACAAATGAGCTTCTGGAAGAATGGTCGAGGGGGGGTGAATGGCAAATGTATGCTCCTGGGAGAATGGTCAAACATTCCCATAGACACCCTCCTAAATCTTGTGGACGGCCTTCCCTGAAGAGTTGAAGCTGTGATAGCTGCAAAGGGCGGGACCAACTCAATATTGAACCCTACGGACTAAGACTGGGATGGCAATAAAGTTCATGTGCATGTAAAGGCAGGTGTCCCAATACTTTTGACTATACAGTGTATCTTAGCCCCATCTATGGGCTACGACACAACTCTAGACCTGTAAAACACCCTCCGCGGCTCACAAACAGTACACTAGTGGGTCTCTATATAAAATCGCTTGCTGTGTGAATATGACAAACATTTGAATAATCAGGGAAGAAAATTGCCGTACTTCCTCTATTGTGTATAATTTCTATATCATCATCGCCATCTAGTGGCCACAATACAATATTATTTTTTTTTCCCTGATTGAGGTACATTGGAACCTCGGATTACGAGCATAATCCGTTCCAGGAGAATGCGCGTAATCCAACGTAATATCGAAGCGCGTTTCCCCATTGAAGTCAATGGAAACAAATAATTTGCTCCGTATTGACTTCAATGGCATGCAATACCGCATGCGGCCAGAGGTGAGGGAGCACTGGAGAGCCTCGGAAACAGCCGGAAAGGCCCGAGGACAGCATGAGAACAGAGTATTTTTAAGTCTTTCCGAGCACCTCCGAACGGCGCTGGTCAGCTACGATCGGCACTGTTTGGCTCCGCTCGGCTCCGGCGAGCCCCATCTCAGGCCAAACGCGGTACTGCACACCACTTTGGCCTGACTCCTGCTTGTTTTGCGAGACAATATTCGCGAACCGAGTTAGGATCTTTCAAAATACACAGCGCTCGTATTGCGAAACGCTCGTTAGCCCAGGGCTCGACAAAATCCGGGCGCCCCGGTCGCAATTGCGACAAGAAATAGCGACCTGGCGCCCGGGGAAGCTTAGGCCAGCAGAAGGCCGCAAAGCCGCAGCCTCAATTACCGCCCGGCGTGATCGTGCTGCGGGGGAGGTGGGGGCGCACGGAGACACAGGACATCCTGTGTCTCTGTGCACCCCCCCCCCCCCCCGCCGCACCGGCCAGTAATTGAGGCTTTGCGGCCTTCTGCAGGCCTAAGCTTCCTTCTGTGATCTGGCGTCATCTTGTGGTGGCCGTTGGCATGACAAGTAAAACAGCAGTTCTAATGTGTTTTTCACTGCCATCTCCTTCCCCCAAACATTATATATATTTTTTTATTCTAACACCCTAGAGAATAAAATGGCGGTCGTTGCAATTTGCGCAGCGGTCTTACAAGCTTACTTTTTGGGGGGAAAAAATATGCTTTTTTTAAATTGAAAAATAAGACAACAGTAAAGTTAGCCCAATTTTATATATTGTGAAAGATGATGTTACACCGAGTAAATTGATACCCAACATGTCACGCATTAAAATTGCGTCCGCTCGTGGAATGGCGACAAACCTTTATCCTTTAAAATCTCCATAGGCGACGTTTAAAAAATTCTACATGTTTTGAGTTACAGAGGAGGTCTAGGGCTAGAATTATCGCTCTTACTCTACCAATCGCGACGATACCTCACACGTGTGGTTTAAATACCATTTACATATGCAGGCGCTACTCACGTATGCGATCGCTTCTGCCCGCGAGCTTGGCGGGACCGAGTGCGTTTTCTGGCTCCTAACTTTTTTAGCTGGCTCCTAGATTCCAAGGGAAGGTGTCAAACCCTGCGTTAACCGCGTTACTCGCAATCCGAGGTTCCTCTGTATTTCTAAAAAAAAAGAAAAAATGCATTACGGCCACTAGGTGGTGCTGATGATATAGGAACCACACATAATCTTTGGTTCACTGGGGTCTAGGTAAGGCTTCTGTGTCACTTCTTGATCCTTTTTATAGATGTATTCTGGCATTTTAGGATGAAGAAATGAAAGAAATCAAAATTGAGATTAAAGAGGAAGAAGAAGAGATTTTAGTGGGTGGAGATCAGCAGTCTATGGAGGAGGAGGAGGAGGAGGAGGAGCTTATGAAACATGAAGAGGAGGAATCTTCTCTACATATGGACACAAGTAAGTAACAAACGCCAAATGAAGAAACCGTTCACATTACTTTTTACGAGCTTAAAGTATGTACAGTGGAACCTCGGTTTACGAGTAACACGGTTAACAAACATTTTGAACGACGAGCAACTTTTTAAAGCGCAAGTCCGGCTTTAAAAAAAAAAAAAAAATGGAAAGGTCAGCAGCTACAAACACTGTAGCTGCTGACTTTTAATAAGCACACTTACCTGTCCAGGGTGCCCACGATGTCGGCCGCCTGATGCCGAACCGTCCCTTGTAACGGGTGCCGGCGCCGCCATTCCTACTATGCATGCGCGAGTCGTGCGGCGCTTTGTGGCTGGGCGGCTGTTCTCTAGGGACACACACAGGTCCCAGAAGACAGCGCGCCTGAATATCTCAGAAGACAACGCGAAGAGGAGAAGAGAGAAGATCACCGCGGAATAGGAAGTGGCAGATTAGGATGATCTGCCTAGCAACAGCCATTTCTGGGAAGTATAAATGCATTTTATTTATTTTTCCAAATATTTTATTTATTTATTATTATTATTTTTTTATTTTTATTTTTTTTATCGTGGTTAAAAAAAAATCTGACTCGGTTTGCAAATGTTGTCTCCCAAAACTAGCAGATTTCAAGCTAATGGAGCATGCATTACTGCATTTGGCCTGATGTGGGAGGAGGGTCGACAGACGATCGGAGCCATTCAGAAATACTCTGTTCCGGGTGTTTCTGAGGCTTTCCAAGGTCAGCCAAGCTGTTCTCAGGCCTTTCTGAGGCTCTCCGACGCCCCCCCCCCCCCCCCACCTCTGGCCACATTGCCATTGAAGTCAATGCAGAGCGAATTATTGTCGTTTCCATTGACTTCTATGGGGAAACTCGCTTTGATATGCGAGTGCTTTGGATTACGAGCGTTCTCCTGGAACAGATTTTGCTTGTAAACCGAGCTTCCATTGTATTTACATTGTTACATTAGTTGAAAAAACAAGATAAATGTCTATCCAGTTCACACAAAAAAAAACCTGAAACAATGTATTCAGTCAGTGTGTGTGTTTCCTACAGATGGATCCAGTAATGGGAACCCACCAGAGAGATGTCCCTGTCCTCTGTATTCCCGGGATTCCACACAGGAAGGTCACACCATCCCCCACCATCATCAGGTAGGTGGGACTGAGCATGTAGGCCTAAAAATGAATTTATAGTACAAGAGGACATTCTTCTATGTTATCTTTTGTTCCTCTTCACAAACCTATCATTTTTGGGGTTTAGGATGAAGGAATAAAAGACATCAAAGTTGAGGATGAAGAAGAAGAAGAAGAAGAAGAAGAAGAAGAAGAAGAAGAAGAAGAAGAGACGTCAGTGAGTGAAGATGAACAGTCTACGGAGGAGACGAATGTGAAAAGTAAAAAATATGATCCTTCTCTTTATATCGACACAAGTAAGTATTACAAAATCGTTCACCTTTTCATATAACATCTATGAATATAAAGTGTGTATTTACGTTCTTACGAGGACAGAAATATAAGACGCCTCCATTGAGCTCACCCTATAAAATCCAAAGTGGTAGTTCTTCTAGAGTAGGGCGGAAAAGACAAAAACAAATGAGGAGGAGATACTGTACACCATATGAAAGGTCCATCTCCATTCCTCAATATAACGTCATGTTCCCAACAAATGAGGAGGAGATACTGTACACCATATGAAAGGTCCATCTACATTCCTCAATATAAAGTCATGTTCCCAACAAATGAGGAGGAGATACTGTACACCATATGAAAGGTCCATCTCCATTCCTCAATATAACGTCATGTTCCCAACAAATGAGGAGGAGATACTGTACACCATATGAAAGGTCCATCTCCATTCCTCAATATAACGTCATGTTCCCAACAAATGAGGAGGAGATACTGTACACCATATGAAAGGTCCATCTCCATTCCTCAATATAACGTCATGTTCCCAACAAATGAGGGGAGATACTGTACACCATATGAAAGGTCCATCTCCATTCCTCAATATAACGTCATGTTCCCAACAAATGAGGGGGAGATACTGTACACCATATGAAAGGTCCATCTCCATTCCTCAATATAACGTCATGTTCCCAACAAATGAGGAGGAGATACTGTACACCATATGAAAGGTCCATCTCCATTCCTCAATATAACGTCATGTTCCCAACAAATGAGGAGGAGATACTGTACACCATATGCAAGGTCCATCTCCATTCCTCAATATAACGTCATGTTCCCAACAAATGAGGAGGAGATACTGTACACCATATGAAAGGTCCATCTCCATTCCTCAATATAATGTCATGTTCCCAACAAATGAGGAGGAGATACTGTACACCATATGAAAGGTCCATCTCCATCCCTCAATATAACATCATTAGACATGTGCACTACCGAAAAATGTGTTTTTTTTGTTTTCGTTTCATTCGTTTTTTTTTTTTTTTGATTTTTATTTTGTTTTTGCTTTTTCAGAAATTCGAAATTCCGAAATTTCCGAATTCCACATTTCTTGAATATCCAAAAAAGCAAAAAGCAAAAAAAAGGAAAAAAAAAAGAATGTTTTGAATTTCTGAAAAAAAGCAAAAAAAAAAAAAAAACGAATGAAACGAAAACTAAAAAAAAAATATTTTCGGAAATTAAGAAATTCTAAAGATACGAAATTTGGAAATTTCCTATTTTCAAATTTTAAATGTTCTAATTTGAGATTTTGCGAGTGCTGAACCCCTAACTGCTACCCCCCAAACCCCTAACCCTAAACCCCTACCCACTAACCCTAAACCACTAACCCTACCCCTAACACCTAAACCCAAACACCTAACCCCTAAACCAAGTTACCGAATATACCGAAGTATACCGATGTTCCCTAACCCTAAACCCCTACCTCTAAACCCCTAACCCTAAACCCTTAACCACTAACCCTACCCCTGACCCCTAAACCTTACCCCTACAAAAATATGTAGAAGAATACGTATCGGCCTAAAATGAGGCAGAAAAATTAAACATTAAAAACTTGTTTTCTGACAGGTGGACGATACATCAGGACCACCTCTGAGGATCCTTCTGTTTCCTCCTCGGATATAAAACACGCCCCCGGAGTTAATTTCATCATTCAGAACACACAGAGATCGATGGATCCCTCCGATCCTCCGGACTCCTCTGATAAATCAAATGATGTGACTCCAGAGACTCCTCTAAGATCTGACGGTACAGAGAGATCTACAGATCCATCTAATCCGAAGGAATCTTCCCAAAGCCACGAAGGAGGAGAGAGTTCATTATCCTGTTCGGTGTGTGGGAAATGTTTCACTAAAAGCCAAGAGCTTCTTAAACATCAGAAGACTCACAGGGGCGAGCGTCCCTTTTCATGCTCGGAGTGCGGGAAGCGTTTCACTCAGAAGGCGCACCTCCTGACGCACCAGAAAATCCACTCGGACGAGCGTCCTTTTCCATGTTCAGAGTGCGGGAAACGTTTCCGCCAGGAAGAAAGCCTCCTTACCCACCAGAAGAGTCACAAAGCCGACACGCCTTTTTCGTGCTCGGAGTGCGGGAAATGTTTTATTAAGAAAAGAAAATTTCTCGCCCACCAGAAATTTCACAAGGGCCCCCGTCCTTTTTCGTGTGCAGCGTGCGGGAAAAGCTTTGCGACCAAACAGCACTTGACTATCCACGAGAGAATTCACACGGGGGAGCATCCTTATTCGTGTTCAGAGTGCGGGAAACGTTTCATTCAGAAATCAAATTTTCTTAGGCACCAGAGGAGTCACGCGGGTTTGCGTCCTTTTTCGTGTTCACAGTGCGAGAAATGCTTCACTAACAAAAGAAGCCTTTTTAAGCACCAGAAAGTTCACTCGAGGGAGCGTCCTCATTCCTGTTCAGAGTGCGAGAAATGTTTTGCCCGGATAGAAGAGCTTCATAAACACCAGAGAATCCACAGAGGTGAGCGCCCCTTTTCGTGTTCGGTGTGCGGGAAAAGTTTCACTAAGAATTCACACCTTATTTCACACCAGAGAGTTCACACGGGTGAGCGCCCTTTTTCATGCTCAGAGTGCGGGAAATCTTTCACTCAGAAAACAAGCCTTCTGAACCATCTGAGGATACACACAGGCGAGCGTCCTTACTTATGTTCAGAGTGCGGGAAATGTTTCGTCCGGCTAAAACAGCTTCAGAAACATCAGAAGTTTCACACGGGCGAGAGTCCTTATTCGTGTTCAGAGTGCGGGAAACGTTTCATTCAGAAAGAAGGGCTTCTTATACATCAGAAAATTCACACGGGGGACAGACCTTATCCGTGCACAGAGTGTGAGAAAAGTTTCATTCAAAAAGGAGACCTTATTACCCACCAGAGAATTCACACGGGCGTGCGTCCTTTTTCGTGTAAAGAGTGCGGGAAAACTTTCACTATGAGACAGCACTTGCTTGCCCACGAGAGAATTCACACTGGGGAGCATCCTTTTTTGTGCCAAGAGTGCGGTAAATGTTTCAATCAGAAATCAAACCTTTATAGACACCAGAGAGGCCACATGGGCGTGCGCCCCTATTCATGTTCAGAGTGCGGGAAACGTTTCACTGATAAAAGAAATCTTCTTAAACACCAAAAAACTCACACAGGGGAGTGTCCTTATTCATGCTCAGAGTGCGGGAAGTTTTTTCAGTCACAAAGAGGGTCTTCTTCTACATCAGAATATCCACACTGGTGAACGACCGTATTCGTGCTCAGAGTGCGAGAAGTGTTTCGTCCAGGAAAAAGATCTTCTTACCCACCAGAAAATGCACACGCGTGAGCGTCCTTATTCGTGTTTAGTGTGCAGGAAATCTTTCACTATAAGACAACACTTAATAACCCATGAGAGAATTCACACGGGAGAGCATCCGTATTCATGCCAAGAGTGCGGGAAACAATTCACTCAAAAATCGAACCTTCTTAGACACCAGAGAAGTCACACGGGTGCGCGTCCTTATTCATGTTCAGAGTGTGGGAAATCTTTCACTGATAAAAGAAATCTTCTTAAACACCACAAAAGGCACGTGGGGGAGAAATCCTAATTCCTAATACCCTTTCCACGTTTAGACTGTGGGGAAGATTTCGCTTGGAAAGAAAGCCTTGTTGGAAATCAGGGAAGGATCCTTTTCTTCAGAGTGCAGGAAATGTTTTACACCTGAATTAAATCTAATTAGGCCTCAGAGAACACATACTTCTGTTGACAAAGGTTCACTCCATAGAGGCAACAGGTGGAATCCATTGGGTTGAGTCTCCTGCTGGCTACAGGTGGAGTCCATTGGGTGGAGTCGGTAGAGTCCATTGGGTGGAGTCGGTAGAGTCCATTGGGTGGAGTCGGTAGAGTCCATTGGGTGGAGTCCATTGGGTGGAGTCGGTAGAGTCCATTGGGTGGAGTCGGTAGAGTCCATTGGGTGGAGTCGGTAGAGTCCATTGGGTGGAGTCGGTAGAGTCCATTGGGTGGAGTCCATTGGGTGGAGTCGGTAGAGTCCATTGGGTGGAGTCGGTAGAGTCCATTGGGTGGAGTCGGTAGAGTCCATTGGGTGGAGTCGGTAGAGTCCATTGGGTGGAGTCGGTAGAGTCCATTGGGTGGAGTCGGTAAAGTCGGTAAAGTCCATTGGGTCGAGTCTCCTGCTGGCTGCAGGTGGAATCCATTGGGTTGAGCTTCTCGCTGGCTACAGGTGGAGTCCATTGAGTTGAGTCTGTAGAATTCATTAGATTCAATATCCTGCTGGTTTTAAGTCCATTGGGTTGAGTCCGTAGAGTCCATTGGGTTACGTTTCCTGCTGGCTACAGGTGGAATCCATTGGGTTGAGCTTCCTGCTGGCTACAGGTGGAATACATTGGGTTGAGCTTCCTGCTGGCTACAGGTGGAATCCATTGGGTTGAGCTTCCTGCTGGCTACAGGTGGAAGAGTCCATTAGGTTGAGTCTGTAGAGATCGTTGGGCTGAGCCAGCAGCAAACTCATCCAGTGGCGGCCCGTCCATTAGGGGCACCAGCCCCCTCTCTCCATGCCAATTTCTATATGCAATGAAAGATTCATGCATAGCATGAATCTATCCATGGCTGCCGCAGCCGTCCCCTATTCATGCGTCCGACGCCTTTTAGGACACCTGGCTTATGAATTACAGTGTTTGAGTTTTTCAGCTGGCTACAGGTGGAGCCCATTGGGTTGAGTCTTCAGCTGGCTACAGGTAGAGTCCATTGGGTCGAGTCTTCAGCTGGCTACAGGTGGAGCCCATTGGGTTGAGTCTTCAGCTGGCTACAGGTAGAGTCCATTGGATCGAGTCTTCAGCTGGCTACAGGTGGAGCCCATTGGGTTGAGTCTTCAGCTGGATACAGGTGGAGCTTATTGGGTTGAGTCTTCAGCTGGCTACAGGTAGAGTCCATTGGGTCGAGTCTTCTGCTAGAGTGTTCTTTGTGGGGGTTGAGCCTCCTGCTGGCTACAGGTAGAGTCGATTGAGTCGAGTCTTTAGGTGGCTACAGGTGGAGTGCATTAGGTCTAGTCTTCTGCTAGAGTCTTCTCTGTGGGGGTTCTTCAGGCCCTTGTGGTGAGACCTGTCTATTTCCATTTTATCTTTCTTCCCGTCAGTATTTTTTTCTTTTTGTATTTTCCATGATAAAAAAAGAAAATCCAGGAAAATGAATGGGAACCCCTCATTTGGGTAGGTAGACCCATGAGCTCTGGAGATAGAAGTCCGTTGGCCTGAGTCTCCTGCTGGATTCCTTTTTATTTTCTTGGAGATTCTGTTGGTGAGGTCTGCCTACTACAGTTCCTGTCAATCGTCCTGCCAACACGTACCCCATGTCGACCCCGAAACTCTGAAGACAGAAGTATACCATGTTTACATTTGTAATTCCATGATGTTCAGATTCTCAAGGGAAAGATAGAGCCAGATGGTGTACTTTGCCGCAAAATATTATTGTGTGAAAAAAATTCTTATATTTTTCAGGGGGGGGGGGGTGATTTAATAATTTTAGGTCTGTTGGAAATTAATTTTAGTAAAGCAGCACTACACAACAGCAGGGTGCCCACGTGTCCCTGATTGCCCGGGACTGTCCCGCAATTGACATGTCTGTCCCGGGTCCCGGGCGCCTTCATTCCGGGACAATACAGTGTCCTGGAATGAAATAGAGGAGACAACCACCCCCTTACTAACAACTACATTTCCGGAACTGGTTGCTAGGGCTGGCGCTGCCTGGCACCTTGCAACCAGTGACAATTTACTCTCAGACAGTGAGGCCTGTGTCTAGTGTAGCACTGCTGTCCTCGGCACCTCCTCCAGCAGGGACTGGTGTGATCGTCACTCTCCAGATAGTGACGCCACTCCTTTCCTTCTACGCACGTGGCTCATGCAGAGGGAGTGACAGGAGCACTGGTGGCAGGCTATGGGCGTCAAGCGGCACTGCATCTGGTGGCAAGTGGCAAGTTCATCTGACAAATAATCCGCCGCCAAATTCCCCATCCATCCCGAGACTACATTTCCCCCCGAACCCCTCATCTTTTTGGGGGGAAGGTGAGAGAGGGGGTATGTCCCTGATTGGCAGTTTGGAAATGTGGTCACCCTACACAACTGGCAATACACATTGCAACACACTGGCATCTGCGTGAAGGAGGTGGGCAGCGAAGGCAAGGTAACACAATGGCTGTCATGACAATAAGTGGACAACTGTACCTACTCACGGGCAACAAAGAAGCAATGGTGGGAAAAATGTGCAATATCCAATCAGGATTAGTCTTTTCCGAATGAACTGTTGTGTAAGTTGATATCTACGTCTGCATGTCATTGCTCTTATTTTATTTATTTATGTATATTTTTTGTTGTATTAAAAGAGCTGGGTTTTCATTGGTCCAGCCAATGTATAATAAATGTGATGTCATGTTTTTTACTTCAAGTTATACGAGATTTGATTTCAGTCTGTTTATATTGTATGTTATTCAGTCCCGTGTCTGTAAAATAAACGGGAAAGCTCTACAATTGCCAATTTTCTGTTTGGAGTCCCATATTTTTTTTTAAATGACCACAATCATTAGATGATTGGTGACTGGAATGTGTAAAGTTCATAGAGCAGACATTACTAAATGGTGGACTGTGGTCCGGATCTGGACCAAGTGATAGTCCCATCCGTATCACGGTGGTCGCACCACTTGCTCTCTTTTGCCTGGCCTCCCTGTAGATCCTGCTGTTTAATTTCCCCTCCGGCCGCCGCACTCATCTTTGCAGCAAGGCATAGAAAGGGGAGGGCCGCGGGTCTGGAGGGAAGGCAGAAGCTGCAACCGGGTGATTGGTTGCTAGGATGCTGGGTGGTCCTAGCAACCAATGACCAGCTTGTTAACAAGAATAGCTGGGCATCACCCATCGTCTGTCCAGACCTGTCCTGTGTGTAAGGCGGGACTGTGAGTAAGGTAGGAAAGGTAGGTGAGGCTGAAAATGCTTCAGTTATAGGGAATAGGGGAGAGGGGTTGTTGGTGAGAACAGAACTCTGAACGGGATGAGGACACTGCTATGAAATGGTGGCGGGCAGGGGATGAGGACACTGGTATTAAAGGGTGGGGGCAAAGGGGATATTAGAGGGTGGGGCTATTACAAAGGGGGAGTGAGGATGCTGCTAAGAAGGGGGGGGGGTGAGGACAGTGCTTCGGGGAGGTGAGAAAAGTGCTCTGAGTAGCTATGGGATGAGTATGCAAGAGGGGGGGGGGGTGAGAGTGAGGACAGTGCTAAAGGGTGAAGGGGGGTGGTAGAACACTGGAAAGGGTGGGGGGGGGGAGTAAGGACACTGCTATGAAAGGGGGAGTGAGGATGCTGCTAAGAGGGGGGGGGGGGGTGAGTGAGGACAGTGCTTTAAAGGGTATAGATAGGGGGGTGGTAAGAACACTGCTATGAAAGGGTGGGGGGGGGGGAGTAAGGACACTGCTATGATGAAAAGGGGGGGGGGGGAGTGAAGTTGCAGCTATGAAAGGGGGGGGGGGTGGAGGACAGTGCTTCAGGGAGGTGGGAAAAGTGCTCTGAAGGGGGCGAGGACACTGCTATGATAGGGTGGGGGGAAAGAGGGAGTGAGGATACTGCTATGAGAGTGGGGGGAGCAAGGACAGTGCTTTGGGGAGGGGGTAGGGGTGTAAGAACAATGCTCTGGAGGTGAGGACACTGCTATGTAAGGGTGGGGGACTTGGGGACAGGGGGTGAGGACACTGCTATGAAAGGGTGGAGGGAAAGGGGGAATGAGGTTGCTGCTAAGAAGGGGGGGTGAGTGAGGACAGTGCTTTAAAGGGATGTAAATGGGGGGGTAAGAACACTGCTATGAAAGGGTGAGGGGGGGGGGGGGGGTGAGGAGACTGCTACGAAAAAGGTGGGGGAAAAAGGGGAGTGAGGACACTGCTATGAGAGGGTGGAGTAGGGTTGCCAGGGAAAGGGGGGGTGCCCGGTTTTGAGGATGGTCCACTATGAAATGGGGGGGGGTGCCGCCCGCAAAAGGTGTGGGGGTAAACATGGTGCAACTTCTCACTGTGCTAGGAGGACACTGGGACTGCTCAGCTGAAAAGGGTGGGTGGGGGCGGAAAGGTGCAGGGTTCTGCTGCCATACATACAGGCCCCCCCCTGCATATACCATCCACAGGATACAGGGCCGGATTAACAGAGGGGCTGAGGAGCACTGCTCGATGAAAGGTCACAGAAAAACCCCACATTTGGGGGGTGAGGAAGGGTCAAAATATGGGTGGCTATCATTTATGGGGACACTGCTTGCACAGCCTGTGAAGTAGGGAAGGTGAGATGAGGACACTGCTAGTAAAAGGGTGGGGGGCATAGAGCTGCACAATTCTGGCTAAAACGACAACTGATGTGAAGGGGAACTTGTGCGGCACATAAAAGGGACTAACTTTACTGGGGGGGGGCAAATGCAGCGTGACATAAAATATTGCAGCAATTGCCATTTTTGTCTCTGCTAATATATATATAATGGGTGGGTTCCAGGTGACATGTTGGAAAGTGGGGGGAGGGGGGTTTACAAACTTGCACTGCCTGGATGAAGTGGGGGGAGGAGAACTTGGCAGACTGACAGTTCTCTCTACTTGGGGAGGGGGGGGGTGTAAGAACTCTATGATTTGCGCAGCAATTTTTCAAACATTTTTTTTTTTTTTGGAGGGAGTATCCTAAGCTATGTAAGGGTGGGGGAGGGGACAGGGGTCATACCCTCCACACTCCTCTCCTGAAGCCCCCATCATACCCTCCACACTCCTCTCCTGCTACTGCCCACTGTCATACCCTCCACACTCCTCTCCTGGGATACCCTCCACACTCCTCTCCTGGGGGGGGGGGCCCACTACCCTCCACACTCCTCTCCTGATACTGCCCCCATCATACCCTCCACACTCCTCTCCTGGTGGGGGGGGGGAGCCCCCATCATACCCTCGAGACATGACATACCCTCCTCACTCCTCTACTGCATATGAGAGGGGGAGCACTCCTTTCCTACACATACCAACATACGGCCACACTCTTGTAGGTAAATTCTGCACTCCCTCCCTGCACATACTGTAATACCCTCTGTACTTAATGAAAATTAAAAGGTGAACTGCTACTATAAAATGGGTGGAGGTTTAAAAACTCTTACTTGGGCAGGTAAGCATATTTTATAGGGGTGGAAGGGCCAGGGAAAAAGGTGGCACTGGTGTGGAGGAAAGGGGGGGGTGAGGATGCTACTTGAATGGGTGGGGGAAAAGGTGGGGGGGGGGGGTGAGGAGGACACTGCTTTGAAAAGGGTGGGGGGAAAGGAGGGGTGAGGACACTGCTATGAAAAGGGTTGGGGAAGGGGGGGTGAGGACACTGCTATTGAAGTAGGGAAGGAAGAGATGAAGACACTGCTGTAAAAGGGTGGGGGGCAGGGGGCACTGATGTGAAGGGAGAACTGTGACATAAAAGGGGGGGGGGGGTTGTGACGTAAAAGGGGAGGGAACTGTGACATTAAGGGGTGGGAGGATACTGCTATGAAGGTGGGGGGAGCAAGGACAGTGCTTTGGGGAGGGGGTAGGGGTGTAAGAACAATGCTCTGGAGGTGAGGACACTGCTATGTAAGGGTGGGGGACTTGGGGACAGGGGGTAAGAACACTGCTATGAAAGGGCGAGGGGGTAGGAGACTGCTACGATAAAGGTGGGGGAAAAGGGGAGTGAGGACACTGCTATGAGAGGGTGGAGGGAAAGGGGAGGTGAGGATGCTACTATAAAATGGGTGGGGGAATATGGGGGGGGTGGGGGTGAGGAGGACACTGCTATGAAAAGGGTGGGGGGAAAGGAGGGGTGAGGACACTGCTATGAAAAGGGTTGAGGAAGGGGGGGTGAGGCCCACTGCTATTGAAGTAGGGAAGGAAGAGGTGAAGACACTGCTGTCAAAAGGGTGGGGGGGCAGGGGGCACTGATGTGAAGGGAGAACTGTGACATAAAAGGGGGGGGGGTGGTTGTGACGTAAAAGGGGAGGGAACTGTGACAGGGGTGGGAGAAATGTGATGTGAGATGGGGACTGAGGAGTGGACATGATGTAAAAAGGGGACTGTGATATAAATGTGGGGGGGGGGAGGGGGGCAAAGAGCACTGCTCTCCACGCCCAACCCCCCCCCAATGGAGCGCTGGGCTGTGGAGGAGGGGCCAGATGCCGGTTCAGCTGACTTCAGCCCGCTGTCTGCTGAAAACAAGTCACTGGAGTGCAGAAGTGCACTTCTGTAATTCACAGGAGAAGTACAGCCATACAAGCGTTCCCCGTACTTCTACTTTAAATTCATACGTAAAGTAGGGTGACCAGACATCCCCAGTTTCAGGGGACAGTCCCCTGATTGAGGACACTGTCCCCGGACCAAGTCTGTCCCTGGTTTTGTCCCCAGATTGGATTTAATAGGGGGCAGGGGCAATTTCAAAGAGAGTCAGTGCAGAATTAAAGCGGAATTTCACCCTAAATATATACCCTCTCCCATGTGATCCAGCATACTGGCGTCAGCGCCAGTATGCTGTTTTTTTTTTTTTAAATCCATGTACTTACTGTCTTATGCAGAATTTTATTTTTTTTACCCCGCGGTGGACGGTGCCAGTATAGCGCGTCACATCTTACGAAAGTACCCGAAAAGGACTCGGGTAATCGCGGTGAAAATGCGGCGCCTGCGCACAGACCTAGGAGCTGACTGCGCAGGCGCCGTATTTCTCCGAGTCCTATTTCGGCGTTTTTCGGAGGGCGTGACGCGCCATAGCCGTAGGACTCGGAGAAATACGGCGCCTGCGCAGTCAGCTCCTAGGTCTGTGCGCAGGCGCTGCATTTTCGCCGAGATTACCCAAGTCCTTTTCGGGTACTTTCGTAAGATGTGACGCGCTATACTGGCGCCGTCCACCGCGGGGTAAAAAAAATAAAATTCTGCATAAGACAGTAAGTACATGGATTTAAAAAAAAAAAAACAGCATACTGGCGCTGACGCCAGTATGCTGGATCACATGGGAGGGCTTATATTTAGGGTGAAATTCCGCTTTAAAATAAAAAAAAATTGAATTACACACCCCTGCTCCGCCGTGCCTACTAGCATAGTATTCTTCCCATTATCTGTGCCCCTTTCTGATGATCATGTGATGGTCGGAGCGGAGGGAATATTTCTTCAGTTTCGGGCGCATGCCCATTCAGCTCCGCTCGCATGTTCTTCTGCCTTGACTCAAATCCCGGCCAGCCACCTGCCAGCTTATCTCCTTGCCTTCCCTGGCGGAGTGATCTTCCTTCGCTCCCCATCCAGTAGTAGCCGGGGCCCGGAGAGTAAGACTTGGTTGTGAGGCGGCAATGGGCAGAAAGTGCTAATGCTACTAAAGAAAAAATATGTCCCCGGATTTCATTTAAAAAATTTGGTCACCTTAACGTAAAGGGCCTCGTATAAAACATGCTCCTTTGTTTACTTAGCTTGGTATTCTCTTCAACTATACTGTATTTAAACAATGTTGCCCCAGCCCCCCGGCCCGGCCCTGGAATTTGTGACGGTCCATCGCCGCCATCTTGCTACACCCCGCACTCCTCCATACTAAAGATACACTGAGAAGGGGGAGGCGGACACCCACCGGAGTTTTGCATTAGACACGTATTTTTAACAGTAAAGTGGGTTTATATCATGAAATACAAGACTTAGAACTCCATATGAATGTTGAGATGTTGAATTTTAAAAGCAGCGAACTTCTGTCAGAATAGCAAACCTATGAGATGAGCAGCTATTCAACATCTAAGACAGGAAGTGATTGACACACACAGGAAGTGATGTAAGATACAGACAGGAAGTTCCGGGTTAGAGGTCAGTTAGTAGGAAGTAGAGAGGAGACATTGTTGGAAATGGCAGCAGAGGAGGTAATAAGATATTATTTTCTATTTACACCCATCATGTCAATCTTCTGCCTCCTTATTCCTTTATCCTGCATCCTACACATATATATATATATACTGTATGTATCCTATTCATGTGTATATATAATTTGTGTTTTTGTAGACCGGATACATCCTAAATATAGAGCCATTTATCCAACTGTCCATCCAGAGCCTCTGGTTTATAGACCGGATACATTCTAAATATAGAGCCATTTATCCAACTGTCCATCCAGAGCCTCTGGTTTATAGACCAGATACATCCTAAATATAGAACCATTTATCCAACTGTCCATCCAGAGCCCCTGGTTTATAGACCGGATACATCCTAAATATAGAGCCATGTATCCAACTGTCCATCCAGAGCCTCTGGTTTATAGAGCAGATACATCCTAAATATAGAACCATTTATCCAACTGTCCATCCAGAGCCTCTGGTTTATAGACCGGATACATCCTAAATATAGAGCCATTTATCCAACTGTCCATCCAGAGCCTCTGGTTTATAGACCAGAATCATCCAAAATATAGAACCATTTATCCAACTGTCCATCCAGAGCCTCTGGTTTATAGACCAGATACATCCTAAATATAGAGCCATTTATCCAACTGTCCATCCAGAGCCTCTGGTTTATAGACCGGATACATCCTAAATATAGAACCATTTATCCAACTGTCCATCCAGAGCCTCTGGTTTATAGACCAGATACATCCTAAATATAGAACCATTTATCCAACTGTCCATCCAGAGCCTCTGGTTTATAGACCGGATACATCCTAAATATAGAACCATTTATCCAACTGTCTATGATTGGATGTCGCCCAACCATGAGGTTTTATCGCCTCCCAATCACAAGTGTAAACAAGTCGCTGTTAACTGACAATTGCGCGACGTGGCTCCCAAACAAAATTGGCGTCCTTTTTCCCCACAAATAGAGCTTTCTTTTGGTGGTATTTGATCATCTCTGCTGTTTTTATTTTTTGCGCTATAAACAAAAATAGAGCGACATTTTTGAAAAAAAAAAAAAACAATATTTTTTCCTTTTTGCTATAATAAAAATCCCCAAAAAAGATAGAACTAATTTTTTCCTCAGTTTAGGCCGATACGTATTGTTCTACCTATTTTTGGTAAAAAAAAAAATCGCAATAAGCGCTTATTGGTTGGTTTCTGCAAAATTTATAGCGTTTACAAAATAGGTGATAGTTTTATTGTATTTATATTAATATTTTTTTTTTTTTACCACTAATAGCGGCTATCAGCGATTTTTTTTTTATTTATTTTTTGTTTTTTTGACTGCGACATTATGGTCGGACACATCGGACACTTTTGACACATTTTTGGGACCATTGTCATATTCACAGCAAAAAGTGCTATAAAAATGCGCTGATTACTGTACCAATGACAATTGCAGTGAAGGGGTTAACCACTAGGGGGCGCTGAAGGGGTTAAGTGTGACCTCACATGTCTTTCTAACTGTAGGGGGGTCTGGCTGGACGTGTGACATCATTGATCGTGTTTACCTATATCAGGGAACACACGATCAATGACACTGCCACAACGAAGAACAGGGAAGGTGTGTTTACACTCTCCTCTCCCCGTTCTTCAGCTCCGGAGGACCAATCGCGGGACACCGGCTGCGATCGGGTCTGCGGGTCCCGGTGGCGCGGTCACGGAGCTTCGGACCGGGTCGCGTGCATGGCTGGGCTTAATGGGCCACGTACAGGTACGTGGATGTGCCCAGCCGTGCCATTCTGCTGACGTATATCGGCGTGAAGTGGTCCTTAAGTGGTTAAGGAACCCCCGTTGTGTCTACAAGGTTATGTCTCTGCCTAATTCCATACAAATATTTACCACTCAAAAATTAGAGTCCCAGAAAAAGGGGCAATTGAACCATTTTTGAAGTATTTAGATGCTAAATAATGTAATAAAGTGGAATGCATCAACTGGAGAAGAGCTGGGATAGTATTCCGACCTTTATTTTTGACTTTAAACCACAGAGGGCCATAAAGTCTGAATGCCCATAAGACACTTGACCTGCCTGATCTAACCATAACTACTTGTGGAAAGTTTGGAGGAACATTGTGGACATTCTTCATTCCAGTATCGTCCTCGTAATTATCTGTTTTTTTGTTGACAGAGAGGAGTGTCCTCTTTAGGTTACATGGCCAACCCAACGAGCATGGACGGAGACCAAAGCCAAGTGGCTGAGAGGGTATTGAACCTCTCCCTGGAGATCGTCTACCTGCTGACTGAAGAGGTGAGGAGGATTCTGGGAGGTCACATGACATCATCTTATCTCTATTAATAAAACACAGACCTGACTGGAGAGGTGAGGAGGATTGTGAGAGGTCACATAACATCACTCTTATCTCTATTAATAAAACACAGACCTGACCGGAGAGGATTCTGGGAGGTCACATGACATTACTCTTCTCCTATTAATAAAACACAGACCTGACCGGAGAGGTGAGGAGGATTCTGGGAGGTCACATGACATCACTCTTATCTCTATTAATAAAACACAGACCTGACCGGAGAGGTGAGGAGGATTCTGGGAGGTCACATGACATCGCTCTTATCTCTATTAATAAAACACAGACCTGACCGGAGAGGTGAGGAGGATTCTGGGAGGTCACATGACATCACTCTTATCTCTATTAATAAAACACAGACCTGACCGGAGAGGTGAGGAGGATTCTGGGAGGTCACATGACATCACTCTTATCTCTATTAATAAAACACAGACCTGACAGGAGAGGTGAGGAGGATTCTGGGAGGTTACATGACATCACTCTTATCTCTAATAATAAAACACAGAGCTGACCGGAGAGGTGAGGAGGATTCTGGGAGGTCACATGACATCACTCTTATCTCTATTAATAAAACACAGAGCTGACCGGAGAGGTGAGGAGGATTCTGGGAGGTTTTTAGTTTGTTTTTAGTTTTAGCACAGGTGACATCACTCTTATCTCTAATAATAAAACACAGACCTGACAGGAGAGGTGAGGAGGATTCTGGGAGGTCACATGACATCACTGTTATCATTATTAATAAAACACAGACCTGACCGGAGAGGTGAGGAGGATTCTGGGAGGTCACATGACATCACTCTTATCTCTAATAATAAAACACAGACCTGACCGGAGAGGTGAGGAGGATTCTGGTAATTTTTTTTTAGTTATTTTTTTTTTTTTCAATTTATTCAGGTATCCATCACAGCAGCTCCACTTCGGTCCCTGACAGCCCAAAGAAAAGAGAATATTCTAAATGCCACTAAAGTTATCATTCAGTTGCTGACTGGAGAGGTGAGTTGCGTATTACGAGACATTCTCTAGTAACAGACAAGGGATGTTTTTTTTTGGATGGTGACTGTATCATTGTGTGTTTCAGGCTCCTATAAGGTGTGAGGATGTCTCTTTCTCCAAGGCGAATCAGCCGCCCCTCACATCACCGGGTAAGAGGAGACTTTATTGTAAAGGAGAGAGCAGTACGGAGGGTCCACCTAGATCCCCCATCATCTGATAAACACATAGAAACAATGTATTCAGTCAGTGTGTGTGTTTCCTACAGATGGATCCAGTAAAAGAAAACCAAAAAGACTTCCCCGTCCCGTGTTGTCCCGAGATTCCACACAGGAAGGTCGCACCATCCCTCACCATGGTCCGGTAGGTAAAACTAGGCATGAAGACCCCCCCCAAAAAAAAATTGCATTTAACGTAAAATCTTTTTCTTGGAATCTATTGAGGAGCACAGAAAGAGTAGAATTCATAAACAGTTGGGTTATGCAGCCGCTCTCAGAAAAAGTAAAGCCAGTCCAATGTAGAGCCCCGTCTCTAATTGTCACGACTCAGTTTACGATACAAACCATTATTAAACCTGAAGAATGAAAGGGGCAGGCTTGTGTCTTTCAATGGACAATGGGATTGTACTGTAAATACAAAGATCTTAGTTCCTTTATCATCCTTTGAGGGACACAAGAATAGTAGAAACCATAAACAACGGAGATTGGCCAAAAGCAGTGGGTGGTCAACCTCTGCTGGATGGGCAACAGTGCAAAACAGACCAGTACAGAACTCCATTAGAAAGGTAGAGACTAGGGTTGTCCCGATACCAGTATCAGTATCGGGACCGATACCAAATATCTGCGGGAGTACTTGTACTCCCGCAAATGCCCCCAATGCCTGGCCGAATACTCAGAGCCGCCGCCACTGCCGCTTAGTTAATACGGGCGGGGAACATACAGCTTTCGTTTGAATAGCTGTAGTGTTTCCCGCCGCACCGTGTATAGACACTCCCCCTTGCTCGGGATTGGACGGGTGATCTGTCCAATCCCGAGCAAGGGGGAGTGTCTATTCACTGCATGTACCCCGCCCGTATTAACTATGCGGCGGTGGCGGCATCTAGATATTGGGGACATGGCTGCATATATGGAGGACATGGCTGCATATATGGGGGACCTGGCTGTATCATGGCTGCAACATGGCTGCATATGCATGGCTGCAGTGGGGGGACATGGCTGCCATGGCTGCATATGTGGGGGGACATGGCTGCAACATGGCTGCAACATGGCTGCATTTGTGGGGGGACATGGCTGCATATGTGGGGGGACATGGCTTATGTGTGGCTGCATTTGTGGGGGGAATGGCTGCATTTGTGGGGGGACATGGCTGCATATGTGGGGGGACATGGTTGCAGTGGGGGGACATGGTTGCATATGTGGGGGGACCTGGCTGCACATGGCTGCTTTGTGGGGGGACATGGCTGCATCTGGCTGCATTGTGGGGGGACATCTGCATTTTGTATCGGGTATCGGCGAATACTCGTACTTGTACTCGGTCCTAAAAAGTGGTATCGGGACTTCCCAAAGTGTGAAATGAAGGGCTAATCGCAGTCCACCTAAAGGCCCCTTGGACTGGGTGGTCGCCATCCTAATCAGCAAGGGGGTCCCCTGCTAAGAGAAAAACATTCCTTCCATAGAATGGTTTGGTGAGAAATCATGTCCCACATGTTCACGGTACTCCTCTTCCTTGTGGTCTTTTATGGCGTCTTCGTGGATTCCTTCTTGTATGTCATTTCTGTTTTGTCTCACCAATGTGACATCCCGTGTTGCCCTTGAACAAAGGTACACCACGGTAGTGGAGATCAGGTGCTGACTGGCAGATTTTTGCCCAGTTGGCAAGTACAGCCACTTTGTGTGGCGGGGGTTTGTGGACCCAAGCTTACCTTGGAGAGCTCTGAAAACTCAGTGACCCCTCCTATGTCAAAATCAGCCGGTGTCCATGAACCCCAGTCTGATCTGTGCTAGTCGGACTCGTTGTACAGCCACACTGGAATGTTGTATATATGTATAAATATTGTGTGTTGTCTCATGCTGTTGGACTCTTTCCTGGGATCGTTTGGGGCAGTGGCGGTGCGTTCATAGTGGGCGCAGGAGCGCCGCCCCCTCTCTCCTGCACCGTCACTCAACAATACATAGATTCATGCATTGCATAAGTCTATGTATTGCCGCAGCTGCTGCCCGCTATTCAGGTGGCCGGCCCCCTGTTGAGTGCCGGCCATCTGAATAACAGCGGTGGGTGTGTTTTGGAAGTGTCTATCAGAGCCGCTGGCTCTGATAGGCTTCCCGATTGCAGCCTGTGGGCTCTAATCTGCTTTCAAATGGTTAACCAGAGGATGCACAGGGTGTTTGTTCCCTGGTTAACACTGACACACGTCTCAGCCAATCAGGTTTACTGGGTCTGGTTACCGGTCACCTGATTGGCTGAAGCGACATCAAGGGCGGAAGAAGACATCGAGGGATCATGGAGAAGGATGGCTGGCCTGAGAAAGGTAAAGCCCGGGCGGGTTTTGGGGCAAACTGGCGGCTTTTTAAGGGGCAATCCGATGCCATTTTACGGGGCACAGTGGCGACAACTGATGGCACAGTGGCGACAACTGATGGCACAGTGGCAACAATTGATGGCACAGTGGCTGCATTTGATGGCACAGTGGTGACAATTGATGGGCACAGTGGCTGCGTTTGATGGCACAGTGGCAACAATTGATGGCACAGTGGCAACAATTGATGGCACAGTGGCAACAATTGATGGCACAGTGGCAACAATTGATGGCACAGTGGCAACAATTGATGGCACAGTGGCAACAATTGATGGCACAGTGGCTGTGTTTGATGGGCACAGTGGCTGTGTTTGATGGGCACAGTGGCTGTGTTTGATGGGCACAATGGCAACAATTGATGGCACAGTGGCTGTGTTTGATGGGCACAATGGCAACAATTGATGGCACAGTGGCAACAATTGATGGCACAGTGGCTGCGTTTGATGGGCACAATGGCAACAATTGATGGGCACAGTGGCAACAATTGATGGGCACAGTGAGGCTGCAATTGATGTTTTTTTTTGTTTTGTTTGTGTTTAAGAATAAAAAATTCCCCTTTGAGAACATTAGGACGGAAGTGACGTCGCTTTCGCCCCCTAATGCTATGGAGCCGAGCGCTTCCTCACATGCCATCCAGGCCGTTAGGGAGAGAGTAACCAATCGGCTCCAGTAAGCGGCGGAGACGACCAGAGTGTGGCGGGAAGGGGTGCAGCTGGCTGCTGCCATGAAAACGGTATTTAAGTAGAGACGAATAACGACAGCGGCTGGTCCGTAATTGGTTGAGCACTGAGAGGACTTTCTTCTATGTGATCTCTCGCTCCTCTTTTACAAATGTGTTCTGTCCTCTTTGGGGTTTAGGGTGACAAAGTGAAAGACGTCAGCATCAAGATTGAAGAGGAAGAAGAAGAGAGGTTGGTGAGTGGAGATCAGTCTATGGAGGAGGGGGAGTTGATCGTGGAAAGTAAACAGGACTCTTCTCTGCTTATAGATACAAGTAAGTAATAAATCCAGTCTGAGAATAAAGAATGTTTCCTACTCATAGAGGATCAAAGAGTCTAAGACCATTGGGTCATCTGCTGCTACCTTCAGACACTGACAAATCAGAGCTGCAAGGACCTTAGACGTGTGCAGTTCCTTTCGTTCCGAATTGAAATTAGGAGACATTTTTCGTTTTACGGAAATGCGAATATATCCGAATTTCCGAATTACTTGCATGGAGCCCCAGACCGAGGGAAATTGACAGTTATTTTGTGTTTCTTCTGTTTGCGAATAATCCCACCAACTGTTGTCACCCTCTCAACCAAGCTGCTTGGCGATGGTCTTGTAGCCCATTCCAGCCTTGTGCGGGTCTACAATCTTGGCCCTGACATCCTTGGACAGCTCTTTGGGCTTGGCCATGGTGGAAAGATTTGTTTCTCAGACTTTTGGCTAGGATAAATTGTAGGATCTGTTCTTCTTTTATTCAAGTCCTTGTTTGTGAACGGTTTTGCACGTGTTACTGGTAGAGTGCCCGTCGTCGGGCTGCCATGAAAGTCTTGGGAGTGGGTAGACTTGGACTTCTGGCTTGGTTCGCCTTCTTTCCATTGGGTCTCCCTTCGGGGGAGCCCCACCTAGTACTTAAGGTGATCTGTTTTCAGCAGACCTTTTAGAGGACAGGATCCATCTGGTTTTAGGCCAGATTGACCATGTGGAGTACCTCAGTCCCCGTCTGGAGTCTAACGCTACTTGGGTTGGTCTGTGTCACTTTGCCTTTTTTTATTGTTGTGGGTATGTTCACATTTGATGAGTAGGGTGTAGGTCCTCGGGCCTGCCCTGAAAGTCTTGGGAGGGGGTGGACATGGCCTTCTGGCTTCGTTCACCCTCCCTCATCGGGTCTTCCTTTTGGGTGAGCCCCACCTAGTACCTAGTCTGTGTCACTTTCTTTTTTTGTGGGTATGTTTATGTTTGATAAGTAGGGTGTAGGTCCTTGAGCCTTCTCTGAATGCTTTGGGAGGGGGTGGACATGGCCTTCTGGCTTCGTTCGCCCTCTCTCATTGGGTTTCCCCTTTGGGGGAGCCCCACATATTGCTTGAGGTGGTCTGTTTTCGGCAGACCTTCCAGAGAACGGGGTCCATCTGGTTTTAGGCCAGATGGACCATGTGAAGTACCTCAGTCCCCATCTGGAGTCTAACGCTACTTGGGTTGGTCTGTGTCCCTTTGTCTTTTTTTTTTTGGGGGGGGGTATGTTAACGCTTTGATGAGTAGGGTGTAGGTCCTCGGGCCTGCCCTGAAAGTCTTGGAAGTGGGTGGACATGGCCTTTTGGCTTGGTTTGCCCTCTCTCATGGGGTCTCTTTTTGGGTTGAGCCCCACCTAGTACTTGGGTGGGTCTGTTTCGGACCCTCCAAAGAATGTGGTTCTTCTGGTTTCGACCAGATGGACCAAGTGTAAGTACCCCACTTCCCATCTGAAGCCTAACGCCCTGGGGGATGAAGGTTAGATCCTTCAATTTCGGAGGACCTTAATGAAGGTACAACATTTAGCAACTTATTGCTACACATAGAGGTGCCTCTCTTCTTCTCTTTTATACCCTGTAAAAAAAATGCTTTGATATACAAGTGCTTTGGATTACAAGCATGTTTCTGGAACAAATTATGCTTGCAAACCAAGGTTTTACTGTATTGGTCTTCTTCAGGGGAATTTTTTCTATGCATTCAACCTTTTCAATTATTGGTCTTCGGGGGAATTTTTTTCTACGTGTTTCGACCTTTAAAATTACTGGTCTTCTTCAGGGGAATTTTTCAACGTGTTTCGACCTTTTAATTTATTGGTCTTCAGGGGAATTTTTTCTTAGCGTTTCGACCTGTTAAATTAATGGTCTTATGGGGAATTTTTAACGTGTTTCGACCTATTAAAGCGGAGGTTCACCCAAAAGTGTTGATTTTTTAAAAGTCAGCAGCTGCTGTAAAAATTCAGATGAACCCCCCACTTTAAATTATTGGTCTTCTTCAGGGAAATTTTTCTGCGCGTTTTGACCTTGTAATTTATTGGTGTTCAGGGGAATTTTTTTCTTAGCATTTTGACCTTTTTAAATGATTGGTCTTCTTCAGGGGAATTTTTTTCTATGTAAAAAAGAGAAGATTTACAAATTATTATGTTTATGGATACATCATTTATATAATTTAGTATATTTAAGGGTGTACATATAGTCCTCCTCGGGTAAGGTACTTTCACGTAGTCCATCTGGCCTAAAACCAGACGGATCACGTTCTCTGGGAGGTCTGCCAAAACAGACCAACCCCAAGTACTAGGTGGGGCTCCCCCCGAAGGGAGAGCAAATGAGAGAGGGCGAACCAAGCCTGAATGCTATATTCACCCCCTCCCAAGACTTTAAGGGCAGGCCGGAGGACCTACACTCTACTCATCAAAAGTGAGCGTACCCACAAAAAAAAGACATAAAGTGACACAGACCAACCCATGTACTAGGTGGGGCTCCCCCAAGGGGAGACCTAATGAGAGAGGGCGAACCAAGCCAGAAGGCCATGTCTTTCATACAGGTAACAAGCTGAGATTAGGAGTGCTCCTAATCTCAGCTTGTTTCCTGTATAGAAGAAGATACATCGGGAAAGAGAGATCTTGCTGACTGATAGGGGTTCAAATGCTATAATTCTACCTAAACGCATGTGATTTCTGAATGCCTGGCATGAAGAAGACCTTGTAAAATCTTGTTTTTTTCCATCAGGTGGATGCTATTCCTGGAACATCTCTGAGGGACATCTCATACCATCTCCAAAGACTCCCAAGGAACCTTATGTAGTCCACGAAGGAGCTCCCCCCATGGGAGACCATTCCTTGTCGTCTTCGGCTCGCAGAAAACCCGTCGCTAAAAAAAAAAACCTTGCAGGTGACAGGTCTTATTCATGCACGGTGTGCGGGGAAGGTTTCGTCGAAAAAGGAGACCTTTATATCCACCAGAGAGTCCACACGAGCGAGCGCCCTTTCACGTGTTTAGATTGCGGGAGATGCTTTGCGATTAAATATCACTTAGTCAGCCACCAGAGGGTTCACACTGGGGAGCGCCCTTATTCTTGCTCAGATTGCGGGAGGTGTTTCTCGCAGAGGTCAAACCTTCGTAGACACCAGATAAGTCACTCCCACGTGCGTCCTTATATCTGTTTGGAGTGCGGAGAAAGTTTCACTGAGAATAGGAGCCTTCTCAAACATCAAATACAACACCAACCGATACCATGTTTACAGTGCGGGAAACTTTTTGTGCGGATAAAAGAGCTTCTTGAACATCAGGAAGTTCACGCGGCAGAGCTTAGCTTGTAGTGTTCAGAGTGCGGGAAATGTTAGAAAACAAGTATTTTCCCACACCAGAAAAATTCACAAAGGTGACCAATCCTTTTTTTTCATGTTTTTGAGTGTGGAAAATGTTTCATTTATCAGTAAAGATATCTTATACACCCGAGAAGCCACACGGATCAGCAACCTTATTCACAGCCAGTGTGCGGGAAATGTTTTTTTTTTTTTTTTTTTTTTTTTTTACAAAAGTAAGCTTCTAACACACCAGATATTTCAGAGCAATGAGCATCCCTAGCTTTGGTCAGAGTGCGGGAAATGTTTCTCAGTAAACACATCTTATACACCCGTCAGCAACCTTATTCATGTCCAGGGTGCGGGAAATGTTTTATTAACAAAAGTTAGGTTCTAACGCACCAGATATTTCAGAGGGATAAGCATCAGTATTCTTGATCAGCGTGTGGGAAATGTTTCATCATTTTTGACATCTTAAACACCCGAGAAGCCACATGGATCAGCAACCTTATCCACAAGCCTTTTCTCCAGAGATTGCTAGGGGTTCCTAGAGGGTTTCTCCAGAGGTTGCTATGGGTTCCTTGAGGGTTCCTTCAGAGGTTGCTGGGGGTTCCTCTAGATGTTGCTATGGGTTCTTAGAGGGTTCCTCCAGTGGTTGCTAGGGGTTCCTTGAGGGTTCCTCCAGTGGTTGCTAGGGGTTCCTTGAGGGTTCCTCCAGAGGTTGCTAGGGGTTCCTTGAGGGTTCCTCCAGAGGTTGCTGGGGGTTCCTCTAGATGTTGCTATGGGTTCTTAGAGGGTTCCTCCAGTGGTTGCTAGGGGTTCCTTGAGGGTTCCTCCAGTGGTTGCTAGGGGTTCCTAGAGGGTTTCTCCAGAGGTTGCTATGGGTTCCTTGAGGGTTCCTTCAGAGGTTGCTGGGGGTTCCTCCAGTGGTTGCTATGGGTTCTTAGAGGGTTCCTCCAGTGGTTGCTAGGGGTTCCTTGAGGGTTCCTCCAGTGGTTGCAAAAGGTTCCTTGAGGGTTCCTCCAGAGGTTGTTAGGGGTTCCTTGATTGTTCTACAGAGGTTGCTAGGGTTTTTTTGATGGCTCCTCCAGATTTTGTTAGGGGTTCCTTGAGGGTTCCTCCAGTGGTTGCTAGAGGTTCCTTGAGCAATTTCTGCCTCTCAGAGAAGCTCCCACTGACACTATTGATCTTTTTAGTCATCTGTAAAGGGGTAATTCTTCTCAATGACTACAAGTGTAAGTCATTCATCATTGGTGTCAGTCAGAGGAATAGTGTCCCATCATTGAAGTCAGTGGGAGGAATAGTGCCCCATCATTGGTGTCAGTGGGAAGAATAGTGCCTTATCATTGGTATTAGAGGAATATAGGTCCATCATTGGGAGGGATAGTGGCCCTTCATTGGTATTAGTTGGAGGAGCAGCGGCCCTTCATTGGTATTGGTTGGGGGAATAGTGGCCCATCATTGGTATTGGTTTGAGAAATTGTGGCCCTTCATTGGTATTGGTTGGAGGAATAGTGGCCCTTCATTGGTATTGGTTGGAGGAATAGTGTCCCTTCATTGGTATTGGTTGGAGGAATAGTGGCCCACTGTGGTGGTCAGTAGTAGGAATAGTGACCTCAGGGCCAGATGGAGGCAAGCAAAGGGCCACATCCAGCCCTGGGGCCACAGTTTGGAGACCACTGCTCTAGGGGGAGGATAGACCCAAGTGGTGTGGCTACAAGCCACAAAGTTATGAGGATGAGTCAAAATCTATGACTATTTTTTGAGTTTGGTTTGATAATTCTAGGCCTGATTGGATTACATTTTAGTAAGACAACAGCACTAAACCGGTTACACACGGGCAAACATGGCATTTGTGGCAATACACTGGCAACTGTGACAAGGAAGCGGGCAACAAAAAAAAGGGTAACACACTGCCTATCATGACAAGACATGGACATCCCTACCCATACAAGGGCCAAAAACAAGCAATGGCGCGAATACATAGGCAAGAAAAATTACGAAATATTCAATCCAATCCATATTTGTCTTTTACCATTGAACCTTTTATTACGTCGTTTTTGGTTGCCGCACATCAGTGTTTTTTTTTATTGTTTTCTTTTCTTTACTGGAGAAGCTGGACTTCCATTGGTCCAGCCAATTCATTATAAGCGTGATGTATATTTTGAGTTTGGTTGTACAAGATTTGATTTGAATTAAATCTTTGTTTTATTGTATGCTGATCAGTTGTTGTGATTTTCTAAAATAGATAGTAAAGTTCTACGCTTATTCTGTTCTGAGTCTTTCTTCTTTTTTTTTTTAACATATGCCTATAATTCATAGATGATTGGTGATGGGGATGTGCTCAGTTCATGGTCCATTGGTGTTCATGGATGGCCGTCCATTGGCGTTCATGGATGGCCGTCCATTGGCATTTATGGATTATGGATGGATGGCCTTTGGCGTTCAATAGTCTTCCTTTTCCGTTTATCGATGGTTATCCATTGGTGTTCATGGATGGTCACCCTTTTGCATTCATCGATGGTTATCCTTTGATGTTTATGAACGCCAATGGTTGACCATCGATGAACACAAAAGGATGACCATCAATGAATGCCACAGGATGGCCATCTATGAACGCCAATGGATGACCATCTATAGATGGTCATCCATTGGCGTTCATAGGTGGTCATCCATTGGCGTTCATAGGTGGTCATCCATTGGCGTTCATGGATGTTCATCCATTTGCGTTCATAGGTGTTCATCCATTGGTGTTCATGGATGTTCATCCATTGGCGTTCATGGATGGTCATCCATTGGCGTTCATAGGTGTTCATCCATTAGCGTTCATGGATGTTCATCCATTGGCGTTCATGGATGTTCATCCATTGGCGTTCATGGATGTTCATCCATTGGCGTTCATGGATGTTCATCCATTGGCGTTCATGGATGGTCATCCATTGGCGTTCATGGATGGTCATCCATTGGCGTTCATGGATGGTCATCCATTGGCGTTCATGGATGGTCATCCATTGGCGTTTATAGATGGTCATCCATTGGCGTTCATGGATGGTCATCCTTTGAAGTTTATAGATGGTCATCCATTGGCGTTTATGGGTGGCCATCCATTTTTGTTATCCATTTGTGTTAATGGATGGCCATCCATTGGCGTTATCCCCTGGCGTTCATGGATGGCCGTCCATTGGCTGCAATTGTGGGCACAAACTCGCAGCAATTGGGGGCACAAACTAGCTGCATTTGGGGGCACAAACTCGCAGCAATTGGGGGCACAAACTCGCAGCAATTGGGGGCACAAACTGGCTGCATTTGGGGGCACAAACTGGCTGCATTTGGGGGCACAAACTGGCTGCATTTGGGGGCACAAACTGGCAGCAATTGGGGAGACAAACTGGCTGCAATTTGGGGGGACAGACTGGCTTTTTTTTTTTGTTTAAGCCCCCCCAAAAATGTTGAGCACCAGCCGCCTCTGTTCACTAGTCAACAATGTAAATGTGGTCTTCTCCCACTGACCGTTGATAGACATGGTCCTTCTCCCACTGACCGTTGATAGACATGGTCCTTCTCCCACTGACCGTTGATAGACATGGTCCTTCTCCCACTGACCGTTACTAGACATGGTCCTTCTCCCACTGACCGTTACTAGACGTAGTCCTTCTCCCACTGACCGTTACTAGACATGGTCCTTCTCCCACTGACCGTTGATAGACATGGCCCTCCTCCCACTGACCGTTACTAGACATGGTCCTTCTCCCACTGACCGTTACTAGACATGGTCCTTCTCCCATGGACCGTTACTAGACATGGTCCTTCTCCCACTGACCGTTGATAGACATGGTCCTTCTCCCACTGACCGTTACTAGACATGGTCCTTCTCCCACTGACCGTTACTAGACGTGGTCCTTCTCCCACTGACCGTTACTAGACGTAGTCCTTCTCCCACTGACCGTTACTAGACGTGGTCCTTCTCCCACTGACCGTTACTAGACGTGGTCCTTCTCCCACTTACCGTTACTAGACATGGTCCTTCTCCCACTTACCGTTACTAGACATGGTCCTTCTCCCACTGACCGTTGATAGACATGGTCCTTCTCCCACTGACCGTTGATAGACATGGTCCTTCTCCCACTGACCGTTACTAGACGTGGTCCTTCTCCCACTGACCGTTACTAGACATGGTCCTTCTCCCACTGACCGTTACTAGACGTGGTCCTTCTCCCACTGACCGTTACTAGACGTGGTCCTTCTCCCACTGACCGTTACTAGACGTGGTCCTTCTCCCACTGACCGTTACTAGACGTGGTCCTTCTCCCACTGACCGTTACTAGACGTGCTCCTTCTCCCACTGACCGTTACTAGACGTGCTCCTTCTCCCACTGACCGTTACTAGACGTGCTCCTTCTCCCACTGACCGTTACTAGACGTGCTCCTTCTCCCACTGACCGTTACTAGACGTGCTCCTTCTCCCACTGACCGTTACTAGACGTGCTCCTTCTCCCACTGACCGTTACTAGACGTGCTCCTTCTCCCACTGACCGTTACTAGACGTGCTCCTTCTCCCACTGACCGTTACTAGACGTGCTCCTTCTCCCACTGACCGTTACTAGACGTGCTCCTTCTCCCACTGACCGTTACTAGACGTGCTCCTTCTCCCACTGACCGTTACTAGACGTGCTCCTTCTCCCACTGACCGTTACTAGATGTGCTCCTTCTCCCACTGACCGTTACTAGACGTGCTCCTTCTCCCACTGACCGTTACTAGACGTGCTGCTTCTCCCACTGACCGTTACTAGACGTGCTGCTTCTCCCACTGACCGTTACTAGACGTGGTCCTTCTCCCACTGACCGTTAATAGACGTGGTCCTTCTCCCACTGCCTGTTACTAGACGTGGTCCTTCTCCCACTGACCATTGATAGACGTGGTCCTTCTCCCACTGCCTGTTACTAGACGTGGTCCTTCTCCCACTGCCTGTTACTAGACGTGGTCCTTCTCCCACTGCCTGTTACTAGATGTGGTCCTTCTCCCACTGACCGTTACTAGACGTGCTCCTTCTCCCACTGACCGTTACTAGACGTGCTCCTTCTCCCACTGACCGTTACTAGACATGGTCCTTTTCCCATTGGCCGCCAATGTTTGGGACCACTACACTGACTACAAGGTATGAGAAAACACTTTTTCACTGACCACCAATGTCAGGGACACTACAATTTTCACTCTGTGTTTATTTCCATTTTTTGTGTAAGGGGGGGCAGTCTTCCCACTGGTCAACAATGTTCTTCTCCCACCGACCGTTAGTATACACTATATTACTAAAAATATTGGGACACGGTCCTTTACACACACATGAACTTTAATAGCATCCCAGTCTTAACCACTTTCCGACCGCGCTATAGCAAAAATACTGCTACAGCGCGGTGGAGTTATTTTGGGACGACGTCCCTGGGACGTTGTCCTTCACTTCCACGATTGCGCGTCCCCTGGGACGCGCTCGCGGAAGTGTCCGTGCACGCCGGGTCTAGAAGACCCGGCGCATCACGGATCACGGTAAATTGCCGCTGATAGCGGCCGTTTACCACGTGATCGTGCCGTCAAATGACGGCGCGATCACTTGTAAACAAACCGCCGTCATTTGATGATGCCGGTTCCTCCCTCTCCTCTCTGTACCGTTCGGTACAGTGTGCGAGGAGAGGGGGGGGAAGCGGGGTGTCAGCAGCTGTGCTGTAGCTGGATCTGTGACAAATGCAGTCACAGATCCAGCCATCCCTCCATCCATCCCAGCTCTGCAATCCCCCAGTACCCTGCAATACCCCAGTACCCTGCAGTACCCCAGTACCCTGCAGTACCCCAATACCCTACAGTACCCCAGTACTCTGCAGTACCCCAGTACTCCACAATACCCCAGTACCCTGCAATACCCCAATACTCTGCAGTACCCCAATACTGTGCAATACTCTGCAATGCCCCAATACCCTGCGCGATACCCTGCAGTACCCCAATACCCTGCAGTGCCCCAATACCCTGCAGTACCCCAATACACTGCGCGATACTCTGCAATACCCCAATACTCTGCAATACCCTGCGCGATACTCTGCAATACCCCAATACCCTGCACGATACTTTGCAATACCCTGCGCAATACTCTGCAATACCCCAATACTCTGCAATACCCCAATACCCTGCACGATACTCTGCAATACCCCAATACTTTGCAATACCCTGCGCAATACTCTGCAATACCCTGCGCGATACTCTGCAATACCCCAATACTCTGCAATACCCCAATACCCTGCGCGATACTCTGCAATACCCAAATACTCTGCAATACCCATTTTTTTTTAAAGCACCCCTGTCCCCGTGTGCTCGCATGCAGAAGCGAACGCATACGTAAGTCCCGCCCACATATGAAAACGGTGTTCAGGCTACACATGTGAGGTATCTCTGCGAACGTTAGAGCGAGAGCAATAATTTTGGCCCTAGACCTCCTCTGTAAATAAAAACATGTAACCAATAAAAGTAATTAAAGCGTCGCCTATGGGGATTTTTAAGTAGCGAAGTTTGGCGCCATTCCATCATTGTGCGCAATTTTGAAGGGTGACATGTTGGGTATCTATTTACTCTGCGTAACTTTATCTTTTACATTATGATAAAAAATTGGGCTAACTTTACTGTTTTTTTTTTTTTTTTTTTAGCACAAAACAGTTTTTTTTTTAAAAAACACGCGTTCAAAAAATTTCTACGAAAATACCATGCGAGATAAAAAGTTGTAACTGCCGCCATTGTATTCTCTAGGGTCTTTGCTAAAAAAGCATATATAATGTTTTGGGGTTCTATGTAATTTTCTAGCAAATAAATGATGATTTTTCCATGTAGGAGAGAAATGTCAGAATTGGTCTGGGTGCTCCAGAACGCCTGATGGTGCTCCCTGCATGTTGGGCCTCTGTGTGTGGCCACGCTGTGTAAAAGTCCCACACATGTGATGGTGCTCCCTGCATGTTGGGCCTCTGTGTGTGGCCACGCTGTGTAAAAGTCCCACACATGGGGTATCGCCATACTCAGGAGGAATAGCAGAATGTGTTTTGGGGTGGAATTTGTGGTATGCATATGCTGTGTGTGAGAAATAACCCGCTAATATGACAGAAACAACATTTTTTTATTTTTTTTTACAGAATTTTCAGTCGTTTTTCTTTTATAGCGCAAAAAATAAAAAACCCAGAGGTGATCAAATACCACCAAAAGGACAAAAAAATCAAATGGGTACAATGTTGTATGACTGAGTAATTGTCATTCAGATTGTGAGAGCACCGAAAGCTGAAAATTGGTCTGGTTAGGAAGGGGGTTTAAGTGCCCAGTGGTCAAGTGGTTAATCTGTAGGGTTCAATACTGAGTTGCCCCCTGCCCCTTTACAGCTATAACAGCTTCAACTCTTCTGGGAAGGCCATCCACAAGGTTTATGACCATTCTTCCAGGACATTTGTGAGGTCAGGCATTGATGTTGGATGAGAAGACCTGGCTTGCATTCTCCGCTCTAATTCATCCCAAAGGTGTTCTATCAGGTTGGGGTCAGGACTCTGTGCAGGCCAATCAAGTTCCCCCAGGCCCCAGGTTGCATACCCCTGAACTAAAGGATACATTTCTTAAATTGAAAAAGAACAATACAATTATTTGTAATAAAAAAAAAAACATATTATATAAAAAAATAAAACTTTTTAGGTGCATTTTTGTAAAAAAAAAAAAAAAAAAAACGTTATTTTCTTTTTTTCACACTTTTTTCCACAAATAATTGTTATTGTTTTTTTTTCCTATTTAAAGCGGATCTCCCACGCCAAAATCGTTTTTTTTTCTTAATGGCTCTTTAAAAGTTAAATGACCTTAATTAGCGCTACTCACATTTCCTGTCCCCCCTGGCCCCTCCGCTGCTATACAGTGTCAAATAAATACTTATATTCCTTCATCCAGCTCTGTGTCCATTTTAACTGTGGGCTGAAGCCCACAGCGCGGCACTTCCTTGTTTCAGCTCGATCTCGCGCATGTGCACGAGCAACGGGAAACAGCGGCTTTGGCGTCTGTGTTGCCACACAAAGTCGCGCGATGTTTCCTTTCACAGGGTTAATTAGGGAGCTACGAGACAAGCTCCCAGAAGACACAGCGCGGCGACAGGAAACAAGAGAAAACCCGACGGAAACCCGAGGGGCTGCTAACCGGAAGACTAAACAGTTCAGATGGTACAGTAATTTTTTTATATATAAAACTATCGGATGTATTATTGATTTGTACCATTTAGAATATTGACATTAAGTTAAATTGAGGGTGGAGCTCCGCTTTAAGTTATTTATCCTTTAGCTTCATATATTTTTTATATAAATATAAAACATAATATGTTTTTTTTATTTCATGTCTTTATTGTTGTGGTTTTACCTCAGGTATAATATATGCAAAAAAAAAATTAAAATTAAAATCGTATAAGAAGACGTTAAAGTGTTAAAAAAACTAAAATGAAGGAAAATGTAGAGCTAACGGACGTTTTTAGATGCCAGTTTCTAGCTGTCAAGTTAAATCCTTCAGGAGAGGATGAACACCGTCCCGTGTATGAGAAAACGTGTACAAGGTCATGGAGCGTAACGTCACATAAAGACAGGAAGTGAAGTCTGAGGTAAACAGGAAATGATATAGAATGCAGACAGGAAGTTCCGGGTCAGAGGTGAATCGTGAGGATAGAGATAGAAGACGTTACTGGAACTGGTAGCAGAGGAGGTAATAAGATATTATTTTATATTTACACCCAGTAACCCCGTCATGTCCATCCTCTTCCTCCATAGTCACTGTGATGTCTTTTATCTCCAACATTTGATGATACACACACATATATATAGAGTACTGTAATATTTACATAGATACATCCTAAATATAGAGCCATTTATCCAACTGTCCATCTAGACAACCTGACTGGTTGTCCTGTCTCTATCATGATACAGGACGGGGCTCACAATAGAGACATTCCCGGCCACTGTGCACACAGAACATCATCATGTCCACAGATCCTCCATCATACATGGTCAGTACCATTTCATAAACATGTATTCTCTCCCATCCAATATCTACTAGTTCATTTTCTACAATAGTGGTTCTCAACCTATCTAGTGCCGCGACCCCTTGATAAAATTTCCCATGTTGTGGGGACCCCTTAGAGTAAAATTAGGGTTGTCGGCACACAAGGCAAGACAAGTAATTTACGCCCCTAACCCATGGACATTTAGTGCTCCCCGAGTCCCCTCCACTCGAACAGTAGTAAACCCCTTGTGGTACATTTTAATTTGTACCACTCTTTCTCCTTTGTCCTCCTTTCTTTCCCTTTTATCTCTCTCTATCCTAATTTCTTGTTCCCCCAATCCCTAGCTGTATTTATTGCGCTCTCTCTTATTCTTTCTCTCCCGTTCTCTTTGTTCCTCCCCTTTTTTTCTTCGCCCTTCTATGTATTCTCTATTTTTATTCCTTATCTTACTCCTTGGTGGGGGGAACGGGATGAGTGGCAGTGCTGGCAGGGAGTTGGGATCAGTGGCAGTGCTGGCGGGGAGTTGGGATGAGTGGCAGTGCTGGCGGGGGGTTGGGATGAGTGGCAGTGCTGGCAGGGAGATGGGATGAGTGTCAGTGCTGGCGGGGAGTTGGGATGAGTGTCAGTGCTGGCGGGGGGGTTGGGATGAGTGGCAGTGCTGGCGGGGGGGTTGGGATGAGTGGCAGTGCTGGCAGGGAGATTGGGATGAGTGTCAGTGCTGGCGGGGAGTTGGGATGAGTGGCAGTGCTGGCGGGGGGGTTGGGATGAGTGGCAGTGCTGGCGGGGAGTTGGGATGAGTGTCAGTGCTGGCGGGGGGTTGGGATGAGTGGCAGTGCTGGCGGGGAGTTGGGATGAGTGTCAGTGCTGGCGGGGAGTTGGGATGAGTGTCAGTGCTGGCAGGGGAGTTGGGATGAGTGGCAGTCCTGGCGGGGGGGTTGGGATGAGTGGCAGTGCTGGCGGGGAGTTGGGATGAGTGACAGTGCTGGCGGGGGGGTTGGGATGAGTGGCAGTGCTGGCGGAGAGTTGGGATGAGTGGCAGTGCTGGCGGGGAGTTGGGATGAGTGGCAGTGCTGGCAGGGAGTTTGGATCAGTGGCAGTGCTGGCGGGGAGTTGGGATGAGTGGCAGTGCTGGCGGGGAGTTGGGATGAGTGGCAGTGCTGGCGGGGAGTTGGGATGAGTGGCAGTGCTGGCGGAGAGTTGGGATGAGTGGCAGTGCTGGCGGGGAGTTGGGATGAGTGGCAGTGCTGGCGGGGAGTTGGGATGAGTGGCAGTGCTGGCGGGGAGTTTGGATGAGTGGCAGTGCTGGCGGGGAGTTGGAATGAGTGGCAGTGCTGGCGGGGGGTTTGGGATGAGTGGCAGTGCTGGCGGGGAGTTGGAATGAGTGGCAGTGCTGGCGGGGAGTTGGGATGAGTGGCAGTGCTGGCGGGGGGGGGGTTGGGATGAGTGGCAGTGCTGGCGGGGAGTTGGAATGAGTGGCAGTGCTGGCGGGGGGGGGGGTTGGGATGAGTGGCAGTGCTGGCGGGGAGTTGGGATGAGTGGCAGTGCTGGCGGGGGGGGGTTGGGATGAGTGGCAGTGCTGGCGGGGAGTTGGGATGAGTGGCAGTGCTGGCGGGGGGGTTGGGATGAGTGGCAGTGCTGGCGGGGAGTTGGGATGAGTGGCAGTGCTGGCGGGGAGTTGGGATGAGTGGCAGTGCTGGCGGGGAGTTGGGATGAGTGGCAGTGCTGGGGGGAGTTGGGATGAGTGGCAGTGCTGGGGGGAGTTCTGATCAGCCAACTTAGGTTCTCTTGATCAAGGGCATCTGCTGATCTGAGAACTGTAGTGGGGACTTTTAATGGCAACTCTAATCACAGGTAGTGTTACTTACTGTGTCTCCGGATTCGCTGTGTCTCGAGCAGTGACACCTATGCTGAAATCTGGAGATAGGGTCTCCTCCAGCCCCTTCCACTTCACATTCCTCACCAGTCAGCTGACCTCTAGTTACTTTCCCCCCAGCCATGCAGTGAACCGAATGGGCAGCTGCGAAGAGGCTGAGTGTGGCGGCCGTGGGCTCCAGGAAACGTAAACACTGGGAGAGGGGTGCGGGCTTCAGGAACAGCCCAGGATTTGGTGACCCCTGGCAAATCATCATTCGACCCCCAGGTTGAGAACCACTGCTCTACAAAGTCCACCTGAAGCCGAAACAACGAGCAACAGAAATAAACATTCTTCATCCCAGTCCAGTGCCAATAATGATCGGTTTATTATTCATTCACAGAGAGGAGTGTCCTGTGTAGACCACACAACCGAATCTATAAGCATGGACAAAGCCCCACCAGAGAGATGTCCCCGTCCTCTGTATTCCGGGGATTCCACACAGGAAGGTCACACCATCCCCCACCATCATCAGGTAGGTGGGACTGAGCATGTACACCTATACAGATAGGATTTTCGTATCAACCCTAAAATCTTTTACTTGGAGTCCATTGAGGGACACAGGGACAGTAGAAATCATAAACAATGGGCTATGCAGTTGCCTTCAGGAGGTAGGGACACTGGCCAATTAAATGGCCGACTCCAGTTGCTGTGCCTCAGTTAAGCAACTGTGCAAATATTAGAGCCAAGATTTAGACCTCTCAATAAGTAAGTGCAAATTACAGTTAACCCCTTCAGCCCCGGAGGATTTGGCTGCCAAATGACCGGGCCCCTTTTTGTGATTCGGCACTGCGTCGCTTTAACTGACAATTGCGCGGTCGCGCGGCGTGGCATCCAAACAAAATTGACGTCTTTTTTCCGCCCCACAAATAGAGCTTTCGTTCGGTGGTATTTGATCACCTCTGCGGTTTTTATTTTTTGCGCTATAAAACAAAAATAGAGCGATAATTTAAAAAAAAGATGCAATATTTTTTTGCTGTAATAAATATCCCCAAAAATATATAACAATTTTTTTCCCCTCAGTTTAGTCGTAGCCCATAGACACACTCCTAGAAGAGTTGAAACTGTTGTAGCTGCAAAGGGCGGGGCCAACTCAATATTGAACCCTACGGACTAATGGCCCATACACACGATCCGAATATCGGACGAAAACGATCGTCCGATGATGGATCGTACGATTTTCGGATCGTGTGTACACTACTTTCGACAGCCGATCACGACCGTTCATCCGATTAAATTCGATCGGACAAGCGCGAAAAATTTTCTCGTCCTATGTCCGATCTTTCGATTTTCGTTTAGTCAGTACAGCCTTCGTCCGACAATACAATACAAATACCTTACAACACGTGACATCACTTCCGATCGTTTTTTTCTATCTTACGAGAATTTTTGTGAGTTTAAAAACCTATTTTATTTTACTCGCGATTATTAAGCGAAAAAAGTCGTACGATCCGTCGGCCGATATTCGGATCGTGTGTATGGGCCATAAGACTGGGATGCCATTAAAGTTCATGTGCGTGTAAAGGCAGGCGTCCCAATACTTTTGGTAATATAGGGTATTCTGTGTAAATCTGTTCCTTCATCTTTGGGGTTTAGAGTGAAGAACTGAAAGTTCTCAACTTTGAGATTAAGGAGGAAGAAGAAGAGAGTTTGGTGAGTGGAGATCAGCAGTCTATGGAGGAGTGGGAGATGATTATGGAAAGTAAACCGGAGGAATCTTCTCTACATAAGGACACAAGTAAGTAAAAAACTCTGAAAGCCGAAACAGTTCGCGTTTTTACTTTACTTCTACAAGTATAAAGTGTGTATTTAAATACAGTGGAATCTCGGATTACGAGCATAATCCGTTCCAGGAGAACGCTCGTAATCCAAAGCACTTGCATTACAAAGAAAGTTTCCCAATAGAAGTCAATGAAAACGAATATAATTTGTTCCGCATTGACTTCAATGGCATGCAATACCGCATGTGGCCAGAGGTGAGGGGGGGCGCTGGAGAGCCTCGGAAAGTCCCGAGGACAGCTTGGCTGAACTCGGAAAGACTTGGCTACAGCGCCCCCCCCCCCCACTTCAGGCCAAAACGCATGTAGAAATTTAGAAACCGTTCCATTTTTCTTTTATGTGTATAAAGTGTGTACAGTGGAACCTTGGCTTACGAGTAATGCGGTTAACTAGCGTTTTTAAAAAAAAATTTGACCAGGTTTGCAAGGGTGTCACAAAACGAGCAGAATTTAAGCTAATGGGGGGTGCAGTATCACATTTGGCCAGAGGTCCGGGGTGTCGGTGACACTAGGAACGGTTCCCAGCTGTTCAGAAATACTCAGAATCCCTTGGAAATACTCAGTTCCTAAGTGTTTCCGAGGGTTTCTGAGATCAGCCGAGCTGTCCCTGAGTTTTTCCGAGGCTCTCCGGCACCCCTCCCCCCTATCTCTGGCCACATGCGGTATTGCATGCAATAGAAGTCAATGCAGAACAAATTATCTGCTGGAACGGAGTATGCTCGTAATCCGAGGTTCCACTGTATTTATATAGTTACATGGGTTAAAAAGAGACAAATGTCCATCTAGTTCACTCAACGAAACTAAACATTTCCCACACAATGTATTCAGTCAGTGTGTGTGTTTCCTACAGATGGATCCAGTAATGGGAACCCACCAGAGAGATGTCCCCGTCCTCTGTATTCCCAGCTAACAGTGGGGCCCAAACTGTAGGGTGGTGCACATTATTGTAAATGAGAGAGCAGTACGGAGGCTCCACCTAGATCCCCCATCATCTGATAAACACATAGAAACAATGTATTCAGTCAGAGTGTGTGTTTCCTACAGATGGATCCAGTAATGGGAACCCACCAGAGAGATGTCCCCGTCCTCTGTATTCCCAGCTAACAGTGGGGCCCAAACTGTAGGGTGGTGCACATTATTGTAAATGAGAGAGCAGTACGGAGGCTCCACCTAGATCCCCCATCATCTGATAAACACATAGAAACAATGTATTCAGTCAGTGTGTGTGTTTCCTACAGATGGATCCAGTAATGGGAACCCACCAGAGAGATGTCCCCGTCCTCTGTATTCCCGGGATTCCACACAGGAAGGTCACACCATCCCCCACCATCATCAGGTAGGTGGAGTTTAGCTGTAGACCTAGAAATTTCTTTTGACCAATGAGGTGACATTGCTCTATGTCCACTAGTTTCTTTTTTTTTTTACAAATGTGTTCCATCATGTTTGGGGTTTAGAGTGAAGAACTGAAAGACATCAATATCAAGATTAAAGATGAAGAAGAAGAGAGGTTGGTGAGTGGAGATCATCCGTCTATGGAGGAGGGGGAGATGACAATCAAGAGTGAACGGGAGGAATCTTCTCTTTATATAGACACAAGTAAGTCATAAACACTAAATACAGAAAACTGTCCCCATTTTGATGTATTTTCTATAAGTATAGAATGTCTCTTGCTGGTCCAGTACGGGACACAGGCAGATTGGGTTATATGTTGCTACCTTCAGGCGATTGGACACAAGCATTTGATGGGTTTTACTGACGAAACGGGGGGAGGGAGACTTGTGCTTTGATTGCCCTCCCAAAAAATGGAGCACGAGCCACCACTGGTAGCCAATAACTTTTGAGTTGACAGAGTTGCCACCTTATATCTGTCAACTTTAACCACTAGGCGCCTGCGCTATAGCCAAATGACGGCCACAACGTGGACCATAATTGCCGGAAGGACGTCAATGGACTCAGTTGATCACAGATCCGAGTAAGGGTCCGGTCCTGGTAAACTTTTTTTTTTTTCCTCCTCACCCTGACAGTGTGAGGAGAAAAAAAAGCCGATCACCGGCCTTTGTGTAAGGGACATCGTTCCCGAAGTGGAATAGGCACATCCGCCTCATCAGTGCCCGCCAGTGCAAAACGGTTCCACCTATCAATGCCTACTATTGCCACCTATCAATGCCCACCAGTGGTGCCAATCGGTCTCGCCTACCAGTGCTGATCAGTGTCCTGATCATGACAAAATGTGGAACATTTCAAGGGGTGTAAATACTTTTTCAAGGCACTGTATGTGGCACTTTGATGATTTTGGGGGCCACAACATATGAAAGGTCCATCTTAATAGACAAGTTTCCAAGAAATGAGGTAGAGGGAGGTCCATCTCTATTTTTCACCAAAAAGAATAGTTCCTTTATGGTTTGGTTGTATTCTATCTTTTATCCGCCTTGTATTTGTATTTTAATGTTACGATTGCAGCCAGTTCCGTAAAATAGCTCCGCAAATATGTTTCGTCCTAGATCGACGCATATGATTTCTGAATGTACGGCATGGTTTTGTTTTTCAAAATTATTTTCCAACAGGTGGACACTATGCCAGGAATTTTTCTGGGGAACATCCTGTTTTATCTCCGGGACATAGCGTAAATTTTAATAACGCACAAAACTTTCCTGGAAGTCGTCATTTCATTGCTTCTGAGTTACTATAGCAAAGAGCTGATCAAAGCCAATCCCGGCTTTGTATGGGCCTCCAACTAGTCAGTGGATTAGCTCGGGTCTCCTGGTGGGACGGGAAAGCCACAGAGAGACGTGGAAAGGGAGGGGGGGTAGTGTCCCCTGCTACTACTTGTAATAGCAATTGAGCAGCTAGTTAGTCGCTAGAGTTGCTATTACAGGAAACCCGACAGTATCGGGATTATGCCTGCAGCTGCATATCATCCCAGGTACAACCACTTGAAGTCAAAAGATCTACAAGATACGTGATTTGGTGGCAAGTGGTTAAATTACAGTATATGTAGCACTATGGTGATTTCGGGGGAACCATATAAAGGTCCATCTCAATAGACAAGTTTCCAAGAAATGAGGTAGAGGGAGGTCCATCTCTGTTCTTCACCAAAAAGAATGGTTCCTTTATGGTTTGGTTGTATTCTATCCTTTATCCGCCTTGTATTTGTATGTTATAATTGCAGCCAGTTCCATGGCATAGCTCCACAAATATGTTTCGTCCTAGATCAACGCATAGGATTTGTGAATGTACGGCATGAAGAACACTTATATGTTTTTCAATATTCCTTGATACTAAGCCAGGAATATTTTTGAGGAACATATTTTATCTCCAGGACATAACGCAAAATTTAATAACGCACAAAAAACTTTCCTGGAAGTCATGTAATTTCATTGCTTTTGAGTTACTATAGCAAAAAGCCGATCAACGCCAATCCCGGCTTTGTATGGGCCTCCAACTAGCCAGTGGATTAGCTTGGGTCTCTTGGTGGGAGGGTAAAGCCAGAGAGAGATGCGGAAAGGAGGTGGGGGTAGTGTCCCCTCCCACTACTTGTAATAGCAATTGAGCGGCTAGTTAGCCGCTTGAGTTGCTATTACAAGAAGCCCGTCTGTTGGCTTTAAAAAACAGTATCGGGATGATGCCTGCAGCTGCATATCATCCCAGGTACAACCACTTGAAGTCAAAAGACGTACAAGATACGTGATTTGGTGGCAAGTGGTTAAATTACAGTATATGTAGCACTATGGTGATTTCAGGGGACCTAGTAAAGCCACATATATCTAGTAACTTCGCTATCACTGCTCCACACCATATAAAGGTCCATCTCAATAGACAAGTTTCCAAGAAATGAGGTAGAGGGAGGTCCATCTCTGTTCTTCACCAAAAAGAATGGTTCCTTTATGGTTTGGTTGTATTCTATCCTTTATCCGCCTTGTATTTGTATGTTATAATTGCAGCCAGTTCCATGGCATAGCTCCACAAATATGTTTCGTCCTAGATCAACGCATAGGATTTGTGAATGTACGGCATGAAGAACACTTATATGTTTTTCAATATTCCTTGATACTAAGCCAGGAATATTTTTGAGGAACATATTTTATCTCCAGGACATAACGCAAAATTTAATAACGCACAAAAAACTTTCCTGGAAGTCATGTAATTTCATTGCTTTTGAGTTACTATAGCAAAAAGCCGATCAACGCCAATCCCGGCTTTGTATGGGCCTCCAACTAGCCAGTGGATTAGCTTGGGTCTCTTGGTGGGAGGGTAAAGCCAGAGAGAGATGCGGAAAGGAGGTGGGGGTAGTGTCCCCTCCCACTACTTGTAATAGCAATTGAGCGGCTAGTTAGCCGCTTGAGTTGCTATTACAAGAAGCCCGTCTGTTGGCTTTAAAAAACAGTATCGGGATGATGCCTGCAGCTGCATATCATCCCAGGTACAACCACTTGAAGTCAAAAGACGTACAAGATACGTGATTTGGTGGCAAGTGGTTAAATTACAGTATATGTAGCACTATGGTGATTTCAGGGGACCTAGTAAAGCCACATATATCTAGTAACTTCGCTATCACTGCTCCACACCATATAAAGGTCCATCTCAATAGACAAGTTTCCAAGAAATGAGGTAGAGGGAGGTCCATCTCTGTTCTTCACCAAAAAGAATGGTTCCTTTATGGTTTGGTTGTATTCTATCCTTTATCCGCCTTGTATTTGTATGTTATAATTGCAGCCAGTTCCATGGCATAGCTCCACAAATATGTTTCGTCCTAGATCAACGCATAGGATTTGTGAATGTACGGCATGAAGAACCCTTATAATACGTTTTTCAAAATTATTTTCCAACAGGTGGACACTATGCCAAGAATATTTCTGAAAAACATTCTATTTTACCTCCGGGACGTAAAACTAATTATAATAACCCGCAACACTTTCCCGGAGTAAATTTCATCATTCAGAACACACAAAGATCAACGGATCCATCCAATCCTCAGGAATCATCTGATGTACCACATACAGTGACTTCAGATACACCTCCGACATCTCACGGTATGGAGAGATCTTCAGATCCATCCAATCCCAAGAAGTCTGCGCTTCACACAGGAGAGAGTTTATTGTCCTGTTCAGTGTGCGGGAAATCTTTTTCCAAAAACAAAGACCTTCTTAATCATCAGAAAACTCACACAGAGCGTTCTTATCCGTGTTCAAAGTGCGGGATATGTTTCGCTAAGGAGTCGCACCTTCTTACGCACCAGAAATTTCACATGGGCAAGCCTCCTTATTTATGTCCAGAGTGCGGGAAAAGCTTCAGTCAGAAAAACAACTTTCTTATTCATCAGAGGATTCACACGGGCGAGCGTCCTTATTCGTGTTCGGAGTGCGGGAAAAAGTTCAGTCGGATAGAAGAACTTCAAAAACATCAGAAAGTTCACACAGGTGAGCGCCCCTATAAGTGTTCAGAGTGCGGGAAATGTTTCAGTCAGAGGGAAGGCCTTCTTGTACACCAGAGAATTCACACGGGGGACAAACCTTATTCATGTTCAGAGTGCGGGAAGCGTTTTATCCTCAAACAAATTTTACTGACCCACCAGCGAATCCACACGGGTGTGCGTCCTTTTTCGTGCGCAGATTGCGGGAAATGTTTCTCTATGAAACAACACTTAAATATACACCGGAGAATTCACACGGGTGAGCATCCCTATTCCTGCCCAGAGTGCGGGAAATGTTTCACTCAGCAATCAAACCTTCTCAGACACCAGAGAACTCACACGGGCGAGCGTCCTTATTCATGTTCGGAGTGCGAGAAATGCTTCACTAATAAAAGAAGTCTTGTTAAACACCAGAGAACTCACACAAAGTAGCATCCTTGTTCATGTTCAGAGTGTGGGAAATGTTTTGTTCAGATAGAAGAACTTAAAAAAATCTAAGACACTGACGTGGTTACCTGCTGACTTGGCACCACCCACAGGCTGTGTAACTCTTCAATAAGACACAGACGTGGTCACCTGCTGACTTGGCACCACCCACAGACAGCGTAACTCTTCAATAAGACACAGACGTGGTCACCTGCTGACTTGGCACAATCCACAGACAGCGTAACTCTTCAATAAGACACAGACGTGGTCACCTGCTGACTTGGCACAATCCACAGACAGCGTAACTCTTCAATAAGACACAGACGTGGTCATCTACTCATTTGCAAAACTAAACAAAGGGCCCGTTTAATGTTCTTCAGACTTTAAGGGGGCCAGAGTGGCCAGTGGGAGTATAAAAATTACATAGTCTGTAGTCAGTAGAAAGAGAAATAGAGGCCCATCATTGGTATTAGTTGGAGGAATAGTGGCCCATCATTGGTATTAGTTGGAGGAATAGTGGCCCATCATTGGTATTGGTTGGAGGAATAGAGGCCCATCATTGGTATTAGTTGGAGGAATAGTGGCCCATCATTGGTATTAGTTGGAGGAATAGTGGCCCATCATTGGTATTGGTTGGAGGAATAGAGGCCCATCATTGGTATTGGTTGGAGGAATAGTGGCCCATCATTGGTATTAGTTGGGGGAGTAGAGGCCCATCATTGGTATTAGTTGGAGGAATAGAGGCCCATCATTGGTATTAGTTGGAGGAATAGTGGCCCATCATTAGTATTGGTTGGAGAAATAGCAGATCATCATTGGTATTAGTTGGAGGAGTAGAGGCCCATCATTGGTATTAGTTGGAGGAGTAGTGGCCCATCATTGGTATTAGTTGGAGGAGTAGTGGCCCATCATTGGTATTAGTTGGAGGAATAGTGGCCCATCATTGGTATTAGTTGGAGGAATAGTGGCCCCACTTGGAATCAGTTGGAGGAATAGAGGCCCATCATTGGTATTAGTTGGAGGAATAGTGGCCCATCATTGGTATTAGTTGGAGGAATAGTGGCCCATCATTGGTATTAGTTGGAGGAATAGTGGCCCATCATTGGTATTAGTTGGAGGAATAGTGGCCCATCATTGGTATTAGTTGGAGGAATAGTGGCCCATCATTGGTATTGGTTGGAGGAATAGTGGCCCATCATTAGTATTGGTTGGAGAAATAGCAGATCATCAGCAGATCATCATTGGTATTAGTTGGAGGAGTAGAGGCCCATCATTGGTATTAGTTGGAGGAGTAGTGGGAGGAATAGAGGCCCATCATTGGTATTAGTTGGAGGAATAGTGGCCCATCATTAGTGGCCCATTGGTATTAGTTGGAGGAGTAGAGGCATTGGTATTAGTTGGAGGAATAGTGGGAGGAGTAGTGGCCCATCATTGGTATTAGTTGGAGGAATAGTGGCCCATCATTGGTATTGGGAGGAATTGGCCCCAGGAATAGTGGCCCATCATTGGTATTGTTGGAGGAATAGTGGGGTATTAGAGGATAGTGGCCCATCATTGGTATTAGTTGGAGGAATAGTGGCCCATCATTGGTATTGTTGGAGGAATTGGCCCATCATTGGAATAGTGGCCCATCATTGGTATTAGTTGGAGGAATAGTGGCCCATCATTGGTATTAGTTGGAGGAGTAGTGGCTTGGATTGGTTGGATCCCATCATTGTTTAGGAGGAATAGAGGGAGGAATAGTGGCCCATCATTGGTATTAGTTGGAGGAATAGTGGCCCATCATTGGTATTAGTTGGAGGAATAGTGGCCCATCATTGGTATTAGTTGGAGGAATAGTGGCCCATCATTGGTATTAGTTGGAGGAATAGTGGCCCATCATTGGTATTGTTGGAGGAATAGTGGCCCATCATTGGAAGGAATAGTGGCCCATCATTAGTATTGGTTGGAGAAATAGCAGATCATCAGCAGATCATCATTGGTATTAGTTGGAGGAGTAGAGGCCCATCATTGGTATTAGTTGGAGGAGTAGTGGCCCATCATTGGTATTAGTTGGAGGAGTAGTGGCCCATCATTGGTATTAGTTGGAGGAATAGTGGCCCATCATTGGTATTGGTTGGAGGAATAGTGGCCCATCATTGGTATTAGTTGGAGGAATAGTGGCCCATCATTGGTATTGGTTGGAGGAATAGTGGCCCATCATTGGTATTGGTTGGGGGAATAGAGGCCCATCATTGGTATTGGTTGGAGGAATAGTGGCCCATCATTGGTATTAGTTGGAGGAATAGTGGCCCCACTTGGAATCAGTTGGAGGAATAGAGGCCCATCATTGGTATTAGTTGGAGGAATAGTGGCCCATCATTGGTATTAGTTGGAGGAATAGTGGCCCATCATTGGTATTAGTTGGAGGAATAGTGGCCCATCATTGGTATTAGTTGGAGGAATAGTGGCCCATCATTGGTATTAGTTGGAGGAATAGTGGCCCATCATTGGTATTGGTTGGAGGAATAGTGGCCCATCATTGGTATTAGTTGGAGGAATAGTGGCCCATCATTAGTATTGGTTGGAGAAATAGCAGATCATCAGCAGATCATCATTGGTATTAGTTGGAGGAGTAGAGGCCCATCATTGGTATTAGTTGGAGGAGTAGTGGCCCATCATTGGTATTAGTTGGAGGAGTAGTGGCCCATCATTGGTATTAGTTGGAGGAATAGTGGCCCATCATTGGTATTGGTTGGAGGAATAGTGGCCCATCATTGGTATTGGTTGGAGGAATAGTGGCCCATCATTGGTATTGGTTGGGGGAATAGTGGCCCATTGGAATCATTGGAGGAATAGAGGCCCATTTGGTATTAGTTGGAGGAATAGTGGCCCATCATTGGTATTAGTTGGAGGAATAGTGGCCCATCATTGGTATTAGTTGGAGGAATAGTGGCCCATCATTGGTATTGGTTGGAGGAATAGTGGCCCATCATTGGTATTAGTTGGAGGAATAGTGGCCCATCATTGGTATTAGTTGGAGGAATAGTGGCCCATCATTGGTATTAGTTGGAGAAATAGTGGCCCATCATTGGTATTGGATGGTGGAATAGTGGCCCATCATTGGTATTAGTTGGAGGAATAGAGGTCCATAATTGGTATTAGTAGGAGGAATAGAGGCCCATAATTGTCATCATTGGGAGGAATAGTGTCCCATCGTTGGTATCAGTTGAAGAAATAGTGGCCCATCGTTGGTATTAGTTGGTGGAATAGCGGCCCATCATTGGTATTGCTGGGAGGAATAGTGGCCCATCATTGGTAGCAGTGAAAGGAATGGGCCGCAGTTTGGAGACCACTGGTCTAAAGAAAGGAATTTGCATTTAATTACTGCTTTAAAGCTAAAGTCCACTGTTTGTTGAACGCACAGACTTTCTCACAGCTTTTCCAGAAAGAACACACGATCCTCAAGTTGTATATAGTTGTTGTTTTTTGGAGTGTCCCACTCAATTCCCTCAACCCCATCCAAGTCCTTCAAAAATAAAAACACCCTGCCCCAGACTGGTCACTGAAGAAATGTGTGGATGAGCCTGTTGTGTGCCTGGCAAAGACTGAGGAGACCTGGACAGTATTCCTGCGGTATTTAGCGCTCCATTATATTTTTATGTTACGATTGCAGCCAGTTCCATAGAATAGCTCTGCAAATATGTTTCGTCCTCGATCGACGTCTATGATTTCTGAATGTACGGCACGAAGAACACTTATAATATACATTTCACATTTATTCTCCGATAGGTGGACACTATGCCAAGAATATTTCTGAGGATCGTCCTATTTTATCTCCGGGACATAATGCAAATTATAATAACCCACAACACTTACAAGGAGTAAATTTCATCATTCAGAACACACAGAGATCAACGGATTCCTCCAATCCTCAGGAATCATCTGCTGTACCACATACGGTGACTTCAGATACACCTCCGACATCTCATGTTATGGAGAGATCTTCAGATCCAACCAATCCCAAGACGTCTTCGCTTTACACAGGAGAGAGTTCATTGTCATGCTCAGTGTGCGGGAAAACTTTTTCGAAAAACAGAGACCTTCTTAATCATCAGAAAACTCACACAGAGCGTTCTTATCCGTGTTCAAAGTGCGGGATACGCTTCGCTAAGGAGGAGGAGCAGCTTACACACCAGAAATTTCACATGGGCAAGCCTTCTTATTCGTGTTCAGGGTGCGGGAAAAGCTTCAGTCAGGAAAATGACTTTCTTCTTCATCAGAGGATTCACACGGGCGAGCGTCCTTATTCGTGTTTGGAGTGCGGGAAAAGTTTCCGTCGGAAAAAAGAACTTAAAAAACATCAGAAAGTTCACAAAGGTGAGCGCCCCTATAAGTGTTCAGAGTGCGGGAAATGCTTCAGTCAGAGGAAAGGCCTTCTTGCGCACCAGAAAATTCACACGGGGGACAAACCTTATTCATGTTAAGAGTGTGGGAAACTATTCCCTGAAAAAAGTTGCTGTACATTTTTTCATTACTGAAAGAGCTGCGTTTTCATTGGTCCAGCCAACGTATAATAAATGTGTTATATCTTTTTCATTTCCGTCATACAAGATTTGATTAAAATGAATTCTTAGTTTTATTGTTGATCAGTTATTCCGATTTTCGAAAATAAACAGTAAAGCTTTACACTTGAGAAGATTTTGTTTTCAGTCTTGTTTTTCTTTTTCTTTTTTCTTTTTTTACAATTTATTATTATTTTTAACCACTAGGGGTCCACGCTATAACCGAATGACGGCCACAGGGCGGACCCCAAATGCCGGGAGGAATTTTTTTTTCTCCTCACGCTGTCAGCATGAGGAGAGAAAAAAAATGATTACTGAGCTTTGTTTACATTACGTGATCAGCTGTCATTGACTGACAGCTGATCACGTGGTAAGGGGCCGGGACCGGCACCTTACTCAGATCTTTGATCACCCGAGTCTCAGTGACTGGGTGATCACAGCGCGTGCACAGGAGAGTCAGGACGCCCACTAACACACAGCTCTCTTCTCTATCTGCAACTTAGAGAGCGTCCTGACTCTCCTGTAGTCCAAGGGAGGGGGCCAGCACGACACTCCACACCAGGGAGAAAGCCTCGCATTACTGTGTGGAGTTACAGACATTAGAACAGGAAGTGAGGATTTCTCAGAAGAAATAAGGACATTTAAAAGCAAAATGGAAGGATGAGGTAAGTGAAGGAGGACTGCATTAAAGCGGAGGTTCACCCTAAAACAATTATATACCATTACATCCAGGATACTTCGGATATGTACAGTATGCTGGACTTTTTTTCGCTCTAAAAGTTCTTTTTCACCCGGCTTCCAGGTTCTCTCTCCCGCGGGGAATAGGCGTCCCTAAGAAGAGGCGTAGATGATTGACATGCGGTTAAGGCGCGTCACACGTTCCGAAAATAGCCGAACTGGGACTTTGCTCTATACGGCGCCTGAGCAGTCAGCTCTACACGGCTCCTAGTCTGTGCGCAGGCGCCGTATAGAGCCGAGTCCCAGTTCGGCCATTTTCGGAACGCGTGACGCGCCTTAACCGCACGTCAATCATCTACGCCTCTTCTTAGGAACGCCTACTCCCCCTTGGGAGGAGAGGAGGCCGGGTGAAAAAGAACTTTTAGATGGTATGTACAGCAAAAAAAATACCAGCATACTGTACATATCCGAAATATCATGGATGTAATGGTATATAATTGTTTTAGGGTGAACCTCCGCTTTAAGGTAAAGGAAGCTATTTAGGGGGAAAAAATTGTATCTTTACAACCCCTTTAATAAACTAACCTGCATTTCTAAAAATGTCCACAAGATGATGATCTCATTTGCCATTGGACCTCCTAGACAGGAAGTGATGTCATCTACAAACAAGCAGAGAGATAGACAAGTATTTCCGGGTGAGAGGTGAGTCGGGAGGAAGTAGAGAGGAGACATTGCTGGAACTGGCAGCAGAGGAGGTTATAAGATGTTATTTTATATTTACACCCAGTAACCAATATAGAACCATTTATCCAACTGTCCATCCAGAGCCTCTGGTTTATAGACCAGATACATCCTAAATATAGAGCCATTTATCCAACTGTCCACCCAGAGCCTCTGGTTTATAGACCAGACACATCCTAAATATAGAGCCATTTATCCAACTGTCCATCCAGAGCCTCTGGTTTATAGACCAGATACATCCTAAATATAGAACCATTTATCCAACTGTCCATCCAGAGCCTCTGGTTTATAGACCGGATACATCCTAAATATAGAACCATTTATCCAACTGTCCATCCAGAGCCTCTGGTTTATAGACCAGATACATCCTAAATATAGAACCATTTATCCAACTGTCCATCCAGAGCCTCTGGTTTATAGACCGGATACATCCTAAATATAGAGCCATTTTTCCAACCAGTGCCGGGAATCCTGGGACATTATCCAGTGACAGACAAGGGGTGTGTCTGGATGGTGACTGTATCATTGTGTGTGTCAGGTTCCTATAAGGTGTCAGGATGTCACTGTCTATTTCTCCATGGAGGAGTGGGAGTATTTAGAAGGACACAAGGATCTCTACAAGGACGTCATGATGGAGAATCAGCCGCCCCTCACATCACCGGGTAAGAGGAGACTTTATTGTAAAGGAGAGAGCAGTACGGAGGGTCCACCTAGATCCCCCATCATCTGATAAACACATAGAAACAATGTATTCAGTCAGTGTGTGTGTTTCCTACAGATGGATCCAGTAATGGGAACCCACCAGAGAAATGTCCCCGTCCTCTGTATTCCCGGCTAACAGTGGGGCCCAAACTGTAGGGTGGTGCACATAATTGTAAAGGAGAGAGCATTACGGAGGGTCCACCTAGATCCCCCATCATCTAATAAACACATAGAAACAATGTATTCAGTCAGTGTGTGTGTTTCCTACAGATGGATCCAGTAATGGGAACCCACCAGAGAGATGTCCCCGTCCTCTGTATTCCCGGGATTCCACACAGGAAGGTCACACCATCCCCCACCATCATCAGGTAGGTGGGACTGAGCAACTAGAACGCTATAAACTCTAATGTATTTTACATTTGTAATCGCCTGTTCCTTTTCCACAAATGTATTTCATCATATTTCGGGTTTAGGGTGAAGAACTTAAAGACATAAAAGTTGAGGTCAAAGAGGAGAAAGAAGAGAGGTTGGTGAGTGGAGATCAGCAGTCTATGGAGGAGGGGGAGATGATTATGGAAAGTAAACAAGAGGAATCTTCTCTACATAAGGACACAAGTAAGTAATAAACATTAAAGATATAATAATTCCTTCCCGATCCCACAAAGACAGTCCTATAATTGTACAGATGAACATTCTACAATACTTCTTCCTACAAATATTCAAAGCTCTTCCAGTCGGCTACAACAAATTCCTGTGGAAGACTTTTCCTCATTATGAAAAAAAACAGAGGCGAAACAAACTTTCCTCCGCTTATGTAACGTGAATGTTGGCCTTATTTAACATCTTTGCACCCTTCAGTACAGAAAAGTATTAGAAACCTGAAATATTAGTAGAAAAACAATGTCATCGATATACCTACTCCACTATCGAATGATTCCAACAAATGTGGTGGAGAAATTGGGATTCTGAAGACCCAACCTGAAAAAATGTAATTGTTATATTTATCACACTACTAATATACTGTACACCATCTTTATTCCTCAATAAAACGTCATGTTTCCAACAAATTAGTAGATACTGTACACCATATATGGAGGAATGGAGATGGACCTTTCATATGGTGTACAGTATCTCCCCCTCATTTGTTGGGAACATGACGTTATATTGAGGAATGGAGATGGACTTTTCATATGGTGTACAGTATCTCCCCCTCATTTGTTGGGAACATGACGTTATATTGAGGAATGGAGATGGACCTTTCATATGGTGTACAGTATCTCCCCCTCATTTGTTGGGAACATGACGTTATATTGAGGAATGGAGATGGACCTTTCATATGGTGTACAGTATCTCCTCCTCATTTGTTGGGAACATGACGTTATATTGAGGAATGGAGATGGACCTTTCATATGGTGTACAGTATCTCCTCCTCATTTGTTGGGAACATGACGTTATATTGAGGAATGGAGATGGACCTTTCATATGGTGTACAGTATCTCCTCCTCATTTGTTGGGAACATGACGTTCTATTGAGGAATGGAGACGGACCTTTCATATGGTGTACAGTATCTCCTCCTCATTTGTTGGGAACATGACGTTACATTGAGGAATGGAGATGGACCTTTCGTAATGTAATTTTATCGTAGGGCGCATGGGCATTATGATTGCCCTCAAAAAGGGTCGGTTGTATCTGTAAGATTAGATGTCCAGTGCATCCCCTCCCCTTACATTAGATGTCAAGAGCCACCCCACCATCAGAAGTTGAATCATCCACTCTCCCTTACATCACAGTGCACCCCCTTTTCTTCTTCTTCTGCTGCTGCTGGGAAGAAGCTGGATGCATTGCTTGAAAGCAGAAAGTACAACAGGGTTTAGTGGTGGACCAGACGAGGGCTGGAGCTCTCCTGCAGTTGCCGAATAGGTGCAAGGGCCCCATGAAATGCCCTGGAGGGCCGCATTCGGCCTCAATATAACGTCATGTTCCCAACAAATGAGGAGGAGATACTGAGATTGCAGGCTTGGCTGGCTTAAATCAGGTTTGGTCTTCACTCAGAGATTGGCCACATTAATCACCCTGCATATGAAAGGTCCATCTCCATTCCTCAATATAATGTCATGTTCCCAACAAATGAGGAGGAGATACTGTACACCATATGAAAGGTCCATCTCCATTCCTCAATATAACGTCATGTTCCCAACAAATGAGGAGGAGATACTGTACACCATATGAAAGGTCCATCTCCATTCCTCAATATAATGTCATGTTCCCAACAAATGAGGAGGAGATACTATACACCATATGAAAGGTCCATCTCCATTCCTCAATATAACGTCATGTTCCCAACAAATGAGGAGGAGATACTGTACACCATATGAAAGGTCCATCTCCATTCCTCAATATAACGTCATGTTCCCAACAAATGAGGAGGAGATACTGTACACCATATGAAAGGTCCATCTCCATTCCTCAATATAACGTCATGTTCCCAACAAATGAGCAGGAGATACTGTACACCATATGAAAGGTCCATCTCCATTCCTCAATATAATGTCATGTTCCCAACAAATGAGGAGGAGATACTGTACACCATATGAAAGGTCCATCTCCATTCCTCAATATAACGTCATGTTCCCAACAAATGAGGAGGAGATACTGTACACCATATGAAAGGTCCATCTCCATTCCTCAATATAACGTCATGTTCCCAACAAATGAGAAGATACTGTACACCAGGGGTGTCAAACTCAATTTTATCGTGATCCGCATGGGCATTATGATTGCCCCCTAAAGGGGCCGGTTGTATCTGTAAGATTACATGATTTTTGAATGGAAGACATTACGATTTCTTTATAACTTGTATTTAAAAACAATTTTCTATCAGGTGGACGCTGTGCCGAGAATGTCTCTGAGGGAAGTCTGATGTCACCTCCAGACTATAATGTAAAATCTGATGACATCACACAACACTTTCCAGGAGAAAACTTTATTCCTCAGAATCCACAGAGATCAATCGATCTCTCCGATCCTCCGGACTCCTCTGATGTATCACATGATGTGACTCCAGAGAGTCCTCTAAGATCTATTAGGGCGGAGAGAATAACAGATCCATCTAATGCCAAAGAACGTTCCCGAAACCATCAAAGAGTTTCCTCATTGTCGTGCTCGGTGTGCGGGAAATCTTTCACTAAAAGCGGGGACTTCCTTAGACATCGGAGGACTCACACGGGCGAGCGTCCTTATTCATGTTCAGAGTGCGGGAAATCTTTCACAGAGAAAGGAAACCTTCTCACACACCAGAAAATCCACACGGGGGAGCGTGCTTATTTGTGTCCGGAGTGTGGGAAGTGTTTTATCCAGAAAGGAGACCTTCTTACGCACCAGAGAGTTCACACCGGTGAGCGTCCTTTTTCATGTCTGGAATGTCTGGAATGTGGGAAATGTTTTATCCGAAAAGGAAAACTCCTTGTGCATCAAAGAATTCACACGGGTGAGCGTCCCTATTCGTGTCCAGAGTGCGGGAAATGCTTTATTCAGAAAAGTAAACTTGATACCCATCAGAAAACTCACACGGGCGAGCGTCCCTTTTCTTGCTTAGAGTGCGGGAAATGTTTCAGTCAGAAAGTAAACCTTCTTACCCACCAGAGGTGTCACAGTGGTGAGCGTCCCTATTCATGTTCCGAATGCGGGAAAGGTTTCACTGACAAAAAAGTACTTCAAGTGCACCAGAGAATTCACACAGGGGAGCGTCCTTATTCATGTTCAGAGTGCGGAGAATGTTTCATCCGGATAGAAAAACTTCATAAACATCACAGAATTCACATAGTCGAGAATCCCTATTCATGTTTAGAATGCGGGAAATGTTTCGCTAAGAAAGTAGACCTTCGTGCACACCAGAAAACACATACTGGCGCATGTCCCTATTCGTGTTCAGAGTGTGGGAAGTGTTTCACTACGAAAGGAAGCCTTCTTGCACACCACAAAATTCACACAGGTGAGAAACCCTATTCGTGTTCGGAGTGCGGGAAATGTTTCACTGCAAAAGGAAGCCTTCTTACACACCAAAGGACTCACACAGGTGAGCGCCCGTACTTATGCCCAAAGTGTGGGAAATGTTTTAGTCAGAGATCCAGCCTTCTTAGACACCAGAGATGTCACATGTGAGTCTTCCGATTTGCATTAAGAGTGCGGGCAGTGTGTCAACGAGATTAAAAAAAAGTACTTCTTAGTGACCAAATAATTCACATCGGGGAGCATTCATTAGTGTTCAGAATGTGGAAATGTGGAATAGAAGAACTTCATATTCATCAGATAACTCACACAGGTGAGAATCCCTATCCATGTTCAGAGTGCGGGAAATCATTCATACATTGAGGAGACCTCCCTAAAACGCCAGAGAAATCACACTGATAAGCGTTCCCTTTCATGCTTTGAGTGCGGGAAATGTTTCTCTCCGAACCAAGACATCAGAGGAGTCGCGTAGATAAGTGTCCTTTCTCATGTTGAGAGTGCAGGAAATGTTTCATTCATTGAAGATACCTTCCTAAACACAAGAAAACGCACGCCGGTGAACACCTTTTTCCATGTTCAGAGAGCGGGAAATAATGACTTGAAGGGAACCGAGGCTAGACAACAGGGAAGGAGCACATTTTTATCTTCAAAGTGCGGGAAATGTTTTACTTGAAAAAGAAACCCAGGAAGTGCGGGAAATGTCTATTTATTTTATTTGCTTTTCTGAAGAAGCTGGGTTTGCATTGGTGCAGCCAATGTGTAAATCATTTCAGTTTATATGAGATTTGTGTCATTTCGGTCTCTCTGTGTTCTTGTCCTGTGATTGGTCGCCTCCCTTGTCTATAAAATAAACATCAAAGCTCTGCACCTGACAATGTTTAATGATCATTTATCAAAGACGATGGGTGATTGGAATGTGATCAATACATAGAGAGGAACCAATTGGTGTTTTTTTTTGTTTTGTTTTTTACTGCTACCGCCGTCCGTATAGACGAATGACGAGTCTAGGGAGGACACTATCCGACGTCACCTCTGTCTTCACCCCATGTGATCGGATTGTGTCCAATCACAGCTGATCGCATGCAAAAAAGGAAGTGCCCTTTTATTGGCTCTCCTCTCCTCATACTGACAGTGTGTGAGCAGAGGAGAGCCGATTAGCGGCATTTCCTCACTGGGGAGATCTGCTCATCAGTGCAGCCCCTAAAGTGCCCATCAGTGATGCAAGTTGGTGCCCCCTTTAAGTGCCCATCAGTTCTGCATATTAGTACTTCCTCACCCATGACACCTCATCATTGGCCATCGGTGCTGCATATTAGTGCCTCCTCATTGGTGCCTATTGGTGTCACCTCAGTGCCCATAAGTGCTGAATATTAGTTCCTCCTCAACAGTGCCCATCAGTGATACAAATCTGTGCCCATCAGTGATGCAAGTCAGTGCCGCCTCATCAGTGCCTATTAGTGATGCAAGTCATTGCTGACCATCGGTGCCCATTAGTGATGCAAGTCAGTGCTGCCCATCAGTTCTGCCTCATCAGTGCCCATCAGTGATTCAAGTCAGTGCCCATCAATGCTGCATTTTAGTTCCACCTCAACAGTGCCCATCCGTGATGCCAATCTGTGCCCATCAGTGATGCAAGTCAGTTCTGCCTATCAGTGCCACCTCAACAATGCCCATCAGTGCTGCATATTGGTGCCTCCTCATCTGTGCCACCTCATCAGTGCCTATCAATGCCAATCAGTGCTGCCTCATCAGTGGCCATTAGTGCTGCCTCATCAGTGGGGACGTCAGTGCTGCATATTAGTGCCACCTCAACAGTGCATATTAGTGCCTCCTCATCGGTGCCACCTCTTTAACACCCATCAGTACTGCCTCATCAGTGACTCAAGTCAGTGCCCATCAGTGCTGCATATTAGTTCCACCTCAACGGTGCCCATCAGTGCTGCATATTAGTGCCTACTCATCGGTGCCCATCAGTGATGCAAGTCAGTGCAGCCTATCAGTGCCACCTCATCAGTGCTGCATATTAGTGCCACCTTATCTGTAATACCTCATCAGTGCAGCCTCACTGGAGCCCATCTCTGCTGCATATTAATGCAGCCTCATCACTCCCATCAGTGCCACTGCAGTGGCTATCAGTGCAGCCTCATCCAGTGAGGAAGACCACTTACTTATTAACAAAACTTTCTGACAAACTAAGCTGTAACTATCACTAAAAGCAAGCTCTATTTATAGGGGGGAAATGATAGAAATGTCAAATGTCATTCAAAATGTAACGGCACTGAAAACTGAAATATTGACCCGGGCCGGAAGGGGGGGACAGTCCCTGGTAGGCAATTAGGTAATGTCGTTTTTATTGAAAGAGAATAGAGAGCCTTAGTGCAGAATTTCTACACATTGAGGCAAGTGGTACAGAAAACGGCATCATCAGAATTGAACGAGTAAACTGGTCGATATAGAGAAACAATTGGCCGTAACAAACTGTCAACAGGATACACGACAACCGGAGAAACCCGATGGGGCTGTACGTAGGTAGAAGGTGGCTCCTCATTGGCTTGTGTAGACCACCAAAATCCATAAGTGGCAGAGGGTTAAGCAGCACTGTGAACCTAAGCCCAGAGGCTGTAGGTAGTCTATATAGTCCAGGGGGGTCTCCAAACTTTTTAAGCAAAGGGCCAGTTTATTGTCCTTCAGACTTGAGGAGGGCCTGACTAGGACCAGTGGGAGTAAACGATGCCCCGTCATTGGTGTCAATGGAAGAGGTTTTGCCCCATCGCTGGTGTCAGTGGGAGGAATAGTGCCCCATTGTTGGTGTCAGTGAAATAAAGAGTCCATCGTACATGGACATTTGGTCTAGGGCGACACTAGATCCAATGTATGTGATATCATTTTTTTTTTTATATAAAAATGATATCAATGCAATGCACTAGCTTGAAGGAACCTATTTAGAAAATAAAAGACGAACCTTTACAACCCCTTTAACTACTTCAGTCCCCGCATATCGTCAATTGACGGCAGCTTAGGGGATCTGAATATCCAAGCTGCCGTCAATTGACGGCATCGTTTTCTCCGGCCACTGGGGGGCGCGCGCCCGGTGCGTCCCCGAGATGCCGATGCGCGTGCCTGGCGGTTGCGATGTCCCCCAGGTACCCGCCGATCGGCAGTTTTAGAGCAGGGACCTGGAGCTCAGTGTGTAATGATGGGGTGTAAACACAGAGCTCCACGTCCTGTCAGTGAGAGGTGACAGATGCTGTTTCTCTTGTACATAGGGAGACAGCATTGGTCACCCCCCCCAGTCACCCCCCTCCCCCCACACAGTTAGAACACACCCAGGACTCACATTTAACCCCTTCCTCACCCCCTAGTGTTAACGCCTTCACTGCCAGTCACATTTATACATTAATTAGTGCGTTTTTATAGCACTGATCGCTGTATAAATGTGAATGGTCCCAAAAATGTGTCAAAAGTGTCCGATGTGTCCGCCGCAATATCGCAGTCCTGACAAAATTCGCAGATCGCCGTATTACTAGTAAAAAAAAAAAAAAAATTGTCAGAATTCAATCCCTTATTTCCTAGCCACTATAACCTTTGCGCAAACCAATTACTATACGCTTATTGCGATTGTTTTTTTTTTTTACCAAAAATATGTAGAATACATATCGGCCTAAACTGAGAAAAAAAAAATATATATTTTTAAAAAAATTGGATTTTTATGATAGCAAAAAGTAAAAAATATTGTGTGTTTTTTTTCAAAATTGTCGCTCTTTTTTGTTTATAGCGCAAAAAAACAAAAAACGCAGAGGCGATCAAATACCACCAAAAAGAAAGCTCTATTTGTGGGGAAAAAAAGGACGTCAATTTTGTTTGTAAGGCACGTCGCACGACCGCGCAATTTTAATTTAAAGCGACGCAGTGCTGAAAGCTGAAATTTCGCCTGGGCAGGAAGGGGGTATATGTGCCCAGTAAGCAAGTGGTTAAGGGCCATTGGGTTATGCTTTGAGCTCCAGGTTTTTAAATACAACATAGGGTGCAAAATTTCTATTACCCACAAGATGGCAGACTTATTGCTAGTGGAACGCAAGGAAAGGAAGTGATGTCATGTACAGACAGGAAGTGATGTCAGGTACAGACAGGAAGTTCCGGGTGAGAGGCGAGTCGGGAAGAAGTAGAAAGGAGACATTGCTGGAACTGGCAGCAGAGGAGGTAATAAGATATTATTTTATATTTACACCCAGTAACTAAAATATTGAGCCATTTATCCAACTGTCCATCCAGAGCCTCTGGTTTATAGACCAGATACATCCTAAATATAGAACCATTTATCCAACTGTCCATCCAGAGCCTCTGGTTTATAGACCAGATACATCCTAAATATAGAACCATTTATCCAACTGTCCATCCAGAGCCTCTGGTTTATAGACCGGATACATCCTAAATATAGAGCCATTTATCCAACTGTCCATCCAGAGCCTCTGGTTTATAGACCGGATACATCCTAAATATAGAGCCATTTATCCAACTGTCCATCCAGAGCCTCTGGTTTATATATCCTAAATATAGAGCCATTTATCCAACTGTCCATCCAGAGCCTCTGGTTTATAGACCGGATACATCCTAAATATAGAGCCATTTATCCAACTGTCCATCCAGAGCCTCTGGTTTATAGACCGGATACATCCTAAATATAGAGCCATTTATCCAACTGTCCATCCAGAGCCTCTGGTTTATAGACCGGATACATCCTAAATATGGAACCATTTATCCAACTGTCCATCCAGAGCCTCTGGTTTATAGACCAGATACATTCTAAATATAGAGCCATTTATCCAACTGTCCATCCAGAGCCTCTGGTTTATAGACCGGATACATCCTAAATATGGAACCATTTATCCAACTGTCCATCCAGAGCCTCTGGTTTATAGACCAGATACATCCTAAATATAGAGCCATTTATCCAACTGTCCATCCAGAGCCTCTGGTTTATAGACCGGATACATCCTAAATATAGAACCATTTATCCAACTGTCCATCCAGAGCCTCTGGTTTATAGACCGGATACATCCTAAATATAGAGCCATTTATCCAACTGTCCATCCAGAGCCTCTGGTTTATAGACCGGATACATCCTAAATATAGAGCCATTTATCCAACTGTCCATCCAGAGCCTCTGGTTTATAGACCAGATACATCCTAAATATGGAACCATTTATCCAACTGTCCATCCAGAGCCTCTGGTTTATAGACCGGATACATCCTAAATATAGAGCCATTTATCCAACTGTCCATCCAGAGCCTCTGGTTTATAGACCAGATACATCCTAAATATAGAACCATTTATCCAACTGTCCATCCAGAGCCTCTGGTTTATAGACCGGATACATCCTAAATATAGAACCATTTATCCAACTGTCCATCCAGAGCCTCTGGTTTATAGACCGGATACATCCTAAATATAGAGCCATTTATCCAACTGTCCATCCAGAGCCTCTGGTTTATAGACCAGATACATCCTAAATATAGAGCCATTTATCCAACTGTCCATCCAGAGCCTCTGGTTTATAGACCGGATACATCCTAAATATAGAGCCATTTATCCAACTGTCCATCCAGAGCCTCTGGTTTATAGACCGGATACATCCTAAATATAGAGCCATTTATCCAACTGTCCATCCAGAGCCTCTGGTTTATAGACCGGATACATCCTAAATATAGAGCCATTTATCCAACTGTCCATCCAGAGCCTCTGGTTTATAGACCGGATACATCCTAAATATAGAGCCATTTATCCAACTGTCCATCCAGAGCCTCTGGTTTATAGACCGGATACATCCTAAATATAGAGCCATTTATCCAACTGTCCATCCAGAGCCTCTGGTTTATAGACCGGATACATCCTAAATATAGAGCCATTTATCCAACTGTCCATCCAGAGCCTCTGGTTTATAGACCGGATACATCCTAAATATAGAGCCATTTATCCAACTGTCCATCCAGAGCCTCTGGTTTATAGACCGATACATCCTAAATATAGAGCCATTTATCCAACTGTCCATCCAGAGCCTCTGGTTTATAGACCGGATACATCCTAAATATAGAACCATTTATCCAACTGTCCATCCAGAGCCTCTGGTTTATAGACCGGATACATCCTAAATATAGAGCCATTTATCCAACTGTCCATCCAGAGCCTCTGGTTTATAGACTGGATACATCCTAAATATAGAGCCATTTATCCAACTGTCCATCCAGAGCCTCTGGTTTATAGACCGGATACATCCTAAATATAGAGCCATTTATCCAACTGTCCATCCAGAGCCTCTGGTTTATAGACCAGGATACATCCTAAATATAGAGCCATTTATCCAACTGTCCATCCAGAGCCTCTGGTTTATAGACCGGATACATCCTAAATATAGAGCCATTTATCCAACTGTCCATCCAGAGCCTCTGGTTTATAGACCGGATACATCCTAAATATAGAGCCATTTATCCAACTGTCCATCCAGAGCCTCTGGTTTATAGACCGGATACATCCTAAATATAGAGCCATTTATCCAACTGTCCATCCAGAGCCTCTGGTTTATAGACCAGATACATTCTAAATATAGAGCCATTTATCCAACTGTCCATCCAGAGCCTCTGGTTTATAGACCAGATACATCCTAAATATAGAGCTATTTATCCAACTGTCCATCCAGAGCCTCTGGTTTATAGACCGGATACATCCTAAATATAGAACCATTTATCCAACTGTCCATCCAGAGCCTCTGGTTTATAGACCAGATACATCCTAAATATAGAGCCATTTATCCAACTGTCTATCCAGAGCCTCTGGTTTATAGACCGGAAACATCCTAAATATAGAACCATTTATCCAACTGTCCATCCAGAGCCTCTGGTTTATAGACCAGATACATCCTAAATATAGAGCCATTTATCCAACTGTCTATCCAGAGCCTCTGGTTTATAGACCGGAAACATCCTAAATATAGAACCATTTATCCAACTGTCTATCCAGAGCCTCTGGTTTATAGACCAGATACATCCTAAATATAGAACCATTTATCCAACTGTCCATCCAGAGCCTCTGGTTTATAGACTGGATACATCCTAAATATAGAACCATTTATCCAACTGTCCATCCAGAGCCTCTGGTTTATAGATAGGGTTGCCACCTTTTCTTCAAGCCAAACCCGAACACTTTTCTGGCGCACTCCGATTTTTTTGTAGCATACATTATATATATATATATATATATATAAAGGATTGTAAAAGATCTCGGACACCTTTGTGTGGCTTAAAGGGTCACTAAAGGACAAAAAAAAAAAAATGTTCCTTTTAAAATAACAAACATGTTATACTTACCTCCACTGTGCAGTTTGTTTTGCACAGAGTTCCCCCGATCCACTTCTTCTGGGGCCCGTCGGCGGCTGTCTCTGTCCTCCCCGCAAGTACTGACCACAGTCATGCGAGATCTTGCATGGTGGTCAGTAATTACGGGCGTGGCTCCGGTGATACATCGAGCGGTCATAAAATCAAGTGGGACTTCTGCGCTACTAAATAGGTCTATCCAGAAATCAGTGACAATATGCAGCAAACACAAAAATGCATACACAGCACCTAGTAACGTAAATTCAATGTGGGTGATAGCGCAAATTGTAAAAACAAATCATAACATACACAATGGGTGATATATAAAGTGCACAAAAGTGTACAGTGCCAAACACAAAAAATACATCAGGGACGAAAGTAAGTCCAAAGAAAGTGCAAAAACTTGAATATGTGCACTAATGTTCCATAGTGGTGAAAACACTGTGAAAGGATGTCCACTGATCAGAGAGATGTGAGGAAAAACACCACCACACAGCGCGTCTGGTCTCCCAGAACTCTCACCTCCAGCAAGTAAAAACAGGCATATAGGATAATCCTCTGTGTGGACAACCTCCCTGGGTGGTCTTGTTCACCACCACGGATCGGTGGGAAGATGGGTACCTGAGATCTCGGATGACAGTGGAAAAGAGAAGAGGGGGAAGGACAAAAGCCTCCAATCGTGTATTATCCTTGGTGTAAAAACGTTTAATAAGGAATTGCACTTACAGGTAAACAACGGTGATCGCAGCGCTTGTAGCACGTCACTCACTGCACGTCTTTCCCTTCCCTACGCGTTACGACACAGGATCACGTGTCTTCCTCTGGGGAATGCTATTGGCCGTGTCAGAGTTCATCTTATTTATGCAGACCGGAAGTTCCGCATCCGCCATTTTCTCGTAGCTCGCCATACTCGAGGGCAGTATGCTGGAGCTATACGTGTCTGCAAACGGATTTAAAAAGTGCTACTACACACAGCATTGTGTAATAACAATTGCTAATGTGTGTTTGAATACATTTTTTTTAAATATATGTATAAAAAAATACTAAAATTGTGAACGGGATTATCCTGTATCTAGAAACACCTGTGTGCCTCTCACTTTGGTTTGCCTTATACGTCGCCATCTAGCGTCTGTATTTAGGCCTTGCAACGTAATATTCGACAGATTTAGGATCTTTGTGAACAGATATAGATTTCCGTTCACACATTGGGGTGATCGTGCATCTGAGTGTCATGTTTACATATTGTTCAGTTCCCAGGTAATATCTTTTGACAAAGATCCTGAACAGTGTAAGATGACCACAGTAGATAATGTATTACAATGGTACTGTTATCTTTTGCAAATTGTACATACAGCATAGACTGGTAGTTCCCCTCCTCAAACTCTTGGGGGCTGGGGAACGACTCGGCAGCAATGTACTGCACATAGCTGAAATTCTCTACATCTTAAAATTGAAATAAAAATTTAAAAATTACTTAAAAAACTATTTTAAGTCAAAATCAACATTCATCCCCCCAGGAATTAAAGTCTTCATCTTATGGATCCATTGGGACTCTTTCTGACTAATAGTCCTTATTTTATGACTACCCCTCCAATTTTTCGTGTATTTGTCAATCCCCCAGAACTCCAAACATGTAGGGTCCCTATTGTGTACTTTGTCGAAATGTCTCGACACATTGTGTTTGGAGGAACCTTTAATAATGTTCTTTACATGCTCCTTAACACGGACATTCAGGGCTCTCTTTGTCCTACCAATGTATTGTAAATTACAACTACACTGTAGGACATATATCACCCCCTCAGTGTAGCATCCTATACATTCCTTAATATCAAAGGATTCTCCTGTATTTGTTGCTACAAACTGAGTCCGTTTCTTTTGTGGTTTTCTTGTTTTTTCACATGCAAAACAACTTCAGCAGGGGAAGAAACCCTTTCCTGTAAAGAATGAAAATGGGGCCTTCGGTGGAGGAGGGGGGGATGAATGTTGATTTTGACTTAAATAGTTTTTTAAGTAATTTTTTAATTTCAATTTTAAGATGTAGAGAATTTCAGCTATGTGCAGTACATTGCTGCAGAGTCGTTCCCCAGCCCCCAAGAGTTTGAGGAGGGGAACTACCAGTCTATGCTGTATGTACAATTTGCAAAAGATAATGGTACCATTGTAATACATTATCTACTGTGGTCATCTTACACTGTTCAGGATCTTTGTCAAAAGATATTACCTGGGAACTGAACAATATGTAAACATGACACTCAGATGCACGATCACCCCAATGTGTGAAGAGACAGTCTGCTGCATGGACTGGAGACGTGTATATCCGATGATCCTGCAGACAGCAGACATGTGACTCCCGGTGCAGTCTGGTGTGAATGATGTGTCCGGGTCAGGAGCAGATAAAAACCCATACAGATCATTCAAAAACCGGACTGCCCGGGAGAAAACCGTACAGGTGGCAACCCTATTTATAGACCAGATACATCCTAAATATAGAGCCAAGTATCCAACTGTCCATCCAGAGCCTCTGGTTTATAGACCGGATACATCCTAAATATAGAACCATTTATCCAACTGTCCATTCAGAGCCTCTGGTTTATAGACTAGATGCATCCTAAATATAGAGCCATTTATCCAACTGTCCATCCAGAGCCTCTGGTTTATAGACCGGATACATCCTAAATATAGAACCATTTATCCAACTGTCCATCCAGAGCCTCTGGTTTATAGACCGCATACATCCTAAATATAGAACCATTTATCCAACTGTCCATCCAGAGCCTCTGGTTTATAGACCAGATACATCCTAAATATAGAACCATTTATCCAACTGTCCATCCGGAGCCTCTGGTTTATAGACCAGATACATCCTAAATATAGAACCATTTATCCAACTGTCCATCCAGAGCCTCTGGTTTATAGACCGGATACATCCTAAATATAGAGCCATTTATCCAACTGTCCATCCAGAGCCTCTGGTTTATAGACCAGATACATCCTAAATATAGAACCATTTATCCAACTGTCCATCCAGAGCCTCTGGTTTATAGACCGGATACATCCTAAATATAGAACCATTTATCCAACTGTCCATCCAGAGCCTCTGGTTTATAGACCGGATACATCCTAAATATAGAGCCATTTATCCAACTGTCCATCCAGAGCCTCTGGTTTATAGACCGGATACACCACTGAAAGCCGCAGAGTTGGTGTTGGAGGGCTGCAATTAGACCATAGATCAGTGATGGTGAACCTTGGCACCCCAGATGTTGTTGAACTACATTTCCCATGATGCTCATGCACTCTGCAATGTAGTTGAGCATCATGGGAAATGTAGTTCCAAAACATCTGGGGTGCCGAGGTTCGCCATCACTGCCATAGAACATCTTTTTGGACATGACTGCTCTAATGCCCTGTACACACGATTGGGCTTTTGCCCGGCCAAACTCGCATCGGATTTCCATCTGAATAAAAGAGAACATGTTCGCTATCTAAACTCCGACGGAATTCCTCGGAAAAGAATTCCGATGGGGCATACACACGGTCGTAATTTCCGATAGAAAAAGTCTGTAATACTTTTTCCATCGAAAATTCCGATCCTGTGTACGGGGCATTACCCTTCTATCTCAGCCTAAAATAGGGAATTTTGATTGAAGTTCTTCATAAAGGGTAATCTCTGGTTTGCTTTCAGATCATTGAAAAAGGAGGCCTGTAATAGAGTATAACAAAAGGTCCAAGAGAGACTGAGAACTATGGAGGAGCACTGTAGAGACGTTTTTCAAACCAGTAAAGTGAAAATAATTATCAGTTTATTATCCGTCTACAGAGAAGGGCCTGTTTAGATCACATGACCACATCAATGAGAATGGGGAAAGACCAAAGCCAAGTGACTGAGAGGATATTGGACCTCACCCTGGAGATCATCTACCTGCTGACCGGAGAGGTGAGGAGGATTCTGGGAGGTCACATGACATCACTCTTATCTCTATTAATAAAACACAGACCTGACCGGAGAGGTGAGGAGGATTCTGGGAGGTCACATGACATCACTTTTATCTCTAGTAATAAAACACAGACCTGACCGGAGAGGTGAGGAGGATTCTGGGAGGTCACATGACATCACTCTTATCTCTATTAATAAAACGCAGACCTGACCGGAGAGGTGAGGAGGATTCTGGGGGGTCACATGACATCACTCTTATCTCTAATAATAAAACACAGACCTGACCGGAGAGGTGAGGAGGATTCTGGGAGGTCACATGACATCACTTTTATCTCCATTGATAAAACACAGACCTGACTGGAGAGGTGAGGAGGATTCTGGGAGGTCACATGACATCACTCTTATCTCTAATAATAAAACACAGACCTGACCGGAGAGGTGAGGAGGATTCTGGGGGGTCACATGACATCACTCTTATCTCTATTAATAAAACACAGACCTGACCGGAGAGGTGAGGAGGATTCTGGGAGGTCACATGACATCACTTTTATCTCCATTGATAAAACACAGACCTGACTGGAGAGGTGAGGAGGATTCTGGGGGGTCACATGACATCACTCTTATCTCTATTAATAAAACACAGACCTGACCGCAGAGGTGAGGAGGATTCTGGGAGGTCACATGACATCACTCTTATCTCTAGTAATAAAACACAGACCTGACCGGAGAGGTGAGGAGGATTCTGGGAGGTCACATGACATCACTCTTATCTCTAATAATAAAACACAGACCTGACCGGAGAGGTGAGGAGGATTCTGGGAGGTCACATGACATCACTCTTATCTCTAATAATAAAACACAGACCTGACCGGAGAGGTGAGGAGGATTCTGGGAGGTCACATGACATCACTCTTATCTCTAATAATAAAACACAGACCTGACCGGAGAGGTGAGGAGGATTCTGGGAGGTCACATGACATCACTCTTATCTCTAATAATAAAACACAGACCTGACCGGAGAGGTGAGGAGGATTCTGGGAGGTCACATGACATCACTCTTATCTCTAATAATAAAACAGACCTGACCGGAGAGGTGAGGAGGATTCTGGGAGGTCACATGACATCACTCTTATCTCTAATAATAAAACACAGACCTGACCGGAGAGGTGAGGAGGATTCTGGGAAGTACGTAGAGATAAATTTCTCTCTTTCAACAGGATTATAAAGTAGTGAAGAAAACATCTGGTGATCCATTAACATTTACCAGTTGTCCACGTGTGGAGTCGCCCATCACAGTGTCTCCACGTCACTGCCTGACACCAAAGGGTAAAGAAAAGAAGATTCTAGAAGTCACCAAGAAGATGATGGAGCTGCTGACAGGAGAGGTGAGCGGTGCGGGGAATTCTGGGACATTATCCAGTAACAGACAAGGGATCCCTCACCAGGATCGGGTAGGTGGGAATGATGATGAAGGCCTACAAAGTCGTTCTTCTATATAATCTCTTTCTTACAAATATATTTTATCATCTTTGTGGTTTAGGATGAGGAACAGAAAGACATGAAAGATGAGGAAGAAGAAGAGACAGCGAGTGGAGATCAGTCCACAGAGGAGGTGAGATGTTTAGGACGAGTACCATAAAATCTTTTTCTTGGAGGTCATTGAGGGACACAGGATGAATAGAAATCATAAACAACTACCCACAGAAAAGGTTTGGGTCCTTCAAGAAGAAGGTGCCGGTAAATGGGCAAAGACTGACAAACAGTCAGAAGTTGGAATACGAAGCTTAGAAGACTCGGCCATGGGTTTTAGGTAGGGATGTCTTGATACCACATTTTTGAAGACCGAGTACAAGTACCGATACCTTTTTTACTCACCGATTACCAATGCTTTTTTTAAATGTCATGTGACAGTTTCTCAAAGCACAATACAGATTAGGTGGCACTGATCTGCAGCACTGATAGGATAAGGTGGCACTGATTTGCAGCACTGATAGATGGCAGATGGCACTGGCAGGTGGCACTGACGGCTGGGGGCTCTGGCAGGTGGCACTGACGGCTGGGCACTCTGGCAGGTGGCACTGACGGCTGGAGGGCACTGGCTGGTGGCACTGACAGCTGGCACTGATGGCTGGGGGGCTCTGGCAGGTGGCACTGACGACTGGGGGCACAGGCAGGTGACACTGGCGGCCACTGATAGGTGACATTTATGGGCACTGATGGGGAGGGCTGCCTGCAACGCCCATCCTGGTACTTCTTGCACTCAGCCGCATAACAGCGGCATGGGCCATCTTGTGGACACCCACCCCAAACTATATGGGCTGGGTGTAACAAGATGTCCGCTGCTGGCATAATGTGGCCGAGTGCAGGGTGTACCAAGATGGGCGTCTCTGACAACAAAACGGAGAGTCACTTCCGCGACCGAATGTGATGGCTCCGGTTGCCCCCTGAACTCTGCACTAGAGATGAGATCCGGTGTGTTTGCACAGTTCACGTGCAGAGCCCGCCAGGAAGTCTGCACGGTGCTGTGCTAATCACAGGCAGGGAGACACTGTCCCGAAGCTCGGCTGCAGAGATCGGGAAATGTCTCCCTGCCTGTGATTAGTACAGCGCCGTGCACACTTCCTGGCGGGCTGTTCGAACATCGGAGCTCATCCCTACTCTGCACTCCCTGCAAGCTTGACGCGCCGGCCTCCTCTCCGCCAGGTATTGGCTAAGGCATCGGGAGCATTTGTGTGAGTACAAGTACTCGCGCAAATGCTCGATATCAGTACCGATACTAGTATCTGTATCGGGACAACCCTAGTTTTAGGGTCAGGTAAAGAAGCCGTAGAAGAAAGAAAAGACAACAAATTTATAATAATAGGGGTCCCGGGATTGAAAGTACCGGATGTGATGTTAAAATATTAAACGTATGGTGCGATATCACAGCTATTCCTTGGCTCAGTAGTATTATGGATATTTCATTCAAGAAGTATGGCCTTCAAAATTTGATGATTCAGGCAGTCCCCGAGTTACGAACATCCGACTCCTACTTACCAACGGGAGGCTGCGTGACGTATCTGCTGTTCTGCGCATGCGCGGCCGCTTTTCGACGGCGGGCACATTTGACGGAATATCGGAAAACAACGTATCTGCCGTTCTGCGCATGCTGTTCTAACTTACAAACATATTCGATTTGAAGGGGTTGTACAGGTCCAATTTTTTCCCCTAAATAGCTTCCTTTACCTCAGTGCAGTCCTCCTTCACTTACCTCATCCTTCCATTTTGCTTTTAAGTGTCTTTATTTCTTCTGAGAAATCCCCACTTCCTGTTCTTCTGTCTGTAACTCCACACAGAAATTAGATTGTCACACCTCATATATGAATATTTTTTAAAGTTCTGAAGACGATGTAATGTAATCTCACGCTTCTGTTTTACAAATCCATTTTTATCAACATTGGGGTTTAGGATGAAGAAGTGATAGACATCAAAGTTGAAGATCCAGAAGAAGAAGAAGAGAGGTTGGTGAGTGGAGATGAAGAGTCTATGGAGGAGGGGGACAGGATGGGAAGTAAACAGGAGGAATCTTCTCTACGTATCAACACAAGTAAGTAGTAAACATAACCCCTCTCTTTTTTTTTGGGGGGGGGGGGAATCGAAGAAACCTCCACCTAGTAAAGGAAGGTATCACAAAGCTATCTTTAAGTGTCAAGGCAATGTTAAATGTTATATGTAAAGCAGGGCTTGACAAAATCCAGGCGCCCGGTCGCAATTGCGACAGGAAATAGTGACCTGGCGCCTGCCAGTATTTGAGGTCGCGGCTTTGCGGCCTCAATCACTGGCCGCCACGGGCCCGCTGCGATCACGCGATGGGGGTGCACGGAGGCACAGGATCCAGTAATTGTCCGCCGCTGTCCTGCGATCGTATCGCGGAGCGGCAAGAAAGGAGAGATGTATATGTAAACAAGGCATTTTCCTGTTCTGCCTTGTGACAGGACAGTGATCTTCTGCTCCCTGTGATCCGGAGCAGTGATCAGTGTCGTGTCACAGTTAGAATCACTCCCTAGGACACACTTAACCCCTTCCTCGCCCCCTAGTGTTAACCCCTTCCATGCCAGTGTCATTTACACAGTAATCGGTGCATTTTTATAGCACTGGTCGCTGTATAAAGAACAATGGTCCCAAAATAGTTGTCCGCCGCAATGTCGCAGTCACGATAAAAATCGCAGATCCATCACTAATAAAAAAAAAAAAAATGCTATAATTCTATCCCCTATTTTGTAGACGCTATAACTTTGGTGCAAACCAATCAATATACGCTTATTTTATTTTTTTAACCAACAATATGTAGAAGACGACATACCGAAACGGTGTAAAAAAAAAAATGTTTTTTTTACATATTTTTGGGGGATATTTATTATAGCAAAAAGTAAAAAATATTGAATTTTTTTTCAAAATTGTCGCTCTATTTGTGTTTATAGCGCAAAAAATAAAAACCGCAGAGGTGATCAAATGATAGTAGTAAAATACGCGCTAATTACAACTAATAATTAGGGTTGTCCCGATACCAGTATCGGTATCGGGACCGATACCGAGTATTTGCGGGAGTACTTGTACTCCCGCAAATACCCCCGATACCTAAATAGAATACTCGCCCCCCCCCCCCCCCCCCCCCCCGCCGACGCACCGCACCATCGCCGCATCCCCGCCGCTTAGTTAATACGGGCGGGGAAGATAACAGCTTTCATTTGAATAGCTGTATTGTTTCCTGCCGCGCCGCACATAGACACTCCCCCCTTGCTCGTGATTGGACAGATCCCGAGCAAGGGGGAGTGTCTATACGCGGCGCGGCAGGAAACAATACAGCTATTCAAATGAAAGCTGTTATCTTCCCCGCCCGTATTAACTAAGCGGTGGCAGCGGCGATGCGGCATCTAGGTATGTGGGAACTGGCTGCATATATGGGGGATATGGAGGTGACATAGCTGCATATATGGGGGTGACATAGCTGCATATATGGGGGTGACATGGCTGCATATATGGGGGTGACATGGCTGCATATATGGGGGATATGGAGGTGACATAGCTGCATATATGGGGGTGACATGGCTGCATATGTGTGGGGACATGGCTGCATTTGTGGGGGGACATGGCTGCATTTGTGGACACATTTAAAAAAAAAAAGTTTCGGTATTCGGTATCGGCGACTACTTAAAAAAAAGTATCGGTACTTGTACTCGGTCCTAAAAAAGTGGAATCGGGACAACCCTACTAATAATTGTGAAATCAACAGTGAAAAACATGTAAAAATCACACGCTCCTGTGTTACAAGTGTTCAATCGAGCCACAATGGGGCATTAAACCCATATATAGTGAAATAGGTATTCAATGTGTCCACACCCAAAAGTCCTCCAAAAGATGATGGTGCCTATTCAAGATGGTCTCTGGATCAACACTTTAACCTAACTAGGTCTATAGGAATGATTCATCAACCCCTCAACAGTGAAAACAAGGCAGTCCCATATCAAGAGAAAGGGAGATCACATCCACATCACAGGAGTAGTCAGCACTGCATGGAGAATCTGGTCTAATTCGAATAATTCCTCAGATGTTGGCCGGTACATACAATGAGAAAAAGAAACATACCATGGCGCAGCACTGCAAAACAGTGAGTACATTTATGGCTAAATGTGTGATACCACTCACAAATCCCCGTTCCGAAACGACAACCCGCTCAGTATTGCTGAGAAAAACGTATTGGAGACCTCCGCTGGTCTCAGCACGTCTGGCTCCTCCTCCTACGCGTTGCGTCACCGTCTCGCCACCAAAAGAAAGCTCTATTTGTGGGGGGAAAAAAGGACGTCAATTTTTTTGGGAGCCACGTCGCACGACCGCGCAATTGTCAGTTAAAGCGACGCAGTGCCGAATCGCAAAAAGGGGCAAGGTCATTGGGCAGCCAATTCTTCCGGTTAAGTGGTTAAATGATTAAAAAAAAACAGACAAATATCCAACTAGTTCGATCAAAAAAAGTTAACAGAAACTGTATTTATTTAGTCACTGTGTGTGTTTCCTGTGTGTGTTTCCTACAGATGGATCCAGTAATGGCATGGGTCCTCAAACTACGGCCCTCCAGTTGTTCAGAAACAACAATTCCCATCATGCCTAGTCATGTCTGTGAATGTCAGAGTTTTACAATGCCTCATGGGATGTATATTTCCGTAACAGCTGGAGGGCCGTAGTTTGAAGATCCCTGAGTAATGGGAACCCATCCTCTGTATTCCCAGCTAACAGTGGGGCCCAAACTGTAGGGTGGTGCACATTATTGTAAAGGAGAGAGAGCAGTACGGAGGCTCCACCTAGATCCCCCATCATCTGATAAACACATAGAAACAATGTATTCAGTCAGTGTGTGTGTTTCCTACAGATGGATCCAGTAATGGGAACCCACCAGAGAGATGTCCCCGTCCTCTGTATTCCCAGGATTCCACACAGGAAGGTCACACCATCCCCCACCATCATCAGGTAGGTGGGACTGAGCAACTAGAACAGAATTCTAACCTATGAGAGAACGTACTTCTACGTAACGTTGTGTCCCACTTATAAATGTATTCCATCATCTTTGGGGGTTTAGGCTAAAGATCTGAAAGACCTCAAAGTTATGATTAAAGAGGAAGAAGACGAAACGTTGGTGAGTGGAGATCAGCCGTCTATGGAGGAGGGGAAAGCGACAACTACAAAAAGTAAACAGAAGTTATCGTCTCTTTATATTGGCACAAGTAAGTAATAACCAAAATAGGGCAGACAAGATACACAATTTTACCAAATTTTCTTCAGGTTAAAATAATTCCCAAAAGCCATTTAGATATCTCCCCAGATCAACATTCTACACAGATTCTTCCTACAAATAAGATTTAGAAGTACGGTGGAACTCAAATTGCGAGTAACGAGCATTTCGCAATACGAGCGCTGTGTATTTTTTTAAAATCCTGACTCGGTTTGTGAGTGTTGTCTCACAAAACGAGCAGGATTCAAGGCAAAGCAGTGTGCAGTACCGCGTTTGGCCTGAGGTGGAGGGGGCACGTGCCGGAGCAGAGCCGTTCAGAAGTGCTCGGAAATACTCAGTTCCTGAGCCTTTCGGAGGTTTTCCGGGTGATTTCCGAGGCTCTCCGGCGCCCCCACCTCTGGCCACATGCAGTATTGCATGCCATTGAACAAATTATTTTCATTTTCATTGACTTCAATGGGGAAACTCGCTTTGATATGCGGACGAGGAAGTGGCAGACTAGAATGATCTGCCTAGTAACAGCCATTTCTGGTAAGTCTAAAAAAATAAAATAAAAATTTCTTCAAATTTTTGGAGCCTTTTTGGCTATTTATTTGTATTTTTTTAGGGTGGACCTCCGCTTCAACAAGCGTTTCGCAAAACGAGCGCTGTATTTTTTAAGGATTGTAAAGCCGCGTACACACGATCAGATTTCTGATGCATTCTAATAATCTAAGAAGTATTTTTTCGTCGGATATTCGGTGAGGATGACTTTCATTAGTCTTGCCTACACACCATCGGTCAAAATTCCGACCCTGTCCAAACGCGGTGACGTAAAGAAAAATGAAGTTCAATGCTTCCGAGCATGCGTCGACTTGATTCTGAGCATGCGTGGATTTTTATCCGATGGACTTCCACACAGACGATTGTTTTTTTCTCTATAGGGAAAATTTAAAACATGTTCTATTTTTTTTCACCGATGGAAAACAATCAGACAGTTTTCATCAGACAAACCGATCGTGTGTACAGGGATTAACTTTGTTTGCGAGTGTTGTCTCACAAAACAAGCAGGATTGTGCAGTACCGCGTTTGACCTGAGGTGGGGGGACGCCCGAGCCGAACGGCGCCGATCGGCAACGTTTGGAACTGCACAAAAAGGCCAGCGGACATCTTCGCTGACCTTGGCAACGAAGTCTTTCCGGGGTTTGTCCTCGGGCCTTTCCAAGGCTCTCTGGCGCCCCCTCCGCCCCTGGCCGCATACGGTATTGCATGCCATTGAAGTCAATGCGGAACTAATTATTTTCATTTCCATTGACTTCAATGGGGAAACTCGCTTTGATATGCAAGTACTTTGGTTTACGAGCATTCTCCTGGAACGGATTATCCTCGTAATCCGAGGTTCCACTGTATAAGAAATTATGAAAATTGTAAAAATTCCATAAAAATTTATTTTCCAACAGGTGGACACTACGTCAGGAATATCTCTGAGACCCCTTCTTCTTCATCTCCAGATCATAAAGCGAAATCTAACGACAATGCACAACACTTTCCAGTAGAAAAGATCAATAAACCAAATACCCATCGATCGAAGGGTCACTCTAATCCTCAGAAGTCGTCTGACAAATCGCATTCCGTAACTCCAGATAGACTTCTAAGATCTCGCGGCGAGAAGAAAACAACAGATCCACCCAAAGGCGAAAACTCTTCCTCAAGCCAAGAAGGCGTTGACGTAGGAGAGAGTTCGTTGTCGAGTCCCGCACACGCCGCCGAGCGTCCCTTTTCATGTTCGGAGTGCGGGAAAACCTTCGCTAAGAAAGCGCACCTCCTAACGCACCAGAGAACTCACACGGGCGAGCGTCCGTTCCCGTGTTCGGAGTGCGGGAAACGTTTCAGTCAGAAAGCCAGCCTTCTCGGCCACCTGAGGATTCACACGGGCGAGCGTCCGTATTTGTGTCCGGAGTGCGGGAAGCGCTTCGCCCGGGTGGAGGAGCTTCATAAACATCAGAAGGTTCACACGGGCGAGCGCCCCTATTCGTGTTCGGAGTGCGGGAAAAGTTTTGGTCAGAGGGAAGGACTCACTATTCACCAGAGAATTCACACGGGTGACCGGCCTTATTCCTGCTCGGAGTGCGGGAAAAGGTTTGTTCTGAAACAGCACTTGTTCATTCACCAGAGAATTCACACGGGTGTGCGGCCTTATTCGTGTTCAGACTGCGGGAAAAAGTTCTCAATGAAACAACACTTTCTCATCCACCAGAGAGTCCACACCGGGGAGCGTCCTTATTCCTGCCCAGAGTGCGGGAAAAGTTTCACCCAGACCTCGCACCTTCTTAGACATCAGAGAATCCACACGGGGGAGCGTCCTTTTTCATGTTCAGTGTGTGGGAAATGTTTCACTAATAAAAGGAATTTACTTAGACACCAAAAAAAAAATTCATGCGGAATGAGGAAAGTGTTTTGTTCAGATAGAAAAACGTTATAAATGTCAGAAAAATTGTGAGCATCCCTCTTCTTCGTGTTCAGAGTGCGGGAAATGTTTGAGTCAGCAAAGAGACTCTTTTTAAACACCAGAGAGTTCACTCAGGCTAACACCCTTTTCTATGTTCAGACTGTAGGAAACATTTCACTTGGAAAGAAATCTTAGTTGGACTCCAGGGCAGGAAAAACACTATATTAGAAGAAGCCCAGCAGGCGAAACGTGTTGGGAATCTGTCGTCATAACGCCGCCTTGAAAAACAAGAACTACTGTACACTACATTACCAAAAGTATTGGGAGGCCTCCCTTTACACGCACATGAACTTTAATGGCATCCCAGTCTTAGTCTGTAGGGTTCAATATTGCGTTGGCCCACTCTTAACCAGTAGAAAACAATATGCCCCCTGAAGAAGCCCAGTTGGTGAAACATGTCAGAATTCTGTCAATATAACACTGCCTTGCAAAAAAGAAACTACATTACCAAAAGTATTGGGATGCCTGCCTTTACACACACATGAACTTTAATGGCATCCCAGTCTTAGTCTGTAGGGTTTAATATCAAGATGGCCCACCCTTCACCAGTAGCAAACAATATACCCTCTGAAGAAGCCCAGCAGGTGAAACATGTTGGGATTCTTTCATCCTAACACAGCCTTGAAAAACAGGAACTAATGTACACGGTTACCAAAAGTATTGGGACTCCTCCTTTTACAAGCACATGAACTTTAATGGCATCCCAGTCTTAGTCCGTAGGGTTCAATATTGCGTTGGCCCACTCTTGACCAGTAGAAAACATTATACCCCCTGAAGAAGCCCAGCTGGTGAAACATGTCAGGATTCTGTCATAACACGCCATGAAAAAAAGAAACTACATAACCAAAATTATTGGGACGCCTGCCTTTACACGCACATAAACTTTTAATGGCATCCCAGTCTTAGTCTGTAGGGTTTAATATCAAGTTGGCCCACCCTTGACCAGTAGCAAACAATATACCCCCTGAAGAAGCCCAGTGGGCAAAACATGTTGGGATTCTGTTGTCATAACACTGCCTTGAAAAAACAGAATCTACTGTACACTAATTTACCAAATTGGGATGCCTGCCTTTACACATACATGAACTTAAATGGCATCCCAGTCTGAGTCTGTAGGGTTCATTATTGAGTTGGCCCACCAATGACCAGTAGCAAACAATATACCCCCTGAAGAAGCCCAGTGGGTGAAACATGTTGGGATTCTGTCATCATAACACTACCTTGAAGAAACAGGAACTACTGTACACTATATTACCAAAAGTATTGGGACACCTGCCTTTACACATTAAGGTTAATGGCATCCAAGTCTTAGTCCGTAGGGTTCAATATTGAGTTGGCCCCGCCCTTGACCAGTAGCAAACAATATACCCCCCGAAGAAGCCCAGCAGGTGAAACATGTTGGGATTCTGTCATCCTAACGCCTTGAAAAACGGGAACTACTGTACACAAAATTACCAAAAGTATTGGGACGCCTGCCTTTACACACACATGAACTTAAATGGCATCCCAGTCTGAGTCTGTAGGGTTCATTATTGAGTTGGCCCACCAATGACCAGTAGCAAACAATATACCCCCTGAAGAAGCCCAGTGGCTGAAACATGTTGGGATTCTGTCATCATAACACTACCTTGAAGAAACAGGAACTACTGTACACAAAATTACCAAAAGTATTGGGACACCTGCCTTTACACGCGCATGAACTTTATTGCCATTCCAATCTTGGTCCGTAGGGTTCAATATTGTGTTGGCCCCGCCCTTTGCAGCTATAACAGCTTCACCTCTTCTGGGAAGGCCGTCCACATGGTTTAGGAGGGTGTCCATGGAAATGTTTGACCGTTCTTCCAGAAGCGCGTTTGTGAGGTCAGGCACTGATGTTGGACGAGAAGGCCTGACTCGCAGTCTCCGTTCTAATTCATCCCAAAGGTGTTCCATCAGGTTGAGGTCAGGACTCTGCACAGGCCAGTCAAGTTCCTCCACCCCAAACTCGCTCCTCCATGTCTTTATGGACCTTGCTTTGTGCACTGGTGGGCAGTCATGTTGGAACAGGAAGGGGCCGTCCCCAAACTCTTCCCACAAAGTTGGGAGCATGAAATTGTCCAAAATGTCTTGGTATGCCGACGCCTTAAGGCTGCATTCACACTTGGGCGACCTAATCGCCACGTTTTGTCCCGCGATTTGCGGCGACAAATTAAGGGCGTCTTGTGCCGCGACAAAACGCCGCGATTTCAGCCCCCATTTTTTTTCCAGGTACACATCTCTATGCCGAACGCCGAAGCCGCCTGAAAAAAAAAAGGTCCGGGACTTGTTATGAGCTTCAGGCGTTGGGGGTGGAGATGTGAACCATCTCCATAGAGGGGAATGTTACATTTCCCCTCTAGCGTCTTTGGGCTGCATTTGCGTCCTGATTCAGGCGACAAAACTCCTAGGTGTGAATGCAGCCTAAGAGTTTCTTTTACTGGAACTAAGAGGCCAAACCAACCCATAAAAAAAAAAAAAAGGTCCATAAAAACATGGAGGAGCAAGTTTGGAGTGGAGGAAATTGACTGGCCTGCACAGAGTCCTGACCTCAACCCGATAGAACACCTTTGGGATGAATTAAAACGAAGACTGCAAGCCAGGCCTTCTCATCCAACATCAGTGCCTGACCTCACAAATGCACTTCTGGAAGAACGGTCAAACCTTCCCATAGACACCCTCCTAAACCTTGTGGACGGCCTTCCCAGAAGAGTTGACGCTGTGATAGCTGCAAAGGGCGGGGCCAACTCAATATTGAACCCTACGGACTCAGACCGGGATGCCATTAAAGGTCATGTGTGCGTGTAAAGGCAGGCGTCCCAATACTTTTGGTAATTTCATGCTCCTGTTTTTCAAGGCGGCGTTATGACGACAGAATCCCGACATGTTTCGCCCTCTGGGCATCTTCAGGGGATTTATTGTTTGCTACTGGTCATTGGTGGGCCAACTCAATATTGAACCCTACAGACTCAGACCGGGATGCCATTCAAGGTCATGTGTGTGCGTGTAAAGGCAGGCGTCCCAATACTTTTGGAAATGTATGTACTTTTTTAATGCTCAGAGCGCAGGCTACTGCGTTGCTTTAACTGACAATTGCGCGGTCGTGCGACGCTGTACCCAAACGAAATTGACCTCCTTTTTTACCCCATAAATAGACCCTTTTTTTTTTGGGTGGCATTTGATCATTTCTGCGGTTTTACATTTTTTGCGTGATATACAAAAAAAAAAAAATATTACAAAAAAAATAATTTTTTTTTACTCTTTTCTATAATAAATATCCCAAACATGTTTTTAAAAAACAAAATTACTTCCACGATTTAGGCCGATGAACGTTTGATTGGTTTGCGCAAAAGTTATAGCATCTACAAACTATGGGAACGTTTTATGGCATTTTTATTTCCTTACTTTTTTTTACTAGTAATGGTGGCGATCAGCATTTTTTTATTTTTTGCGGGACTGCGACAAAGCGGTGAACAGATCGGACACTTTTGACACATTTTTGGGACCAGTGACATTTATACAGCGATCAGTGCTATAAAAAGACACTGATTAATAAATGGCACTGGAAGGGAAGGAAGGGGGTTACGTTTTTTTTATGGCATTTTTATTATTTTTTTTACTAGTAATGGCAGTGATAATCGATTTTTAGCCAGACTGCGACACAGCGACGGACAGATTGGATACTTTTGACACATTTTTGGGACCACTGACATTTTATACAGTGATCAGTGCTATAAAAATACACTGATTACTGTGTAAATGTCACTGGAAGGGAAGGGATTACGTTTTGTGCCATTTTGATTCATTTTTTACTAGTAATGGAGGTGATAAGCGATTTTTAGCGGGACTGCGACATTGCAGTAGACAGATCGGACAATGTTGACACATTTTTGGGACCAGTGACAATAATACAGCGATCAGTGCTATAAAAAGACACTGATTACTGTATAAATGTCACTGGAAGGGAACGGATTACGTTTTATGGCATTTTGATATTTTTTTTTTTTTCTAGTAATGGCGGTGAACAGTGATTTTCAGCTGGACTGCGACTTGGCGACGGACAGATCACACTTTTGACACATTTTTGGGACCAGAGACATTTTATACAGCGATCAGTGTTATAAAAAATGCACTGGTTACTGTATAAATGTCACTGGAAGGGAAGGGGTTAAGTTTTTTTAATGGCATTTTTATTTATTTTTTACTGGTTATGGTGGTGATCAGCGTTTTTTTAGCGGGACTGCGACAGAGCGGCAGACAGATCTGACACTTTTGACACATTTTTGGGACCAGTGACATTTATACAGCGAGCAGTGCTATAAAAAAAAAAACACTGATAACTGTATAAATGTCACTGGCTGGGAAGGGGTTAACACACGGGGACGATCAAGGGGTTAAATGTATTCCCTATTGAGTGTTTCTTACTGTGGGGGAATGGGACTTAAATGGGGGAGGAGACATATCGTTCATCCTACTTACTAGGCACAAACAATCTGTCTCCTCTCCCCTGAAAGAACAGGGAGTTGTGCGTTTACTCATACAAATCCCCATTCTGGCTCTCGTGCCCACGATCGCGGGAGGCCGGAGGCAATCACGCCCGCCGGCCATGCGCAAGTACTCACTTGGAACAAACAATCTGTCTCCTCTCCCTTAACAGAACGGGGATTTGTGTGTTTACTCACACAAATCCCCATTCTGCTCTCGTGCCCACAATCCCACGTGTTCCCTAGTGAGTGTTTCTTACTGTGGGGGGATGGGACTTAAATGGGGGAGGAGACATATCGTTGTTCCTACTTACTAGAAACAAACAATCTGTCTCCTCTCCCCTGACAGAACAGGGATTGGTGTGTTTACACACACAAATCCCCATTCTGGCTCTCCTGCCAACGATCGCGGGAGGCCGGCGGCAATCGTGCCTGCCGGCCATGCACAAGTACTCACTTGGAACAAACAATCTGTCTCCTCTCCCTTAACAGAACGGGGATTTGTGTGTTTACTCACACAAATCCCCATTCTGCTCTCGTGCCCACAATCCCACGTGTTCCCTAGTGAGTGTTTCTTACTGTGGGGGGATGGGACTTAAATGGGGGAGGAGACATATCGTTGTTCCTACTTACTAGAAACAAACAATCTGTCTCCTCTCCCCTGACAGAACAGGGATTGGTGTGTTTACACACACAAATCCCCATTCTGGCTCTCCTGCCAACGATCGCGGGAGGCCGGCGGCAATCGTGCCTGCCGGCCATGCACAAGTACTCACTTGGAACAAACAATCTGTCTCCTCTCCCTTAACAGAACGGGGATTTGTGTGTTTACTCACACAAATCCCCATTCTGCTCTCGTGCCCACAATCCCACGTGTTCCCTAGTGAGTGTTTCTTACTGTGGGGGGATGGGACTTAAATGGGGAGGAGACATATCGTTGTTCCTACTTACTAGAAACAAACAATCTGTCTCCTCTCCCCTGACAGAACAGGGATTGGTGTGTTTACACACACCAATCCCCATTCTGGCTCTCCTGCCAACGATCGCGGGAGGCCGGCGGCAATCGTGCCTGCCGGCCATGCACAAGTACTCACTAGGAACAAACAATCTGTCTCCTCTCCCCTGAAAGAACAGGGAGTTGTGTGTTTACTCATACAAATCCCCATTCTGGCTCTCGTGCCCACGATTGCGGGAGGCAATCACGCCCGCCAGCCATGTGCAACCACTTACTAGGAACAAACAATCTGTCTCCTCTCACCTGAAAGAACGGGGACTTGTGTGTTTACTCACACAAATCACCATTCTTGCTCTCGTGCCCACGATCCCACGTGTTCCCTAGTGAGTGTTTCTTGCTGTGGGGGGATGGAGACTTAAATGGGGGAGGAGACATATCGTTGTTCCTATTTACTAGGACAGGGCTTGACAAATTTGCTTTGAATCTAGGAGCCAGCTAAAAAAGTTAGGCGCCATTTTATTTTTTGGTATGACTCAGTGATGAGCCCCAGTGTCGTTACTAGAGTTGGTATCACCCCCCTCCACCAACTACAGACCCCCCTCTCTCATTAAAGACCCACCCACTAAGTACAGACCCCCCTCCCACAGTATAGATCCCCCTCACTAAATACAGACACTGATCAAAGCCCAGGCGCCAGGGTGAAATTTCTAGTCGCATTGGCGACCTGGCGCCTGGGATTTGTCGAGCCCTGTACTAGGAACAATCTGTCTCCTCTCCCCTGAAAGAACAGGGATTTGTGCGGTTACTCACACAAATGCCCATTCTGGCTCCACGATCGCGGGTGGCCGGCGGCGATCACGCCCACCGGCCATGCGCTGTCTTTTCTCTCTTGACAGAATGGGATTAGTGTGTCTACACACACAAATCCGCATTCTGGCTCTCGTGCCCACGATCGTGGGAGGCCGGCGGCGATCACGCCCACCGGGCATGCGCAACTACTTACTAGGAACAAACAATCTGTCTTTTCTCTCTTGACAGAATGGGATTAGTGTGTCTACACACACAAATCCGCATTCTGGCTCTCGTGCCCACGATCGCGGGAGGCCGGCGGCGATAACGCCCGCCGGACATGCGTAACCCTATCTTGGTTTTTCTCAAGCTAGGGTTTGATAGATCATAAAGCTGTTGGGATTAAATTACAGCAAAGACAACAACACTAAACTGTAGCTCTACGTGGGCAAAATGGCAACACAACGGCAATACGTGGGCAACACAATGGCAACTGAGAAGGAGCTGGGTGATGAAATTCCAGAATATCCAATCAGGATTAGTCCTTGATACCTTTCATAAGTTGCTATCAGCTGTTGCACATTTTGCTTTACTGAAGGAGCTGTGTTCTCATTGGTCCAGCCAATGCCTAATAAATTTGATGTAACTTTTTACTTCTGTTTTATATACGTTTTTTTGATTTGAATTCCGTCTTATTTTTATTGTATGTTAATAAGTTCTGATTTTCTAAAATAAACAAGAAAGTTCTACCTCTGACAATATTATGTGCTGAGTTCAGTTTTTTTTTTTTTTTTCCGATTTACCAAAATTCTTGGAGGTAGGTCCTAGGACACTCAAGAGATATGAGCAACAAAAGCAGCGCTCGATGGGACCCGTAACAAAAGAACTTTTGGCAATTGTAGTGCTCAGTATAGTTCAACATGGCCTAGCAGCCAGGATGATGCACAAACCAGTCTCTGCCACAGACCGTCTGAGAATGAAAGATGGATAGCTAGAAATCCTCTGCCACAGGATTTAAATCCCGAACTTCCAGCCTTACAGTGAAGAGCGGACACTTTTGACACATTTTTGGGACCAGTGACATTTATACAGCGATCAGTGCTATAAAAATACACTGATTACTGTATAAATGTCACTGGAAGGGAGAATGTAGTGTGGATGGTGGAGGAGAGCTGTCGGAGAATGTAGTGTGGATGATGGAGGAGAGCTGTCGGAGAATGTAGTGTGGATGGTGGAGGAGAGCTGTCGGAGAATGTAGTGTGGATGGTGGGAGGAGATCTGTTGGAGAATGTAGTGTGGATGGAGGGGGAGAGCTGTCGGAGAATGTAGTGTGGATGGTGGAGGAGAGCTGTCGGAGAATGTAGTGTGGATGGAGGGGGAGAGCTGTCGGAGAATGTAGTGTGGATGGTGGAGGAGAGCTGTCGGAGAATGTAGTGTGGATGGTGGAGGAGAGCTGTCGGAGAATGTAGTGTGGATGGTGGAGGAGAGCTGTCGGAGAATGTAGTGTGGATGGTGGAGGAGAGCTGTCGGAGAATGTAGTGTGGATGGTGGAGGAGAGCTGTCGGAGAATGTAGTGTGGATGGTGGAGGAGAGCTGTCGGAGAATGTAGTGTGGATGGTGGAGGAGAGCTGTCGGAGAATGTAGTGTGGATGGTGGGGGAGAGCTGTCGGAGAATGTAGTGTGGATGGTGGAGGAGAGCTGTCGGAGAATGTAGTGTGGATGGAGGGGGAGAGCTGTCGGAGAATGTAGTGTGGATGGTGGAGGAGAGCTGTCGGAGAATGTAGTGTGGATGGAGGGGGAGAGCTGTCGGAGAATGTAGTGTGGATGGTGGAGGAGAGATGTTGGAGAATGTAGTGTGGATGGTGGGAGGAGAGCTGTCGGAGAATGTAGTGTGGATGGTGGGAGGAGATCTGTCGGAGAATGTAGTGTGGATGGTGGGAGGAGATCTATCGGAGAATGTAGTGTGAATGGAGGGGGAGAGCTGTCGGAGAATGTAGTGTGGATGGTGGTGGAGATCTGTCGGAGAATGTAGTGTGGATGGAGGGGGAGAGCTGTCGGAGAATGTAGTGTGGATGGTGGAGGAGAGCTGTCGGAGAATGTAGTGTGGATGGTGGAAGGAGAGCTGTCAGAGAATGTAATGTGGTTGGTAGAGGAGAGCTGTCGGAGAATGTAGTGTGGATGGAGGGGGAGAGCTGTCGGAGAATGTAGTGTGGATGGTGGAGGAGAGCTGTCGGAGAATGTAGTGTGGATGGTGGAAGGAGAGCTGTCAGAGAATGTAATGTGGTTGGTAGAGGAGAGCTGTCGGAGAATGTAGTGTGGATGGTGGAGGAGATCTGTCGGAGAATGTAGTGTGGATGGTGGGGGAGAGCTGTCGGAGAATGTAGTGTGGATGGTGGGAGGAGAGATGTCGGAGAATGTAGTGTGGATGGTGGAGGAGATCTGTCGGAGAATGTAGTGTGGATGGTGGAGATCTGTCGGAGAATGTAGTGTGGATGGTGGTGGAGATCTGTCGGAGAATGTAGTGTGGATGGTGGAGATCTGTCGGAGAATGTAGTGTGGATGGTGGAGGACAGCTGTCGGAGAATGTAGTGTGGATGGTGGAAGGAGAGCTGTCGGAGAATGTAGTGTGGATGGTGGAGGAGAGCTGTTGGAGAATGTAGTGTGGATGGTGGAGGAGAGCTGTCGGAGAATGTAGTGTGGATGGTGGAGGAGAGCTGTCGGAGAATGTAGTGTGGATGGTGGAGGAGAGCTGTCGGAGAATGTAGTGTGGATGGTGGAGGAGAGCTGTCGGAGAATGTAGTGTGAATGGTGGGAGGAGAGCTGTTGGAGAATGTAGTGTGGATGGTGGAGGAGAGCTGTCGGAGAATGTAGTGTGGATGGTGGAGGAGAGCTGTTGGAGAATGTAGTGTGGATGGTGGAGGAGAGCTGTCGGAGAATGTAGTGTGGATGGTGGAGGAGATCTGTAGGAGAATGTAGTGTGGATGGTGGGAGGAGAGGTGTCAGAGAATGTAGTGTGGATGGTGGAGGAGATCTGTCGGAGAATGTAGTGTGGATGGTGGGAGGAGAGCTGTTGGAGAATGTAGTGTGGATGGTGGGAGGAGATCTGTCGGAGAATGTAGTGTGGATGGTGGGAGGAGAACTGTCGGAGAATGTAGTGTGGATGGTGGGGGAGATCTGTCGGAGAATGTAGTGTGGATGGTGGAGGAGATCTGTCGGAGAATGTAGTGTGGGAGGTGGGAGGAGATTTGTCGGAGAATGTAGTGTGGATGGTGGGAGGAGATTTGTCGGAGAATGTAGTGTGGATGGTGGGAGGAGATTTGTCGGAGAATGTAGTGTGGATGGTGGGAGGAGATTTGTCGGAGAATGTAGTGTGGATGGTGGGAGGAGATTTGTCGGAGAATGTAGTGTGGATGGTGGAGGTTGATCTTGATTAAGCACATGATCTGAGTGTGAAAGACATCAACAGCTTATCCTGCTTTGCTTCTCTGTCTGTGAGGACATCTAAGGCCAATGAAAAAGCCAATAACTTTTACAAAATTCGTACTTTTTTTTTTCTTGGTTGACTGTTAACTTGAGCAGAACATGGAAGAATGTTTTCAAAGTGAAGTCTTTATATTCACCCCAAGATGGCGATCTTACCAAATGTGAGTGGAACGCATAGACAGGAAATGAGGTGTGATACAGACAGGAAGTGAGGTAAGGAAAAAAAAAGAGAGGAGACATTGCTGTGACTGGATGCAGAGGAGGTAATGAGGCAATATTTTACGTCCAATTGCAACCTCTCCCCACCTGTGGGTTGGGCCTCTTCCTCCATATTTGTAATGCCTTTAACCGGGGCTCAAAATTACAAGTCCTGAGCTACTAGCCAGGCCTCAAAGGTTACTTGCCACCAGTTGCCCCGCCCCTAAACACGCCCTCATAAATTATCATTATGCAGAATTAAGTTATAAAATAAATATTAACAACAACTTTTTCTGTGTCCACCAGTGCAGCCTGTGTCCCCCCCCCTCCCCAGTGCAGCCTGTGTCCCCCCCCCCTCCCCAGTGCAGCCTGTGTCCCCCCCTCCCCAGTGCAGCCTGTGTCCCCCCCCCTCCCCAGTGCAGCCTGTGTCCCCCCCTCCCCAGTGCAGCCTGTGTCCCCCCCCTCCCCAGTGCAGCCTGTGTCCCCCCCCCCTCCCCAGTGCAGCCTGTGTCCCCCCCCCCTCCCCAGTGCAGCCTGTGTCCCCCCCTCCTCCCCAGTGCAGCCTGTGTCCCCCCCCCCCAGTCCCTGTGTCAGTGCAGCCTGTGTCCCCCCCCTCCCCAGTGCAGCCTGTATCCCCCCGTCCCCAGTGCATCCTGTATCCCCCCCTCCCCTCCCCAGTGCAGCCTGTATCCCCCCCCTCCCCAGTCCTGTGTCCCCCCCCTCCCCAGTGCAGCCTGTGTATCCCCCCCCTCCCCAGTGCAGCCTGTATCCCCCCGTCCCCATCCCAGTGCATCCTGTATCCCCCCGTCCTCCCCAGTGCATCCTGTATCCCCCCCCTCCCCCCCCCTCCCCAGTGCAGCCTGTGTCCCTCCCCAGTATCCCCCCGTCCCCAGTGCATCCTGTATCCCCCCCCTCCCCAGTGCAGCCTGTATCCCCCCCCTCCCCAGTGCAGCCTGTATCCCCCCCCCTCCCCAGTGCAGTGCCCTGTATCCCCCCGTCCCCAGTGCATCCTGTATCCCCCCCTCCCCTCCCCAGTGCAGCCTGTATCCCCCCCCTCCCCAGTGCAGCCTGTGTCCCCCCTCCCCAGTGCAGCCTGTGTCCCTCCCCAGTGCAGCCTGTATCCCCCCGTCCCCAGTGCATCCTGTATCCCCCCCCCTCCCCAGTGCAGCCTGTATCCCCCCCCTCCCCAGTGCAGCCTGTATCCCCCCGTCCCCAGTGCATCCTGTATCCCCCCCGTCCCCAGTGCATCCTGTGTCCCCCCCTCCCCAGTGCAGCCAGTGTTTTCCCCAGTGTAGACTGTGCCCCCCCCCCCCAGTGCAGCCGCCTGTGTCCCCCCCCCCCCAGTGCAGCCTGTGTCCCCCCCCCCCCAGTGCAGCCTGTGTCTTCCCCAGTGTAGACTGTGTCCCCCCCGCAGTGCAGCCTGTGTCTTCCCCAGTGTAGACTGTGTCCCCCCCCGCAGTGCAGCCTGTGTCTTCCCCAGTGTAGACTGTGTCCCCCCCCCCCCGCAGTGCAGCCTGTGTCTTCCCCAGTGTAGACTGTGTCCCCCCCCCCCCGCAGTGCAGCCTGTGTCTTCCCCAGTGTAGACTGTGTCCCCCCCCCCACCAGTGCAGCCGGTGTCTTCCCCAGTGTACCTGTGCAGGGGAAGAGAGAGGAGGGGAGAGCCGCCACCTGCTTGATAAGATCACTGGGGAACATAACAACTTTAATTTCAATAGCTGTGTGTTCCCTGCTGTGCACCGTCATATACAGCCCCTCCCCCTTGTTCGGGCACTTTGATAGATCACCCGTCCAATTTTGGGATGGGTGATCTGTCTATCAAAGTTCCCTTGGACAAGGGGAAGGGGCTGTATATGACAGTGCACAGTGGGGAACACACAGCTATTGAATTTAAAGGTGTAATGTTGCCCAGCACTCCAATCAACCAGGCGGCAGCGGCTCTCCTCTCTCTTCCCCTACGATCGCGGGGAGAATGGCTCCCATACAATCCAGTGCACTTCACCTGGTAGGACATCCAGAACAGGTTCTCCGACTCTCCTTCAAACTGCCTTGACCACCACGACTCTGCTCTTTCATGGTAGTCCACCTACCTATCTAAGCACTCCTTGGGTGTCACATACAACTCAATCTCCTTCCCTCCTCTTCCTTTTTCCGTAGAAGTCCTCAAAGTCCATTAGGTGATCCCTGAAAGCTCATCTCTTCAGGAAACCTCATATAATTATGAGCTTTCCTGATGACACCAGAAAACAGTCACGTAGACACGTTTTACACATACGTCTTGTGCGTAATCATTAAGCATAAGATGTATGTGTGAAACACGTTTTCTGGTGTCCTTGGTGTCATCGCAGTGATCTTATTAAAGGCATTTGGAACCTTTTGTATGAGCAGTCGTTCTTTTTCTTCAATCGGTTGAACGCAGCCAGGGTAGGGGATGGCCAGACCGATAGGGGCAGTGAGTTCCAGAGAATGGGAGAGGCTCTGGAGAAGTCCTGAAGATGAGCATGGGAGTAGAAGACAATGGAGCTTGAGAGCAGGAGGTCTTGAGAGGAGTGTAGAGGATATTTGGAGACAAGATTGGTGATGTAGCTCGGGGCAGAGTTGTGAATGGCTTTGTATGATGTTGGTATTTTGAATTTAATTCGCTGGACGATTGGAAGCCGGTGTAGGGAATGGCGGAGAGGGGTGGCAGACCCAGATCATCTCTTTAGAACCTATTATTGTCCCTGGCTGATGAGACACAGCAGTATCTGTGATATTGATTTACCTGTACCAACTGGGAAGGTTTCCTGTCACATCCTGTTATGTTCGATACCCATCACTTGGAAGTAAAATGTTCCTAAATGACATACTGCTGACCGAAAAAAAACGAAACAGAGCTTCTAACCCAGGTTTTCTCAACTGGGGGGCTTCATGGTATTTTTATTATTCATCTGCAGAGAGGAGAGCCCTGTGTAGATCACATGACCACATCAACAAGAATGAACCAAAACCAAAGCCACATGACTGAGAGGATATTAGACCTCACCCTGAAGATCATCTACCTGCTGACCGGAGAGGTGAGGAGGATTCTGGGAGGTCACATGACATCACTCTTATCTCTATTAATAAAACACAGACCTGACCGGAGAGGTGAGGAGGATTCTGGGAGGTCACATGACATCACTCTTATCTCTATTAATAAAACACAGACCTGACCGGAGAGGTGAGGAGGATTCTGGGAAGTCTGTAGTGATAATTTTTACTTTCTATCCTCACACAGGATTATGAAGTAGTGAAGAAAACATCGAGGGAACCTTTTACACCCAACAGTTATATGAAAGGGGCATCACCCATCACAGTGCCTCCACCTCACTGCCTGAAAAAAAACTGTGAAAATAAAGTTCTAGAAGTCACCAAGAAGATCATTGATCTGCTGGCAGGAGAGGTGAGCGGTGTCGGGAATTCTGGGACATTATCCAGTAACAGACAAGGGGTGTGTCTGGATGGTGACTGTATCATTGTGTGTGTCAGGTTCCTATAAGGTGTCAGGATGTCACTGTCTATTTCTCCATGGAGGAGTGGGAGTATTTAGAAGGACACAAGGATCTCTACAAGGACGTCATGATGGAGAATCAGCCGCCCCTCACATCACCGGGTAAGAGGAGACTTTATTGTAAAGGAGAGAGCAGTACGGAGGGTCCACCTAGATCCCCCATCATCTGATAAACACATAGAAACAATGTATTCAGTCAGTGTGTGTGTTTCCTACAGATGGATCCAGTAATGGGAACCCACCAGAGAGATGTCCCCGTCCTCTGTATTCCCGGGATTCCACACAGGAAGGTCACACCATCCCCCACCATCATCAGGTAGGTGGGACTGAGCAACTAGAACGCTATGAACTCTAATGTATTTTACACTTGTAATCTCTTGTTCCTTTTCCACAAATGTATTCCATCATCTTTGGGGTTTAGGGTGAAGAACTGAAAGACATCAAAGTTGAGGTTAAAGAGGAAGAAGAAGAGAGGTTGGTGAGTGGAGATCAGCAGTCTATGGAGGAGGGAGGTCCTCTGGATTCCCAGAAGTCTACACAGGAAGATCTCCAATATACAGAGAATGGGAGATCAGGAGATCAGCAGTCTATGGAGGAGGGGGAGATGATTATGAAAAGTAAACCGGTGGAAGCTTCTCTACTTCTCAACACAAGTAAGTAATAATGAAAAAATTTGTTTCTGGGTTTAACCACTTCCCGCCCCGGCCTATAGCAGAATGACGGTCGGGAAGTGGTTCAGTTATCCTGGCCGGGGCATCATATGACGTGATGCAGAGAAACAAGCCAGCCACAGGGGCATGAAGTGCCACAAACGGTGCTGCGGTGTGTCAGTCTGACCCACTGCATCTCCGATCTTGGTAAGGAGGCTCTTTACCACGTGATCAGCTGTGACCAATCACAGTGTGAAACAGGATCGGTGGCTCTCCTGTCAAACGGGTGTGCACTGATAATCAGCACATTGATTAACAGCGCAGCCCCCATAAGTGGTGCCAACCACAATACCAATTAATGCTCAGCAGCTGCCAGTCAGCGCCCATCGATATGCCCATCAAAGTACCAATCAGTGCCCATCAGTAACGCCTTTCAGTGTCCTTCACAGATGCCCATCAGTAATGCCTGTCAGTATCTTCTCATCAGTGTTGCTTATCAGTGTCATCTATTAATGCAGCCTATCATTTTCGGAATGAATAGTTTTCAGGTCGGTCGAAAAAGTATCGACCAATTTGATTTCTTTGTGAAGAAAAGCTTATTTATTTTTATTTTTACACTGTCCCTTTTTATTTATTTTTGTATGACTTTTATTCCTATTACAAGGAATGTAAACATCCCTTGTAATAGAAATAAGCATAACAGGTCCTCTTTATTGAGAGATCTGGGGTCAAAAAGACCTCACATCTCTCATTTACCCTTCAAAGCTGAAGAAACAAAAAAAAAATACTTCTTTTAAGCCCGAGAACCAGAAGTGACATCGGAGGTCCTCCAGAGGCATAGAGCCAAGTGGGGGCTATCTTGCCCTCACTCGGCTTCCTGCCTAGCCATTGGCTGCATCGGATCAGTTCTGGACTTACCAATGGCTCCAGTAAACTCCAAAATTACGAGAAGCGGCGGGGGGTGGGATCAGGGAATCTCTGCTGCCGCCTATAAAAGTGATACCGTGGTGAATCCGCCACTTTTCAGGATCAATTTGATCTGAAAGCCGACCACATAAGAGAAAAACTTTATACCAGGTTATAGCTGGTGCCATAAACCTGGTATTTAACGTCCAAATCATGACGTACATTACTATATCTAGTAATTTGACCAGCTCTGCTCTAGGTCCATCTCCATTCTTCAGTAGTTTGTCAAGCTTCCAAGAATTGAGGTGGAGGAAGGTCCATCTCCATTCTTCAGTAGGTTGTCACGCTTCCAAGAATTGAGGTGGAGGAAGGTCCATCTCCATTCTTCAGTAGGTTGTCACGCTTCCACTAATTGGGGTGGAGGAAGGTCCATCTTTATTCTTCATTCTTGTCAGAAACCATGAATCAGACCGAGACAGAAGTACAGTTAAATTACACTTGTTTAATAATAAAAAGATAATCAGAGTAAACATAGTCAAAACATAGCCAGAGTTCAAGAACCAGATCGGATAGTCAGCCAAGCCAAACGTCAAGCAACCAGATATATACATAGTAGAACAGCAAACAGGATCAGGAGCCAGAAGGAATGTATTTAACAGGAACGCAGGCGATAGTCTCTGTAAAGTTGACCAAGGCGAAGGCAGAGAGCAACTGAGGTGGACGGCTTAAGTAGGAAGGAATGACAAGCAGGATCATCAGCAGGTGAGTCACTGTGGAGAGATAGGAGTTGGCAATTAGCCGACAGCTGAGCGGCCAGCTCATAGAAGGAAGGGCTGAGCCCAGCCCTTACAATTATGTTGTCACGCTTCCAAGAATTGGGGTGGAGGAAGGTCCATTTACAATCTTCAGTAGGTTGTCACGCTTCCAAGAAATGAGGTGGAGGAAGGTCCATCTTCATTCTTCAGTAGGTTGTCACGCTTCCAAAAATTTGGATGGAGGAAGGGCCATCTCCATTCTTGTTCGAAACCATGAATCAGACCGAGACAGAAGTACAGTTAAATCACACTTATTTAATAATAATAAAAGATAAACAGAGTAAACATAGTCAAAACAGCCAGAGTTCAAGAACCGGATTAGATAGTCAGCCAAGCCAAACGTCAGGGAACCAAATATATACGTAGTAGAACTGCAAACAGGATCAGGAGCCAGAAGGAATGTATTTAACAGGAACGCAGGAGATTGTCTCTGTGATGTTGACCAAGGCAAAGAGCAACTGAGGTGGACAGCTTAAGTAGGAAGGACTGACAAGCAGGATCCTCAACAGGTTAGTCACTGTGGAGAGATAGGAGCTGGCAATTAGCCGACAGCTGAGCGGCCAGCTCAGAGAAGGAAGGGCTGAGCCCAGTTCTGACAATTATGTTGTCATGCTTCCAAGAATTGGGGTGGAGGTAGGTCCATCTCCATTCTTCAGTAGGTTGTCACGCTTCCAAGAATTGGGGTGGAGGAAGGTCCATCTTCATTCTTCATTATTGTCAGAAACCATGAATCAGACCGAGACAGGAGAACAGTTAAATCACACTTGTTTTAATAAAAAGATAAACAGAGTAAACGTAGTCAAAACATAGCCAGAGTTCAAGAACCGGATCGGGTAGTCAGCCGAGCCAAACGTCAGGGAACCAGATATATACGTAGTAGAACAGCAAGCAGGATCAGGAGCCAGAAGGAATGTCTTTAACAGGAACGCAGGAGATGGTCTCTGTTATGTTGACCAAGGCGAAGGCAGAGAGCAACTGAACTGGAAGGCTTAAGTAGGAAGGAATGACAAGCAGGATCATCAACAGGTGAGTCACTGTGGAGAGATGGAGACCTGGCAATTAGCCGACAGCTGAGAGGCCAGCTCAAAAAAGGAAGGGCTGAGCCCAGCCCTGACAATTATGTTGTCACGCTTCCAAGAATTGAGGTGGAGGAAGGTCCATCTTCATTCTCACAGTAACAATACCATCAATGCAGACACAATATTACAATGTGATTTGGGTGTTCTGTATTCTTTTAGCTTCTAACAATCATTGAAAACTTGGTTTCCAACAGATGGACTCTATCTATGGAACTCTACTGAGGGACATCTTGTTGTATCTCAAAGTTGTAATGTAGACGAAAATGGAATTGTACGATATTTTGTTGGAGTAAATCCCATTACTCAAAGCATCCATCACAGACCTTCCGATCCAGACCGATCGATCCATCCCTCTAAGTGTGAGGAACCTCCACATACATCCAATGGTGATAGTCAGGATGTCCATCTAAGACCTCACAGTGTGCCAACATCACCAGATCCTTCCAATCCCAAGGAATGCTCTTCAAACCCTCAAGGTGATCACACCAGAGTAGACTCGTTATCGTGCTCGGTGTGCGGAAAATCTTTCACCGAAAGCAAAGACCTTCTCACGCACCAGAAAAATCACACGATTGCACGTCCTCACGCGTGCTCCGAGTGCGGGAAATGTTTCATTCACAGAAGCGACCTTCTTAGACACCAGAAACTTCACATGGACGATCGTCCTTATCCATGTTCAGAGTGTGGGAAATGTTTTACTGAGAAAAAAGTGCTCCTCACGCACCAGAAAAGTCACACAGGGGAGCGTCCATTTTCATGTTCAGAGTGCGGGAAATGTTTCATTCTGAAAAACACACTGGTTAGACACCAGAGAATTCACAGTGGGGAGCGTCCATTCTCATGTTCATTTTGTGGGAAACGTTTCATTCAGAAATCAGACCTTTTTAAACACCAGAGAGTTCACACGGGTGAGCGTCCGTTCTCGTGTTCAGAGTGCGGTAAATGTTATGCTGAGAAAGCAAAACTTCTCGCACATCAGAGAATGCACACGGGCGAGAGTCCTTATTTATGTTCAGAGTGCGGGAAATGTTTTTTTTTTAAAAACTCACTGCTAAGACACCAGAGAATTCACACAGGGGAGCGTCCTTATTCGTGTCCAGAGTGTGGGAAAGCTTTCACTGAGAAAGGAAAACTTGTTATACACCAGAGAATTCACATGGGGGAGTGTCCGTTCTCGTGTTCAGAGTGTGGGAAATGTTATTCCGACGAAGCAAAACTTCTCGCACATCAGAGAATTCACAGGGGCGAGAGTCCTCATTTATGTTCAGAGTGCGGGAAATGTTTCGTTCGGAAATCAGACCTTGTTAAACATCAGAGAATTCACACTGGCGAGCGCCCTTTCCTATGTTCAGAGTGCGGGAAGTGCTTTACTGAGAAAGGCACGCTTGTTACGCACCTAAGAATTCACACAGGTGAGTGCCCTTTCCTGTGTCCAGAGTGCGGTAAACGTTTCCGTCACAAGAAAGCACTTATTACGCACCAGAGAATTCACACTGGTGAACTGCCTTTTTCATGTTCAGAGTGTGGGAAGTTTTTCGCTGAGAAAAAAACACTTCTTGCACACCAGAAAAAACACAGCGGGAAGTGTTACACGGAGAAGGCAAAGCTTCTTGCACACCAGAAAAATTCACATGGGTGAAAGTCCTTATTTATGTTCAAAGTGCGGGAAACATTTCATTCAGAAAGCAGACCTTCTTAAACACCAGAAAATTTACACGGGCGAGTGGGGGAAATGTTTCATTCGCAAGGAAGCACTTACTACGCACCAAAAAAATCCTTCTCACACCGGAGGAGTCATACCACCAGAGGGTCAGATTTCCTCCTAGTGAGAAAATCTTATTAAAACCACATGATAATATACAGTATCTCACAAAAGTAAATACACCCCTCACATTTCTGTAAATCTCTTCATGTGACAACACTGAAGAAATGAGACTTTGTATCCACAATGTTGTGTAGTGAGTGTACAGCTTGTATAACAGTGTCAATTTGCCATTTCCTCAAAATAACTCAACACACAGTCATTAATGTCAACAAAAGTGAGTACATCCCTAAGTGAAAATGTCAAACTTGTGTCCAATTAGCCATTTTACCTCCCCTGTGTGTTAAATTTGGTGTTATCGCTCTCACTCTCTCACACTGGTCACTGGAAGTTCAACATGGCACCTCATGGCAAAGAACTCTCTGAGGATCTGAAAAAAAGAATTGTGTCTCTACATAAAGATCGCCTAGGCTATAAGAAGATTGCTAAGACCCTAAAACTGAGCTGCAGCACGGTGGCCAAGACCATCCAGGGGTATAACAGAACGGGTTCCACTCAAAACAGGCCTCACCATGGTCCACCAAAGAAGTTGAATGCACATGCTCAGCGTCATATCCAGAGGTTGTGTTTGGGGAAAAAGACGTATGAGTGCTACCAGCATTGCTGCAGAGGTTGAAGTGGTGGGGAAGGGCTCAGCCTGTTGGTGCTCAGACCATACGCCGCACACTGCATCAAATTGGTCTGCATGGCTGTCGTCCCAGAAGGAAGCCTCTTCTAAAGATGATGCACAAGAAATTCCACAAACAGTTTGCTGAAGACAAGCAGACTAAGGACATGGATTACTGGAACCGTGTCCTGTGGTCTGATGAGACCAAGATGAACGTATTTGGTTCAGATGGCGACAGGCATGTGTGGCGGTAACCAGGTGAGGAGGACAAAGACAAGTGTGTCTTGCCTACAGTCAAGCATGGTGGTGGGGGGGTCATGGTCTGGGGCTGCGGGTGTCCTGATGAGAAGGGTCAAAGTGTTATTCCTTCAGTGTTGTCACATGAAAAGATAGAAGAAAATATTTACAGAAATGCGAGGGGTGTACTAACTTTTGTAAGATACTGTATTTAGAAACTGTACAAAGGCTTATAAAGTGTATATTTGAAAACAATAAAAATGGATATTTGTTCAGTATATTTCTCCAGTGCATGCACATTTCATCATTTCTTCACTCAATAACCACTTCAGCTCCGGAAGGATTTACCCTAGATCTCACAGGATTAAATTATAGTACTATGGTCCAAAAAAAAGTGCTGCCTTGGTCCCATATTTCACACAGACTGAAATATAGAACCAAACTTGTTATACACGGAAAAAACATAACAAAATCTGGGGAAGACAATCACAACATGTATATTCGGAGAATGTAGTGTGGATGGTGGAGATCTGTCGGAGAATGTAGTGTGGATGGTGGAGGAGAGCTGTCGGAGAATGTAGTGTGGATGGTGGAGGAGAGCTGTCGGAGAATGTAGTGTGGATGGTGGAGATCTGTCGGAGAATGTAGTGTGGATGGTGGAGGAGAGCTGTCGGAGAATGTAGTGTGGATGGTAGAGGAGAGCTGTTGGAGAATGTAGTGTGGATGGTGGAGGAAAGTTGTCGGAGAATGTAGTGTGGATGGAGGAGGAGAGCTGTCGGAGAATGTAGTGTGGATGGTGGAGGAGAGCTGTCGGAGAATGTAGTGTGGATGGTGGGGGAGAGCTGTCGGGGAATGCAGTGTGGACGGTGGAGGAGATCTGTCGGAGAATGTAGGGTGGACGGTGGAGATCTGTCGGAGAATGTAGTGTGGACGGTGGAGGAGAACTGTCGGAGAATGTAGTGTGGACGGTGGAGGAGATCTGTCGGAGAATGTAGTGTGGATGGTGGAGGAGATCTGTCGGAGAATGTAGTGTGAATGGTGGAGGAGAGATGTCGGAGAATGTAGTGTGGATGGTGGAGGGGAGCTGTCGGAGAATGTAATGTGGACGGTGGAGGAGATCTGTCGGAGAATGTAGTGTGGATGGTGGAGATCTGTCGGAGAATGTAGTGTGGATGGTGGACGAGAGCTGTCGGAGAATGTAGTGTGGATGGTGGAGGAGAGATGTCGGAGAATGTAGTGTGGATGGTGGAGATCTGTCGGAGAATGTAGTGTGGATGGTGGAGGAGAGCTGTCGGAGAATGTAGTGTGGATGGTAGAGGAGAGCTGTCGGAGAATGTAGTGTGGATGGTAGAGGAGAGCTGTTGGAGAATTTAGTGTGGATGGTGGAGGAAAGCTGTCGGAGAATGTAGTGTGGATGGAGGAGGAGAGCTGTCGGAGAATGTAGTGTGGACGGTGGAGGAGAACTGTCGGAGAATGTAGTGTGGATGGTGGAGGAGAGCTGTCGGAGAATGTAGTGTGGATGGTGGAGGAGAGCTGTCGGAGAATGCAGTGTGGACGGTGGAGGAGATCTGTCGGAGAATGTAGTGTGGACGGTGGAGGAGATCTGTCGGAGAATGCAGTGTGGACGGTGGAGGAGATCTGTCGGAGAATGCAGTGTGGACGGTGGAGGAGATCTGTCGGAGAATGTAGTGTGGATGGTGGAGGAGATCTGTCGGAGAATGTAGTGTGGATGGTGGAGGAGATCTGTCGGAGAATGTAGTGTGAATGGTGGAGGAGAGATGTCGGAGAATGTAGTGTGGATGGTGGAGGAGATCTGTCGGAGAATGTAGTGTGGATGGTGGAAGGAGAGCGGACATAAAATGCAGTGTGGATGGTAGAGAAGAGCTGTCGGAGAATGTAGTGTGGATGTGGAGGAGAGCTGTCGGAGAATGTAGTGTGGATGGTGGAGGAGAGCTGTCGGAGAATATAGTGTGGACGGTGGAGAAGAGCTGGTGGAGGTGTGGAGAGGAGAGCTGTTGAGAAGCTAGTGTGGATGGTGGAAGATCTGTATAGTGTGGACGGTGGAGAAGAGCTGTCGAGAATGTCGTGGATGATGAAGTAGAGCTGTTGGAGAAGCTAGTGTGGATGGTGGAGGAGAGCTGTCGTCGGAGAGAGCTGTCGGAATGCAGTAACGTGGACGGTGGAGGAGAGCTGTCGGAGAATGTAGTGTGGATGGTGGAGGAGAGCTGTCGGAGAATGTAGTGTGGATGGTGGGAGGAGAGCTGTCGGAGAATGTAACGTGGATGATGGTGGAGATCTGTCGGAGAATGTAGTGTGGATGGTGGTGGAGAGCTGTTGAGAATGTAGTGTGGATGGTGGGGGAGAGATGTCGGAGAATGTAGTGTGGATGATGGTGGAGATCTGTCGGAGAATGTAGTGTGGATGGTGGGGGAGAGATGTCGGAGAATGTAGTGTGGATGATGGTGGAGATCTGTCAGAGAATGTGGTGTGGATGGTGGAGGAGAGCTGTCGGAGAATGTAGTGTGGATGGTGGAGGAGAGCTGTCGGAGAATGTAGTGTGGATGGTGGAGAAGAGCTGTCGGAGAATGAAGTGTGGACGGTGGAGGAGAGCTGTCGGAGAATGTAGTGTGGATGGTGGAGGAGAGCTGTCGGAGAATGTAGTGTGGATGGTGGAGGAGAGCTGGATGTGGATGGGAGGAGAGCTGCTCGGAGAATGTAGTGTGGATGGATGGTGGGGGAGGAGAGCTGTCGGAGAATGTAGTGTGGATGTGGTGGATCTGTCGGAGAATGTAGGTGGAGAGGGAGAGATGTCGGAGAATGTAGTGTGGATGATGGAGATGATCTGTCAGAGAATGTAGTGTGGATGGTGGAGGAGAGCTGTCGGAGAATGTAGTGTGGATGGTGGAGGAGAGCTGTCAGAGAATGTAGTGTGGATGATGAAGGAGAGCTGTCGGAGAATGTAGTGTGGATGGTGGAGGAGAGCTGTCGGAGAATTTAGTGTGGATGGTGGAGGAGAGCTGTCGGAGAATGTAGTGTGGATGGAGGAGAGATGTTGGAGAATGAAGTGTGGACGGTGGAGGAGAGCTGTCGGAGAATGTAGTGTGGATGGTGGGAGGAGAGCTGTCGGAGAATGTAGTGTGGATGGTGGGGGGAGAGCTGTCGGAAGAATGTAGTGTGGATGGTGGGGGAGAGATGTCAGAGAATGTAGTGTGGATGATGGTGGAGATCTGTCGGAGAATGTAGTGTGGATGGTGGGAGGAAAGCTGTCAGAGAATGTAGTCTAGATGGTGGAGGAGAGCTGTCTGAGAATGTAGTGTGGATGGTGAGATGAATGCAGTGTTGAGAGGAGTGAGCTGTCGGAGAATGTAGTGTGGAGGTGGGAATGGAGAATGTAGTGTGGATGGTGGAGGAGAGCTGTCGGAGAATGTAGTGTGGATGGTGGAGGAGAGCTGTCGGAGAATGTAGTGTGGATGGTGGGAGGAGAGCGGTCATAGAATGCAGTATGGATTGTAGGAGGAGAGCTGTCGGAGAATGTAGTGTGGATGGTGGGGGTGAGCTGTCGGAGAATGTAGTTTGGATGGTGGGAGGAGATTTGTCGGAGAATGTAGTGTGGATGGTGGAGGAGAGCTGTCGGAGAATGTAGTGTGGATGGTGGGAGGAGAGCTGTCAGAGAATGTAGTGTGGATGGTGAAGCAGTGCTGTCGGAGAATGCAGTGTGGATGGTGGAGGAGAGCTGTCGGAGAATGTAGTGTGGATGGTGGAGGAGAGCTGTTGGAGAATGTAGTGTGGATGGTGAAGAAGAGCTGTCGGAGAATGCAGTGTTGATGGTGGAGGAGAGCTGTCGGAGAATGTAGTGTGGATGGTGGAGGAGAGCTGTCGGAGAATGTAGTGTGGATGGTGGAGAGGAGATCTGTCGGAGAATGTCGGTGGGAGAGAATGGTGGAGTGTGGCTGGTGGAGGAGAGCTGTCGGAGAATGTCGGAGAATGTAGGATGGTGGATGGAGAGATGTCGGAGTAGTGTGGAGGAGCTCTGTCGGAGAATGTAGTGTGGATGGTGGAAGGAGAGCGGACATAAAATGCAGTGTGGATGGTAGAGAAGAGCTGTCGGAGAATGTAGTGTGGATGGTGGAGGAGAGCTGTCGGAGAATGTAGTGTGGATGGTGAAGAAGAGCTGTCGGAGAATGTAGTGTGGATGGTGGAGGAGAGCTGTCGGAGAATGTAGTGTGGATGGTGGAGGAGAGCTGTCGGAGAATGTAGTGTGGATGGTGGGAAGAGAGAGCTGTCGGAGAATGTAGTGTGGATGGTGGGAGGAGAGCTGTCGGAGAATGTAGTGTGGATGGTGGAGGAGAGCTGTCGGAGAATGTAGTGTGGATGGTGGGAGGAGAGCTGTCGGAGAATGTAGTGTGGATGGTGGGGAGGAGAGCTATGTGTGGATGGTAGAGAAGAGCTGGAGAATGTAGTGTGGATGGGGGAGGAGAGCTGTTGGAGAATGTAGTGTGGATGGTGGAGGAGAGCTGTCGGAGAATGTAGTGTGGATGGATGGTGGAGGAGAGCTGTCGGAGAAGAAGAGCTGTAGTGTGGATGGTGGAGAGAGCTGTCGGAGAATGTAGTGTGGATGGTGGGAGGAGAGCTGTCGGAGAATGTAGTGTGGATAGGTGTAGTGGAGGAGAGCTGTCGGAGAATGTAGTGTGGATGGTGGGAGGAAGAGCTGTCGTTGGAGAGAATGTAGTGTGGATGGTGGGATGGAGGAGAGCTGTTGATGGGGAGGAAGAGCTGTCGGAGAATGTAGTGTGGATGGTGGAGGAGAGCTGTCGGAGAATGTAGTGTGGATGGTGGGGAGAGCTGTCGGAGAATGTAGTGTGGATGGTGGAGGAGAATGTGGAGTGTGGAGGAGAGCTGTCGGAGAATGTAGTGTGGATGGTGGAAGAGAGCTGTCGGAGAATGTAGTGTGGATGGTGGAGGAGAGCTGTCGGTCAGAGAATGTAGTGTGGATAGTGGGGGAAGAGCTGTCGGAGAATGTAGTGTGGATGGTGGGGGAGAGCTGTTGGAGAATGTAGTGTGGATGGTGGGAGGAGGAGAGCTGTCGGAGAATGTAGTGTGGATGGTGGAGAGAGAGCTGTCGGAGAATGTAGTGTGGATGGTGGGAGAGAGCTGTCGGAGAATGTAGTGTGGATGGTGGGGGAGCTGTTGGAGAATGTAGTGTGGATGGTGGAGGAGAGCTGTCGGAGAATGTAGTGTGGATGGTGGAGGAGAGCTGTCGGAGAATGTAGTGTGGATGGTGGAGGAGAGCTGTGAGAATGTAGTGTGGATAGTGGGGGAGAGCTGTCGGAGAATGTAGTGTGGATGGTGGTGGGGGAGAGCTGTTGGAGAATGTAGTGTGGATGGTGGGATAGGAGAGCTGTCGGAGAATGTAGTGTGGATGGTGTATAGGGAGAGCTGTTGGAGAATGTAGTGTGGATCGGTGGGGGAGAGCTGTTGGAGAATGTTGTGGATGGTGGGAGGAGAGCTGTCGGAGAATGTAGTGTGGATGGTGGGGAAGAGCTGTTGGAGAATGTAGGATGGTGGAGGAGAGCTGGGGTTTAGAATGTAGTGTGGATGGTGGGAGGGAGAGCACATGTCTGAGTGTGAAAGATGTCAACACTGGGATGTGGGGAGAGCTGGCCCGATTTTTTTTCTTTTATTCGGAGAATGTATGTGGATGGTATTAGGAGAGCTGTCGGAGATATGTAGTGTGGATGGTGGGGGAGAGCTGTTGGAGAATGTAGTGTGGATCTGACTCTGATTGTTGATTAAGCACATGAAGTGATTTATCTCCGTGTGAGACCTCGATGCCCGGCCTGTATAAGCAGATATAATCACTGAGGACAATCCTTATCAGATATCCCGTGTGATTGTATAAGCTCATCACTGAGGACAACTCGAAAACCGATTCTATACACAGAAATTGCTTTAATCCAAAACATCAGAATACATTTGTTCCTTGGTTGACTTTTAACTTGCATAAGAACGCGGAAGAATGTTTTTAAAGTGTTCAGAAACAAAAGAGGCGGCAGTCTTTATATTTACCCCAAGATGGCGATCTCACCAATTGTGAGTGGAACACATAGACAGAAATGAGGTACGATACAGACAGGAAGTAGTATTAAAGGCAGGAAGTGAGGTAAGGAAAAAAAAAACAATAGTTTCTGGAGAAGTAGCAGGAAGTAGAGAGGAGACATTGCTGGAACTGAGGAGGTAATAAGATATTATTTTAAATTTACGTCCAATTACAACCCCTTCCCAACCTCTCCCCATTGTGTCCGTCCTCTTCCTCCATATTTGTGATGCCTTTAACCATTGATTGTGTCCGTCCTCTTCCTCTATATACACGTGATGTATTTTTATCTTTGGCAAATGCTGCTACACACTTGTATATGATATACAATTACTATACATCAAACGCCCTCTATAAATACAGAAATACGACAAACACAAACCCTCTATTGAGATTTCCCTCTGGGCTCATATATGCACTTCTTCACCTGGTAGGACATCCAGATCACGTTATTAAAATATCTTATACAGGTTCTCCGACCCTCCTTCAAACTCCCTTGACCACCACGACTCTGCTTTTTCATGGTAGTCCACCTACCTAACTAAGCACTCCTTGGGTGTCACATAGAACTCGATCTCCTTCCTTCCTCTTCCTCTTTCCATAGAAGTCCTCAAAGGCCTTCAGGTGATTCCTGAAAACTCATCTCTTCAGGAAAGCTCATATTTTTATCATACAGGATTTGCACTTTACAATATAAAAGAGAGAAAGTACAGTTACAATACAATAAAATACAAAGGGGGTTAAGAGGGCCCTGCTCTAAAGAGCCTACAATCAAGTGTTACTAATGGTTGTAACTGTGGGGGATGAGCTGATGGAAGTGGTAAAAGATTAGTTGGAGGGGTGATAGGCTTCCCCGAAGAGACGAGTTTTCAGGAATCGGTTGAACGCATGTCTTTAGAACCCATTATTGTCCCCGGCTCCAGAGACTGTATTAGCAGTCTCTGTGATATTGATTTACCTGTACCCACTGGGAAGATTTCCTGTCACATCCTGTTGTTTTTGATACCCATCACTTGGAAGTATGGCAATCGGAAACCTAAACAGAGCTTCTAACCCAGGTTTTCTCAACTAGGGTTCAATGGTAATTTTTAGGGTTGTCCCGATACCGGTATCGGGACCGATACCGAGTATTTGCGGGGGTACTTGTACTCCCGCAAATGCCCCTGATGCCTCAATACAATACTTGTCCCCCCCGCCGCAACGAAAGCCACCGCCGCATGGTTAAACCGCGTGCAGGGAACCTCACAGCTTTCATTTGAATAGCTGTATTCCCCGCTGCGCATAGACACTCCCCCTTGCTCGGGATTGGATGGGTGATCGGGATCTGTCTAATCCCGAGCAAGGGGGAGTGTCTATGCGCAGCGGGAAAAACAGCTATTCAAATGAAAGCTGTGATGTTCTCCGCACGCTGTTTAACCATGCGGCGGCTTTCGTTGAGGCGGCGGCTAGGTATGGGGGGAAATGGCTGCATATGTGGGGGACATGGCTGGAGGGACATGGCTGCATATGTGGGGGACAAGGCTGGAGGGACATGGCTGCATATGTGGGGGACATGGCTTGGGGGACATGGCTGCATATGTGGGGGACATGGCTGCATTTGGGACACATTTAAAAAAGTATTGGTATTCGGTATCGGCGAGTACATGAAAAAAAGTATCGGTACTTGTACTCGGTCCTAAAAAAAGTGGTATCGGGACAACCCTAGTAATTTTATTATTCATCTGCAGAGAAGAGAGCCCTGTGTAGATCACATGACCACATCAACAAGGATGAACCAAAACCAAAGCCACATGACTGAGAGGATATTAGACCTCACCCTGAAGATCATCTACCTGCTGACCGGAGAGGTAAGGAGGGTTCTGGGAGGTCACATGTCATCACTCTTATCTCTATTAATAAAACACAGACCTGACCACAGAGGTGAGGAGGATTCTGGGAAGTCTGTAGTGATAATTTTTACTTTCTATCCTTACACAGGATTATGAAGTAGTGAAGAAAACATCGAGTGAACCTTTTACACCCAACAGTTATATGAAAGGGGCATCACCCATCACCATGCCTCCACCTCACTGCCTGAAAGATAACTGTGAAAAGAAAGTTCTAAAAGTCGCTAAGAAGATCATTGAGCTGCTGACAGGAGAGGTGAGCGGTGCCGGGAATTCTGGGACATTATCCAGTAACAGACAAGGGGTGTGTCTGGATGGTGACTGTATCATTGTGTGTGTCAGGTTCCTATAAGGTGTCAGGATGTCACTGTCTATTTCTCCATGGAGGAGTGGGAGTATTTAGAAGGACACAAGGATCTCTACAAGGACGTCATGATGGAGAATCAGCCGCCCCTCACATCACCGGGTAAGAGGAGACTTTATTGTAAAAGGAGAGAGCAGTACGGAGGCTCCACCTAGAGGCTCCCCTAGATCATCTGATCTGAAAACACATAGAAACAATGTATTCAGTCAGTATGTGTGTTTCCTACAGATGGATCCAGTAATGGGAACCCACCAGAGAGATGTCCCCGTCTTCTGTATTCCTGGGACTCCACACAGGAGGGTCACACCATCCCTCACCATCATCAGGTAGGTGGGACTGGATTCTAACCATGAGAAGACATTTTATGAAATTCCTGGTTTCTTCCTTTGTACAAATGTATTCTGTTCTTTTTGGGGTTTAGAATGAAGAACTGAAACACATCAAAGTTGAGGTTAAAGAGGAAGAAGAAGAAGAAGAGAGGTTGGTGAGTGGAGATCAGCAGTCTATGGAGGAGGGGGAGATGATTATGAAAAGTAAACCGGTGGAAGCTTCTCTACTTCTCAACACAAGTGAGTAATAATAACATTTTTGTTTCCGGGTTTAACCCCCCCCCGGCCTTTAGCAGAATGACGGTCAGGAAGTGGTTCAGTTATCCTGGCCGGGGCGTCAGATGACGTAAAGCAGAATAACAAGCCAGCACGCTCCCACAGAGGCGTGAAGCACCGTGATCGGTGCTGTGGTGTGTCAGTCTGACCCACAATGCCAATCAGTGCCCATCAATATGCCCATCAAAGTGCCAATCAGTGGCCATCAGTCCATTCTTCAGTAGGTTGTCACGCTTCCAAGAATTGGGGTGGAGGAAGGTCCATCTCCATTCTTCAGTAGGTTGTCACGCTTCCAAGAATTGGGGGGGAGGAAGGTCCATCTTCATTATTGTCAGAAACCATGAATCAGACCGAGACAGAAGTACAGTTATATCGCACTTGTTTAATAATAATAAAAAGATAAACAGAGTAAACGTAGTCAAAACATAGCCAGAGTTCAAGAACCGGATCGGATAGTCAGCCAAGCCTAACGTCGGGGAACCAGATATATACGTAACGTAGTAGAACAGCAAGCAGGATCAGGAGCCAGAAGGAATGTATTTAACAGGAACGCAGGAGATTGTCTCTGTGATATTGACCAAGGCGAAGGCAGAGAGCAACTGAGCTGGAAGGCTTAAGTAGGAAGGATTGACGAGCAGGATCAACAACAGGTGAGTCACTGTGGAGAGATGGAGACCTGGCAATTAGCCGACAGCTGAGCGTCCAGCTCAGAAAAGGAAGGGCTGAGCCCAGCTCTGACAATTATGTTGTCGCGCTTCCAAGAATTTAGGTTGAGGAAGGTCCATCTCCATTCTCACAGTAACAATGCCATCAATGCAGAAACAATATTACAATGTGATTTGGGTGTTCTGTATCCTTTTAGCTTCTAACACTCATTGAAAACTTGGTTTCCAACAGATGGACTTTATCCATGGAACTCTACTGAGGGACGTCTTGTTGTATCTCACAGTTCTAATGTAGACGGAAATGCCGTCACTCAAAGCATCCATCGCATACCTTCCGATCCAGACCGATCGATCCATCCCTCGAATTGTGAGGAACCTCCACATACATCCAATGGTGATAGTCAGGATGTCCATCTAAGATCTCACAGTGTGCCGACATCACCAGATCCTTCCAATCCCAAGAAATGCTCTTCAAGCCCTCAAGGTGATCACACCAGAGTGGACTCGTTATCCTGCTCGGTGTGCGGGAAATCTTTCACTGAAAGCAAAGACCTTCTCACGCACCAGAAAATTCACATGGCTGCGCGTCCTCACGCGTGCTCCGAGTGCGGGAAATGCTTCGTTCAAAAAAACAACCTTCTTCAACACCTGAAACTTCACATGGACGATCGTCCTTATCCATGTTCAGAGTGCGGGAAATGTTTTACTGAGAATAGAGTGCTCCTCACGCACCAGAAAAGTCACACAGGGGAGCGTCCTTTTTCATGTTCAGAGTGCGGGAAATGTTTCATTCTGAAAAACACACTGGTTAGACACCAGAGAATTCACAGTGGGGAGCGTCCGTTCTCATGTTCATTTTGTGAGAAACGTTTCATTCAGAAATCAGACCTTTTTAAACACCAGAGAGTTCACACGGGGGAGCGTCCGTTCTCGTGTTCAGAGTGTGGGAAATGTTATGTTGAGAAAGCAAAACTTCTCGCACATCAGAGAATGCACACGGGGGAGAGTCCTCATTTATGTTCAGAGTGCGGAAAATGTTTCTTTTTGAAAAACTCACTGGTTAGACACCAGAAAATTCACACGGGGGAGCGTCCTTATTCGTGTCCAGAGTGTGGGAAAGCTTTCACTGAGAAAGGAAAACTTGTTATACACCAGAAAATTCACATGAGGGAGTGTCCGTTCTCATGTTCAGAGTGTGGGAAATGTTATCCCGACGAAGCGAAACTTCTCGCACATCAGAGAATTCACAGGGGTGAGAGTCCTCATTTATGTTCAGAGTGCGGGAAATGTTTCATTCGGAAATCGGACCTTCTTAAACATCAGAGAATTCACACTGGCGAGCGCCCTTTCCTATGTTCAGAGTGCGGGAAGTGCTTTACTGAGAAAGGCACGCTTGTTACGCACCTAAGAATTCACACAGGTGAGTGCCCTTTCCTGTGTCCAGAGTGCGGTAAACGTTTCCGTCACAAAAAAGCACTTATTACGCACCAGAGAATTCACACTGGTGAACTGCCTTTTTCATGTTCAGAGTGCGGGAAGTGTTTCGCTGAGAAAAAAACACTTCTTGCACACCAGAGAAAACACAGCGGGAAGTGTTACACGGAGAAGGCAAAGCTTCTTGCACACCAGAAAAATTCACACGGGTGAAAGTCCTTATTTTATGTTTAAAGTGCGGGAAAAAATTCATTCAGAAATCAGAACTTCTTAAACCAGGGGTCGACAATATCCGGGCGCCAGGTCGCAATTGCGACCATAAATTGTGACCTGGCGCCCGCGGCAGCTGGTAATTGAGGCCGCGGCTTTGTGGCCTACAAGTCCGCGAAGCCGCGGCCTCAATTACCAGCCACCGCGATCGAGCGGCGGGGGGGGTGGGGGAGCATGGAGGCACAGGATCCTGTGTCTCCGTGCGCCCCCATCTCCCCTCACCACGGATCCGCGACAAACGGTAATTGAGGCCGCGGCTTTGCAGCCTTGTGAAGTCCCAAGCTCTTCCTTCTGTGAGCTGGCGCCATCTGGTGGTGACCGTTTGGCATTACAAGTTAAACAGCAATTCTAATGTCATTTTTCACTGCCATCTCCTTCCCTATAATTAGAACCCCCAAACATTATATATATTTTTTATTCTAATACCCTAGAGAATAAAATGGCGATCGTTGCAATACTTTGTGTCACGCCGTATTTGCGCAGCGGTCTTACAAGCGCACTTTTTTTGGCAAAAAAAAAATGTAATTAAAAAATAAAAAACCAGTAAAGTTATCCCAATTTATTTTTTATATTGTGAAAGATGTTACTCCAAGTAAATTGATACCCAACATGTCACGCTTCAAAATTGCGTCCGCTTGTGGAATGGCGTCAAACGTTTACCCTTTAAAATCTCCATAGGCGATGTTTAAAAAAAATCTACAGGTTGCATGTTTTGAGTTACAGAGGAGGACTAGAGCTAGAATTATTGCTCTCGCTCTAACGATCGCGGTGATACCTCACTTGTGGTTTGAATACCGTTTATATATGCGGGCGCTACTCTCGTATGTGTTCGCTTCTGCGCGGAAGCTCATCGGGACGGGGCGCATTTTCTGGCTCCTAACTTTTTTAGCTGGCTCCTAGATTCCAAGCAAATTTGTCAAGCCCTGTAAATCTCTTCATGTGACAACACTGAAGAAATGACACTTTGTATTCACAATGTTGTGTAGCGAGTGTACAGCTTGTATAACAGTGTCAATTTGCTGTCCCCTCAAAATAACTCAACACACAGCCATTATTTTCAACAAGTGAGTACATCCCTAAGTGAAAATGTCAAACTTGTGTCCAATTAGCCATCTTACCTCCCCAGTGTCATGTGACTCGTTAGTGTTACAAGGTCTCAGGTGTGAATGGGGAGCAGGTGTGTTAAATTTGGTGTTATCGCTCTCACTCTCTCATACTAATCACTGGAAGTGCAACATGGCAACTCATGGCAAAGAACTCTCTGAGGTTCTGAAAAAAATAATTGTGTCTCTACATAAAGATGGCCTAGGCTATAAGAAGATTGCCAAGACCCTGAAACTGAGCTGCAGCACGGTGGCCAAGACCATCCAGGGGTATAACAGAACGGGTTCCACTCAGAACAGGCCTCACCATGGTCCACCAAAGAAGTTGAATACACATGCTCAGCATCATATCCAGAGGTTTTCTTTGGGAAAAAGACGTATGAGTGCTGCCAGCATTGCTGCAGAGGTTGAAGGTGTGGGGGGGGGGGGGGGGGGATCAGCCTGTCAGTCCTCAGACCATACGCCGCACACTGCATCAAATTGGTCTGCATGGCTGTTGTCCCAGAAGGAAGCCTCTTCTAAAGATGATGCCTAACAAATTCCACAGTTTGCTGAAGATAAGCCGACTAAGGACATGAATTACTGGAACCGTCCTGTGGTCTGATGAGACCAAGATGAACGTATTTGGTTCAGATGGTGTGTGGCGGCAACCAGGTGAGGAGGACAAAGACAAGTGTGTCTTGCCTACAGTCAAGCATGGTGGTGGGGGGGTCATGGTCTGGGGCTGCGTGAGTGCTGTCGGTGTCCTGATGAGAAGGGTCAAAGTGTTATTCCTTCAGTGTTGTCACATGAAAAGATAGAAGAAAATATTTACAGAAATGTGAGGGGTGTACTAACTTTTGTGAGATACTGTATTTAGAAACTGTACAAAGGCTTTTAAAGTGTTTATTTGAAAAGAATAAAAATGGATATTTGTTCAGTATATTTCTTCAGTGCATGCACATTTCTTCATGTCTTCACTCATTAACCACTTCAGCTCCGGAAGGATTTACCCTAGATCTCACAGGATTAAATTATAGTACTATGGTCCAAAAAAAAAAAAAAAAAGTGCTGCCTTGGTCCCATATTTCACACAGACTGAAACATAGAACCAAACTTGTTATATACGAAAAAAACATAACAAAATCTGGGGAAGACAATCACATGTATATGAATCCAGTGAATATATAGGGTAAATAGTCTTTAATGAAGAAAAGAAGGGGAGAGCGGTCATAGAATGTAGTGTGGATGGTGGGAGGAGAGCTGTCGGAGAATGTAGTGTGGATGGTGGAGGGGAGATCTGTCGGAGAATGTAGTGTGGATGGTGGAGGAGATCTTTCGGAGAATGTAGTGTGGATGGTGGAGGAGAGCTGTCGGAGAATTGTAGTGTGGATGGTGGGAGGAGAGCTGTCGGAGAATGTAGTGTGGATGGTGGAGGAGAGCTGTCGGAGAATTGTAGTGTGGATGGTGGAGGAGATCTGTCGGAGAATGTAGCGTGGATGGTGGGGGAGAGCTGTCGGAGAATGTAGCGTGGATGGTGGAGGAGAGCTGTCGGAGAATGTAGTGTGGATGGTGGGAGGAGAGCTGTCGGAGAATGTAGTGTGGATGGTGGAGATCTGTCGGAGAATGTAGTGTGGATAGTGGAGGAGAGCTGTCGGAGAATGTAGTGTGGACGGTGGAGGAGAGCTGTCGGAGAATGTAGTGTGGATGGTGGGGGAAGAACTGTCGGAGAATGTAGTGGGGATGGTGGAGGAGAGCTGTCGGAGAATTGTAGTGTGGATGGTGGGAGGAGAGCTGTCGGAGAATGTAGTGTGGATGGTGGAGGAGAGCTGTTGGAGAATGTAGTGTGGATGGTGGAGGAGATCTGTCGGAGAACGTAGTGTGGATGGAGGGAGGAGAGCTGTCGGAGAATTGTAGTGTGGATGGTGGAGGAGATCTGTCGGAGAATGTAGTGTGGATGGTGGGGGAGAGCTGTCTGAGAATGTAGCATGGATGGTGGAGGAGATCTGTCGGAGAACGTAGTGTGGATGGAGGGAGGAGAGCTGTCGGAGAATGTAGTGTGGATGGTGGAGGAGAGCTGTCGGAGAATGTAGTGTGGATGGTGGGAGGAGAGCTGTCGGAGAATGTAGTGTGGATGGTGGGGGAGAGCTGTCGGAGAATGTAGTGTGGATGGTGGGAGGAGGAGATGTAGTGTGGATGGTGGGGGAGAGCTGTCGGAGAAATGTAGTGTGGATGGTGGGGGAGAGTCGGAGAATGTAGTGTGGATGGTGGGGGAGAGCTGTCGGAGAATGTAGTGTGGATGGTGGGGAGAGCTGTCGGGGAATGTAGTGTGGATGGTGGGAGGATCTGTCGGAGAATGTAGTGTGGATGGTGGGGGAGAGCTGTCGGAGAATGTAGTGTGGATGGTGGGAGGAGAGCTGTCGGAGAATGTAGTGTGGATGGTGGGAGGAGAGCTGTCGGAGAATGTAGTGTGGATGGTGGGGGAGAGCTGTCGGAGAATGTAGTGTGGATGGTGGGAGGAGATCTGTCGTAGAATGTAGTGTGGATGGTGGGGGGAGAGCTGTCGGAGAATGTAGTGTGGATGGTGGGGGAGAGCTGTCGGAGAATGTAGTGTGGATGGTGGAGGAGAGCTGTCAGAGAATGTAGTGTGGATGGTGGGGGGAGAGCTGTCGGAGAATGTAGTGTGGATGGTGGGAGGAGAGCTGTCGGAGAATGTAGTGTGGATGGTGGGAGGAGAGCTGTCGGAGAATGTAGTGTGGATGGTGGGGGAGAGCTGTCGGAGAATGTAGTGTGGATGGTGGGAGGAGAGTCTGTCAGAGTAATGTAGTGTCGGATGGTGTGGATGGTGAGAGCTGTCGGAGAATGTAGTGTGGATGGTGGGAGGAGAGTTGTCGGAGAATGTAGTGTGGATGGTGGGAGGAGAGTTGTCAGAGAATGTAGTGTGGATGGTGGGGGGGTTGATCTTGATTAAGCACATGATCTGAGTGTGAAAGATGTCAATAGCTTGTCCCGCTTTGCTTCTCTGGGAGGACAATAAAGGATTTTATTTGCATCAGTCCTGTGGTGGTGTGGGGCCGATTTTTTTCTTAATTCTGGATATATTCTGACTCTGATTGTTGTGAAGTGATTTATCCCGTGTGAGCCCTCGATGCCCGGCCTGTATAAGCAGATATAATCACTGAGGACAATACTTATCAGATAGCTTGAACTCACCAAAACTGATTCTATACACAGAAGTTGCTTTAATCCAAATCATCAGAATACATTTGTTCCTTAGTTGACTTTTAACTTGCACAAGAACGCGGAAGAATGTTTTCAGTGTTCAGAAACAATGGAGGCGGCAGTCTTTATATTCACCCCAAGATGGCGATCTCACCAATTGTGAGTGGAACGCATAGACAGGAAATGAGGTACGATACAGACAGGAAGTAGTATTAAAAGCAGGAAGTGAGGCAAGGAAAATAAAACGATAGTTTACAGAGAAGTAGCAGGGAGTAGAGAGGAGACATTGCTGGAACTGAGGAGGTAATAAGATATTATTTTATATTTACGTCCAATTACAGCCCCTTCCCAACCTCTCCTCATTGTGTCCGTCCTCTTCCTCCATATTTGTGATGCCTTTAACCATTGGTTGTGTCCGTCCTCTTCCTCTATATACTCGTGATGTATTTTTATCTCTTGCAAATGCTGTTAACCCCTTAACGACCGCCCCATGTATATGTACGTCCACAGAATGACACGTACAAGCAGAAGGATGTATATATACGTCCCTGCCTTTGCGCGGGTCAGGGGTCCGATCAGGACCCCCCCCCGCTACATGCGGCGGTCAAAAACCCGCGGGGAGCAATCCGGGACGAAGGCACGGCTATTCGTTTACAGCCGCACACTCGCGATCGCTCCCGGGAGCTGCAGAACGGGGAGAGCCACGGCTTCCCCATGCTTCACTGTGGCGGCTGCATCGATCGAGTGATCCCTTTTATAGGGAGACTCGATCGATGATGTCACACCTACAGCCACAGCCCCCTACAGTTGTAAACACACACATGGAACACACAAATCCTACAGCGCCCCCTTGTGGTTAACTCCAAAACTGCAACTGTCATTTTCACAATAAACAATGCAATTCAAATGCATTTTTTGCTGTGAAAGTGACAATGGTCCCAAAAATGTGTCAAAATTGTCCGAAGTGTCCGCCATGTCGTCACGAAAAAAATCGCTGATCGGCGCTATTAGTAGTAAAAAATAAATAAATAATAAAAATGCAATAAAACTATCCCATATTTTGTAAACGCTATAAATTTTGCGCAAACCAATCGATAAAAAAAAAAAATCGCAATAAGCGTTTTTTTTTTTTTTATACCAAAAATAGGTAGAAGAATACGTATCGGCCTAAACTGAGGAACATTTTTTTTATTTTTTTATATATATATGTTTTTGTGGATATTTATTATAGCAAAAAGTAAAAATTTTGCTTTTTTTTTCAAAATTGTCGCTCTCTTTTTGTTTATGGCGCAACAAATAAAAACCGCAGAGGTGATCAAATACCACCAAAAGAAAGCTCTATTTGTGGGGAAAAAAGGACGCCAATTTTGTTTGGGAGCCACGTCACACGACCGCGCAATTGTCTGTTAAAGCGACGCAGTGCCGAATTGTAAAAACGCCTTTGGGCATTTAGCAGCATATTGGTCCGGGGCTTAAGTGGTTAAACACTTGTATATGATATACAATTACTGTACATCAAACTCAAACGCCCTCTATAAATACAGAAATACGACAAATCCAAACCCTCTATTGAGATTTCCCTCTGGGCTCATATATGCACTTCTTCACCTGGTAAGACAGCAAACCGATCACATTATTAAAATATCCTATACAGGTTCTCCGACCCTCCTTCAAACTCCCTTGACCACCACGACTCTGCTCTTTCATGGTAGTCCACCTACCTATCTAAGCACTCCTTGGGTGTCCCATACAACTCCATCTCCTTCCCTCCTCTTCCTCTTTCCATAGATGTCCTCAAAGGCCTTCAGGTGATTCCTGAAAACTCCTCTCTTCAGGAAAGCTCATATTATTATTATACAGGATTTATATGGAGCCAACAGTTTACACAGCACTTTACAATATAAAAGAGAGTAAGTACAGTTACAATACAATAAATACAAAGGGGGTTAAGATGGCCCTGCTTTAAAGCGCCTACAATCAAGTGTTACTAATGGTTGTAACTGTGGGGGATGAGCTGATGGAAGTGGTAAAAGATTAGTTGGAGGGGTGATAGACTTCCCCGAAGAGACGAGTTTTCAGGAATCGGTTGAACACATCTCTTTAGAACCCATTATTGTCCCCGGCTCCAGAGACTGTATTAGTAGTCTCTGTGATATTGATTTACCTGTACCCACTGGGAAGATATCCTGTTGTGTTAGACACCCATCACTTGGAAGTATGGCAACTGAAAACCTAAATAGAGCTTCTAACCCAGGTTTTCTCAACTAGGGTTCCATGGTAATTGTAATAATTATTCATCTGCAGAGAGGAGAGCCCTGTGTAGATCACATCAACAAGGATGGACAAAATCCAAAGCCACATGACTGAGAGGATATTAGACCTCACCCTGAAGATCATCTACCTGCTGACCGGAGAGGTGAGGAGGATTCTGGGAGGTCACATGATATCACTCTTATCTCTATTAATAAAACACAGACCTGACCGGAGAGGGGAGGAGGATTCTGGGAGGTCACATGACATCACTTTTATCTCTATTGTGACAGGAAGTCAGGTAAATCTGTGTGTGTTGTCCCAGACGGAAGATACTTTTTCTGCCTTGTGTAGACAATACACCAATTGCTATTAGGCGTCGGCTGTAGAAATGGCCAGAGAGTTTTGGGGAGTTAGAAGCCTTCAGCTGTTCAAAATGAAGCAATTAAAGCCCCTATAAATAAAGCCTAAGAATAACGACTGATTGCTGCATCCTGGGGGCTTTGTGAGTGAAGGAGCAGACACAAGCACTTCTGAAGAGGTGAGGTGCTGATGGATATTTCTGTGTGAGAAATATCAAAGAGACTTTTTTGTTGTTTTCTTACACAGGATTATGAAGTAGTGAAGAAAACATCGAGTGAACCTTTTACACCCAACAGTTATATGAAAGGGGCATCACCCATCACAGTGCCTCCACCTCACTGCCTGAAAGATAACTGTGAAAAGAAAGTTCTAGAAGTCACCAAGAAGATCACTGAGCTGCTGACAGGAGAGGTGAGCGGTGCTGGGAATTCTGGGACATTATCCAGTAACAGACAAGGGGTGTGTCTGGATGGTGACTGTATCATTGTGTGTGTCAGGTTCCTATAAGGTGTCAGGATGTCACTGTCTATTTCTCCATGGAGGAGTGGGAGTATTTAGAAGGACACAAGGATCTCTACAAGGACGTCATGATGGAGAATCAGCCGCCCCTCACATCACCGGGTAAGAGGAGACTTTATTGTAAAGGAGAGAGCAGTACGGAGGCTCCACCTAGATCCCCCATCATCTGATAAACACATAGAAACAATGGATTCAGTCAGTGTGTGTGTTTCCTACAGATGGATCCAGTAATGGGAACCCACCAGAGAGATGTCCCCGTCCTCTGTATTCCCGGGATTCCACACAGGAGGATCACACCATCCCCCATCATCAGGTAGGTGGGACTGTATTCTAACCATGAGAGGACATTCTATGAAATTCCTGGTTTTTTCCTTTGTACAAATGTATTCGGTTATATTTTGGAATTTAGAATGAAGAACGGAAAGACATCAAAGTTGAGATTAAAGAGGAAGAAGAAGAGAGGTTGGTGAGTGGAGATCAGCAGTCTATGGAGGAGGGTTGTCCTCTGGATTCCCACAATTCTACACGGGAAGATCTCCAATATACAGAGAATGGGAGATCAGGAGATCAGGTAGATGGGGGCTGGGCACAAAGAACTAAAAAATAATTCTATGAGTGGACATTCTTCTATGTCATCTCTTATTATTGGCAGCAGTGTTTCTAGACATTATATTTTATCATCTCTGGAATTTAGAAAGAAGAACGGAAAGACATCAAAGTTGAGGATAAAGAGGAAGAAGAAGAGAGGTTGGTGAGTGGAGATCAGCAGTCTATGGAGGAGGGTTGTCCTCTGGATTCCCAGCAGTCTACACAGGAAGATCTCCAATATACAGAGAATGGGAGATCAGGAGATCAGCAGTCTATGGAGGAGGGGGAGGAGATTATGAAAAGTAGACCGGTGGAAGCTTCTCTACTTCTCAACACAAGTAAGTAATAATAACATTTTTGTTTCTGGGTGTAACCACTCACCCGCCATCCCCCCCCCCCCCGGCCTATAGCAGAACGAAGGTCAGGAAGTGGTTCAATTATCCTGGCCGGGGCGTCATATGACGCGACGCAGAATAACAAGCCAGCGGGCGCCCATAGAGGCGTGAAGAGCCGCAATCGGTGCTGCGGTGTGTCAGTCTGACCCACTGCATTTCTGATCTTGGTAAAGAGCCTCTGACTAAGGCTCTTTACCACATGATCAGCTGTGACCAATCACAGTGTGAAACAGGATCGGCGGCTCTCCTGTCAAAGGGGTGTGCACTCATCAGCATATTGATTAACAGCGCAGCCCCCATCAGTGGTGCCCACCACAATACCAATTAGTGTCCAGCAGCTGCCAGTCAGTGCCCATCAATATTAACCACTTCCATACCGGGCCTATTTTGGCACTTCTCTCCTACATGCATAAATCATAATTTTTTTGTTAGAAAATTACTCAGAACCCCCAAACACTATATATGTGTTTTTTTTTAGCAGACACCCTAGGGAATAAAATGCCGGCCATTGCAACTTTTTATCTCGCACAGTATTTGCGCAATAATTTTTCAAACGCCTTTTTTTGGGGAGAAAAACGGTTTTGTGAATTAAAAAGTAACAAAACAGTAAAGTTAGCCCAATTTTTCTGTATAATGTGAAAGATGAAGTTACGCCGAGTAAATAGATACCTAACATGTCACGCTTTAAAATTGCGCACACTCATGGAATGGCGCCAAACATCAGTACTTAAAAATCTCCATAGGCGTCGCTTATTTTTTTTTTACAAGTTACAAATTTAGAGTTACAGAGAAGTTCTAGTGCTAGAATTGTTGCTGGCGCTCAAACGCACGCGGCGATACCTCACATGTGTGGTTTGAACGGCGTTTACATATGTGGGCGGGACTTGCGTGTGTGATCGCTTCTGAGCGCGAGCTACCGGGGATAGGGGCGTTTAAAAAAAAAAAATGGAGATATGGGGGGGATGTCAATAAGACCTCACATCTTTACTCCAGGCTGGAAAGCATGAGATCGTGAAAAAAAATTCACGATATAATGCTTTCAGCCACGATTGCGGCTGTGTTTACATTCCAGGACACGGGCGTGACCTCATAACATCGTGCCCGGGCCTCCGACGATCATAAAGATGACTGGTGACCATCTGGTCACCAGTCTACTCTATGGTTTCCATAAATTCCAACTAAAAGTGACTTTGTGTAGAAAGTTTGCTAGTAGATCCACCACCAGATAATAGAATGGGAGGCTTACCGGAGGGATCAGACCCAAGTAAGCATATACTTATTAGGTCAAACAGGCTTTGTGGAATACCGGTGTCCTGATTCCAAGGCAACTCGATTGATGGGCAGATCAATCAAATCCTTAATACATGGAAATATGGAAACCAATCGATGGCACACCAGCCAATAAAGATAGTGGACACTACCAATAAGAGCTGATCCAAAGGCTCAAAATATGAGGAACGACAAGAGAAAAATATTTCAGTTGAATAGAGTAAGCATTAAAACAATCAGGCAGTAGGGTCCGCGTGTAGTCCTGACGTGTTTCGTTCCCTAGAACGTCACCTGGGGCCCATCAAAATGCCAATCAGTGCTCATCAGTAACGCCTGTCAGTGCCCTTCACAGATGCCCATCAGTAACGTCTGTCAGTACCTTCTCATCAGTGCTGCTTATCAGTGTCATCTGTTAGTGCAGCCTATCATTTTCGGAATGAATAGTTTTCGGACCGCTCAAAAAAGTATCAACCAATTCGATTTCTTTGTGAAGAAAAGCTTATTTATTTTTATTTTTACACTGTCCCTTTTTATTTATTTTTGTATCACTTTTATTCCTATTACAAGTAATGTAAACATCCCTTGTAATAGAAATAAGTAGGGTTGTCCCGATACCACTTTTTTAGGACCGAGTACAAGTACCGATACTTTTTTTCATGTACTCGCCGATACCGAATACCGATACATTTAAAAAAAAGTATCCCCAAATGCAGCCATGTCTCCCCACAAATGCAGCCATGTCCCCCCACAAATGCAGCCATGTCCCCCACATATGCAGCCATGTCCCCCCCCCACATATGCAGCCATGTCCCCCACATATATCCAGCCATGTCCCCCATACCTAATGATGATGCCGCCGCTGCGGCGTTAATCACTGTGCGACGAACATTACAGGCACCTTTAGTTTGAATAGCTGTTTTCCCTGCCGCGCCGTGTAAAGGACACTCCCCCTTGCTCAGGATTGGACAGATCTGTCCAATCCCGAGCAAGGGGGAGTGTCTATATACGGCGCGGCAGGGAAAACAGATATTCAAACTAAAGGTGCCTGTAATGTTCGCCGCACAGTGATTAACGCCGCAGCGGCGGCTTTGCGATATACGACGGCGGCAGGAGCGGCGGCGCGGCGGGGGGGGGGGGGGGATGTAGTATTCTATTCAGGCATCGGGGGCATTTTCGGGAGTTCAAGTACTCCCGCATATACTCGGTATCGGGACAACCCTAGAAATAAGCATAACAGGTCCTCTTTATTGAGAGATCTGGGGTCAAAAAGACCTCACACATCTCTCATTTACCCTTCAAAGCTGAAGAAACAAAAAAAAAAAAAATTTCTTTTTCCAGAGGCATAGAGCCAAGTGGGGGCCATCTTGCCCTCACTCAGCTTCCTGCCTAGCCATTGGCTACATTGGATCAGTTCTGGACTTACCGATGGCTCCAGTAAGCTCCAAAATTACGAGAAGCGGCGGGGGGTGGGACTAGGGAATCTCTGCTGCCGCCTATAAAAGTGATTCCGTGGTGAATTCGCCACTTTTCAGAATCAATTTGATCTGAAAGCCGGCCACCTAAGGGAAAACATTATACCAGGTTATAGCTGGTGCCATAACCCTGGTATTTAACATCCAAATCATGACGTACATTACTATATCTAGTCATTTGACCAGCTCTGCTCTAGGTCCATCTCCATTATTCAGTAGGTTGTCGCGCTTCCAAGAATTTGGGTGGAGGAAGGTCCATCTCCATTCTTCAGTAGGTTGTCACGCTTCCACGAATTGGGGTGGAGGAAGGTCCATCTCCATTCTTCAGTAGGTTGTCACGCTTCCACGAATTGGGGTGGAGGAAGGTCCATCTCCATTCTTGTCTGAAACCATGAATCAGACCGAGACAGAAGTACAGTTAAATCACACTTGTTTAATAATAATAAAAAGATAAACAGAGTAAACATAGTCAAAACACAGCCAGAGTTCAAGAACCGGATTGGATAGTCAGCCAAGCCTAACGTCAGGGAACCGGATATATACGTAGTAGAACAGCAAGCAGGATCAGGCGCCAGAAGGAATGTATTTAACAGGAACGCAGGAGATGGTCTCTGTGATGTTGACCAAGGCGAAGGCAGAGAGCAACTGAGGTAGATGGCTTAAGTAGGAAGGACTGACGAGCAGGATCATCAACAGGTGAGTCACTGTGGGGAGACGAAGACCTGGCAATTAGCCGACAGCTGAGAGGCCAGCTCAGAGAAGAAAGGGCTGTGCCCAGCCCTGACAATTATGTTGTCACGCTTCCAAGAATTGAGGTGGAGGAAAGTCTATCTCCATTCTCACAGTAACAATGCAATCAATGCAGAAACAATAGTACAATGTGATTTGGGTGTTCTGTATCCTTTTAGCTTCTAACAATCATTGAAACCTTGGTTTCCAACAGATGGACTCTATCTATGGAACTCTACTGAGGGACATCTTGTTGTATCTCACAGTTGTAATGTAGACGAAAATGGAATTGTACAATATTTTGTAGGAGTAAATCCCATTACTCAAAGCATCCATCACAGACCTTCCGTTCCAGACCGATCGATCCATCCCTCGAATTGTGAGGAACCTCCACATACATCCAATGTTGATAGTCAGGATGTCTATCTAAGATCTCACAGTGTGCCGACATCACCAGATCCATCCAATCCCAAGAAATGCTCTTCAAACCCTCAAGGTGATCACACCGGAGTGGACTCGTTATCGTGCACTGTGTGCGGGAAATCTTTCACCGAAAGCAAAGACCTTCTCACGCACCAGAAAAATCACACGATTGCGCATCCTCACGCGTGCTCCGAGTGCGGGAAATGCTTCATTGACAGAAGCGACCTTCTTAGACACCAGAAACTTCACATGGACGATCGTCCTTATCCATGTTCAGAGTGCGGGAAATGTTTTACTAAGAAAAAAGTGCTCATCGAGCACCAGAAATGTCACACAGGGGAGCGTCCTTTTTCATGTTCGGAGTGCGGGAAATGTTTCATTCTGAAAAATACACTGGTTAGACACCAGAGAATTCACAGTGGGGAGCGTCCGTTCTCATGTTCATTTTGTGTAAAAAGTTTCATTCAGAAATCAGACCTTTTTAAACACCAGAGAGTTCACACGGGTGAGCGTCCGTTCTCGTGTTCAGAGTGCGGGAAATGTTATGCTGAGAAAGCAAAACTTCTCGCACATCAGAGAATACACAGGGGCGAGACTCCTCATTTATGTTCAGAGTGTGGGAAATGTTTCTTTTTGAAAAAGTCACTGGTTAGACACCAGAGAATTCACACGGGGGAGTGTCCTTATTCGTGTCCAGAGTGTGGGAAAGCTTTCACTGAGAAAGGAAAACTTGTTATACACCAGAGAGGGCACAGTGGGGAGCGTCCGTTCTCATGTTCAGAGTGTGGGAAATGTTATACTGAAAAGGCAAAACTTCTCGCACATCAGAAAATTCATACGGGCGAGAGTCCTCATTTATGTTCAGTGTGTGGGAAATGTTTCATTCAGAAATCACACCTTCTCCAACACCAGAGAATTCACACTGGCGAGCGCCCTTTCTCTTGTTCAGAGTGCGGGAAGTGCTTTACTGAGAAAGGCACACTTCTTACGCACCAAAGAATTCACACGGGCGAGCGCCCTTTCTTATGTTCAGAGTGCGGGAAATGTTTCACTCGCAAAGAAGGACTGACTACACACCAGAACATTCACACCAGGAAGCGTTCTTTTTCAGAGTGCAGGAAATGAGGAAGTGATGACCGAGTGAGCATGTGAGTATGTGTGGGCGGGATCTACTGCGGCTGCTGAGATCCAGCATGTGTGAGCTACTAACCTCCCCTGCCGACAGTCCTAATCATTAGCCCTGGATCAGACGGCCTACAAAGGCTGCAACGAGTAGTGAAGAATCTCTGGTGGGCAGCAACTGTTGAGCAGGGAGGAGAGCAGTAGTTGGACTCTAGTCTGTCTCTCTTCTATGAGATATGGCATATCTACAGCTTATCTACACTCTTGCATAGCTCTGCTACTGAAAACAGAATTTCGGCATCCCCAGCACCCCTGTTCTGTGGCTCTTTTTCTGAGCACTCTTCTAAGCTGCATACCTTTGGATGAGATCCTCCAGGTGTAAACTTGTGAAGCACTGAGTCCTGTTACTGGAAACGGAATTTCAACATCCCCGGTACCCCTGTTTTGTGGCTCTTATGATCTTCTTTTGAGCACTGTTCCAGCGAGGAAGAAAGAAGGAAGACAGCAAGAAAGTAGGTTTTGGCTTTGCTAAGTGCTAATTGCTTACTTCAATAGACTTTAATACATAGGGCCAGATTCTCAAAAGAGATACAACGGTGTATCGCAGGAAACACTATCGTATGTCAGTTTTTTTACCTGGGTATTTATGCGTGTGACTCCTAGAATCACTTACGCATAGATACAGTGAACTTACAGATACAGTGAAGATCCGACAGGTGTAAAACACTTACAACGTTGGATCGTGGATGTAATTACTTTCCTGGCCTTTACGTGGATTTCTCATTTGCCTATGCAAATGAGCCTAATACGCCGATTCCCGAAACGTTTTTACGCTGCCCTGTCGTCGTTTACGTCGTTTCCGTAAGCGTAAACCTACCCCTGCTATATGAGGGGTAGGTTTACGAAGTTCCGTCGTATGCCATGTTAAGTATGGCGTCGGGTCAGCGTCATCTTTTTCCGTCGGTTACGTTGTTTTACTAAGTCGTTTCGCGAATAGGGATTTACGTAAACGACGCTCACGTCGGTTTCATTCACGTTTTCCGACGTGAGCTGGAGCATGTGCACTGGGCTATTTATGCGGCCGGCGCATGCGCAGTTCGATCGTCGCGGGGGCGCGCTTAATTTAAATACAAGCCGCCCCCTTTGAATTACGCGGCCTTACACCGGGCCATTTACACTACGCAGCCGCAACTTACGGAGCAAGTGCTTTGTGAATACGGCACTTGCTCTGTTAAGTTGCGACGGCGTAGTGTAAATGGCTTACGCTACGCCGCCGCACAATGTACAAGAATCTGGCCCATAGTTTGTGTCCTTCCTTGCTGAATAAGTATTAGGGGTACGGGGGTTTCACTGGAGTGAAAAATACAACAAGAGCATTCATGTGAACATTCTATGTGGGTAAATTACGTGAAGTTTTAAGTTGCCCTAAGAAGGAGGAGATTTTTTTTTTTTTCTGCTTAATGGCAGAGATGGCTCCCAGCAGGACCCACGCAAAACCACAAATAGCCACCCCATGTTCTTCCCCTACAGAAATAGTGGGGAAAACAACAGGGAAAGCAATAATAAAATCTCCACAAGTAGGAACCTCAACAGATAAACAGAATGTGTCAAAGAAGTTCGAGGTTGAGGGAATGCCATCTGGCAAGGATATTTTGGAAGCGATCCAAGTAAGCAATGAATCCCTTACAAAACAAATTGATGCTTTGGCTGTGGATGTCGGTGCAATAAAACATGAATTTGATAAAAATCCAGCAAAAATTTGCAGAAATGGAGTCTCGCATTTCAAGGGTAGAAGAGGATTCAAAAACGGAAAAAAGAGAATGGCATATGTTGAAAAAACAAATCAGTATATTACAGGACAGAGCAATAGACACAGAAAGCCGGCTGAGAAGAAATAACATCAGGATTATAGGGCTACCAGAGCGGGTGGAAGGAGCTAATGCAGTGGAGTTTGCAGAAAAGTTGGTAACAACAACCTTAGGTCTGAAAGATGCATCAGCGACTTTTGCAATAGAGAGGGCGCATAGGATCTCCCCCCCCCGCTCTCCTAAACCCGGAGCACCACCTCGTCCATTTTTGATGCGGATCCTAAACTGTAGAGATCGAGATCTTATCTTATCATACAATATAAAAAATGCCAGACTACTATTTTTTCCGGACTACCCCCCAGAGATACAGCGGCAAAGAAGATCATATACAGATGTTCGTAAAGGACTAAGAGAGAAGGGGATTAAGTTTAGCTTGTTATACCCTAGCAAATTAAGGGTGATTGATGGGACGCATACAAGATTTTTTGAAACTGCAATAGCGGCTGCGGAGTGGCTAGAAACTAGATAAAATATTGCTTTCTGGACAAACTTCCCCATCTCAATTTTTTTTTTTTTTTTGAGGGGTGGGTGGGAGATTACATAAGGTGTACTAAACACCGGAATATTGTATTATGTGTATGCATTATAAAGGGAAGAGAGTGGGGATGGTTCTTCCCTTTTTTTCTACCCCCTTTTTTTTTTTCTCTCTCTCTTCGGGACCCCATAATGGGGTAATATAACAAGTACTGGACAATTTTTCTTTTGATTAAATAATGTCATATTTGTATAAGGCAGGGGTCTCCAAACTTTTCAATCAAAGGGCCACTTTATTGCCCTTCAGACTTAAGGAGGGCCGGATTGTGGCCAGCAAGGGCAGAAAATGTCACAGGCCCAAAATCAGTGAGAATAAATATGGCCTCAGGGTTGGTGGTCAATAGGAGGAGTATTCCTCCTATTAGTAGAAGGAATAGTATTCCATCATTGGTATCCGTGGAAGATGCAGTGCCCCATTGTTGGTGTTAATGGGAGGAATAGAACCTCATATCATTGAAAGGAATTGTGCCCCAAGGGCCGCATAAAGGCAAGCAAAGGGCCACATCTGGCCCTCGGGCCGCAGTTTGGAGACCCCTGGTATAAGGTATAGGTATAAGGCATAGAATATACACAGGGCGGTAGTAGGTATTATATATATATTTTTTTATTTTATTTTTGACTGTATATGAGATGAGAAATGTATAGTTATACTCTGGTTGTGTCACTATAAGTAATGAGTGAGAATATGATATAAGTAGGTAATAAAAGATAAAGGGGAAGGAATATTATCAGGTAGTTAGTAGTATATAAAAGGGATAATGCACAGAGCACTGAATTATTATATCAATTATTATATTAATTTTATTATTGGTTTATAGTATAAACCAACAATAAAATTAATGTAATAATTGATATAATAACTTATCGAAAGAAGGTAGAGAGGAAAATTCCCTTTCTCCCTTCCTTTAGGACTTCATAAAGAGCAAGGTGTGTGATATATTGCATTAAATCACTGTATTATAGGAAATAGGAAGGAATAAGACGTAATGCTAATAATAATGGGTGGGGTCTGTACAGCAGCCCCCCCCCCCCCCCCCTCGTTTTGTTTTTTTTGTTTTTTTTCTCGGGGAGAAGTTAGATAAGGAAGCAATGCTAAGTATGGCGTTTCTAAAGCCGTGTACACACGACTAAATAAATCCGATCAAATCGGTCTGACAGACCGTTTTGATTGGATTTGTCTGCTGGGATAAGTTGGTTTGATCGTGTACACACGATCAAACTAAAATCCCCGCCGGCAGACAGCGCGGTGACGTGGCGGTGACGTTGACACCGCCACATCACCGAACCAGGAGGTAAAATACTTCCACGCATGCGTCAAATCCATTCGACACATGTGCGGACATATATGTGTACTAACCAGCGGACATGTCGGACGAACAGGTGTCCAGCAGACAGATTTCAGCAGATAAATTCGATCGTGTGTACGCGGCCTCAGAGAAAGAGAGGGGGAGGGAAATCCTCTTTTTTTCTCAATAGTTTTTGGGTAAGAGCCCACCACACCATGGGTTATGAAGGGTACTGGGCATAGGATATAAACAATAAAAAATGTGGCGCTACAAAGAAATATCAATTCCACATGGAAGTAGGAAAAGTGACTAAAATACAAATCATATAACGTAAATAACAATGCATATTGAAATAAAATCTGCACAGTGTTCAATATAGTGAAATAAATCACCCAAAAAGGTCCTCAAAAGGACTATGAAAATCTGCAAGGTAAGACACCTAATGCATAGGGGCATATATATAAGTCCAAAATAAAATAACCAAATAAAGTCCAGTGATAATAACTGTTGTGGGATAAATCAATCCAAAGTAAGAATCACAGGATCAATGATGCAATCCAAGATGGTCAAGAGAAATCAATACGCTTACCGGAAACGGTGGACACACTGACCAGTGGTAGTATGTCTAATGAGCAAAGAATGGATCCACAGCCTAGTATGGTTCACGGAAGACACATCTGACGGCATCTGAGGGAATCCAAAGGTTCTTTGGTCAAACACATCCAGGATGGTGGATAGGTTCCTTTGTGGATTTTGCAATCATGTGGCAGCACATAGAAAAGAAACAAGGAGGCTCCTCATAGTGCAGTTAAACCCAAAGCATAGGGTGTGGCGGCTTTATTCATAAAAAACAAGGTATATACAGCGATACCATGATAGTAAAAACAAAGGAAAAAAATGAGCAAATAAAAAAAAACTCCAGGTACGAGCCAGGTGAAGAGGCTAGTACAAGTGATCACAAGGGTAACGCGTGGTTAATGGATATGAGGCTGCAGGCCATGTACCCTACATGTTTCGAGTTAAACACTCTTCAACTGGGCATAGGATAGACACTATGGTCGGGGGGAAAAGGGATTAGGAGAAGTCCCTCTCCACTCTCATCCAGGGATGGATGGAGTAGTACAATAGAGAGGGGAGTGGAAGGGGACAGAGAGGGAAGGGAGGGGGGGAGGAAAGTGAGTAGGAGGAGGAAGTATGTATGCAGGGGCGGACTGACAACTCATGGGGCCCCCGGGTAATAGAAGATTATGGGGCCCCCAGGCTTACAGATAGCCACCAAGCCAGGTGGCAGTACAGAGGCGGGGCAGCTAAAATCTCAGGATTTTCACATCAAAAGCATGTAGGTTTTGGACATATCAGGGACAGATGTAAAAAAAAAACACAGATTTTTACATACTGTCCCTGGTTTAACTGAGCCTGGCAACCCTGATGGGGCCCCCTAGTTGCATGGGGCCCTCGGGCAGTGCCCGAGTTCCTCAATGGTCCGTCCGCCCCTGTATGTATGTGATGGTAAATGGTGTAAATTGAACGCCCTGTGCCCTATGGAGACAGCTCCAAAACGGAGGTGCCTATTTCTCCTGTACTTCAGGTATAATGGCAGGTAAAAAGAACGGTAATGGCTATAGTGTTCTCTCTTGGAATGTACGAGGATTGAACTCAAAGTTCAAACAAGCTTTTAATGTTCCAATATATAAGAAAATATACTCCACAACTGATTATTTTGCAAGAGACACATTTAATGGGGAAAAAATTGATGACGTTAAAAAAGGCATGGATAGGGGAAACATATCACTCAACATACTCATCGCATTCTAGGGGGGGTATCGGTCTTGGTAAATAAATCCTTTCCTGGAGTAATAGAAAAGGCATACATAGATACAAACGGAAAATATGTTATTTTGTTATATACGATAGGACAACAAAGGTATATTATAGTGGCAGTATATATTTCTCCGTCTTTCTCAGTAGGAATTTTGAATGAGATAAAGGAAAAAATGATTCAACACCATCCGGCGAAGCTGCTGTGTATTGGAGATTTCAACTCAATCCTATCACAAGAATTGGATAGACCAAAACCTCCTAAACAGTATTCGCCGGATCTGTATAACTGGGCTCAGGTGATGGGGGTAACAGAGATTTGGAGATTGAAGAACCCCGAAAAAATAGTGTACTCATGTTTCTCTACTTCGTACAAAACAGCTTCGAGGATTGACCTGGCATTTGCAGACACTACGATGTTGTCAGACATTGAGGATGCAACATATCTACCGAGCGGCCTTTCAGACCACTCTCCTCTATGTCTGACAATACGTATCCCTACGCCAAGAAATGCATCCATATGGAGACTGACTCCACAATGGGTTGTATGCCCAGAAATAGAGGAAAAAATGACAGCTATAATAATGGAATATTGGGAGAATAACGTAGGATCAACCTCGGTGGCTATTGTGTGGGATGCGTTTATAGCGTATCTGCGGGGACAGTATATTTCAAGTATTTCAGCGGTTAAAAAAAAACAGAAGGCCAAAATACAGGAGTTGCAAAGTCAGATAGAATTTCAGAAGCAAGAATATGGTCAGGACTCTAGTGATAGAAATTTTGACTTGGTGATGGCTGCACAAAGGGATCTGCATCTCCATATGGAGGAAATCACGAGGCTGAAACTATGTAAAAATAGACAGAATATTTTTGAGCAAGGAGATAAAAGTGGCAGATTTCTAGCGAGGTTAGCACAACAGGAATATCAAACCACGAACATATCTGAAATTCAGACAGCAAATGGAGCAAAAGTAAAAGAACCGGAGGAGATATTAGAGGCCTTTAGAGAATATTACAGTTTATTGTACACCTCCTCTCTCCCCTCCGACTTCTGCCAGGAAGCCATGATGGGTCTTTTGGACCAGATAGCTCTAGGGTGGTTGTCGGATGAGGAGAGGAGGACATTGGTATGCCCCATTACCATCGAGGAGGTTATGGAGGTTATATGTACACTTCCAGGAGAAAAGGCACCAGGCCCTGATGGAATTCCGGGGGAAGTGTACAAAAAATAAGGAGCCATAATAGCCCCTAAATTGGCAGAAGTATTTACAAATGGATTAGCGAAAGGGACACTTCCAGATTCTATGAGAGAAGCACATATAATATTAATTCATAAAGAAATGAAAGATCCAAAATTATGTTCTTCATATAGACCAGGCGTCTCCAAACTTTTCAAACAAAGGGCCACTTTATTGTCCTTCAGACTTTAGAAAGGGCCGGATTGTGGCCGGTGGGTGCAAAAAATTTCCCAGGCCCAGCACCAGTAAGAATAAATGTGGCCTCAGGGTTGGTGTTCAGTAGGGCCCCTATCAGTAGGAGGAATAGTATCCCATCATTGATATCAGTAGAAGAAATAGTGCCCCCTTGTTGGTGTCAGTGGAAGGAATAGTGCCTCATATCAGTTGGAGGAATAGTGCCCCAAGGGCCGCATAAAGGCTAGCAAAGGGCCACATCTGGCCCTTGGGCCTCAGTTTGGAGACCCCTGATATAGACCAATTGCGCTATTAAACATAGATCTGAAAATATTAACAAAGATATTAACCCTAAGAATACAACCCCTGCTCAAAAAACATCATAGACTCAGATCAGACAGGATTTATGCCTCAGAGAACAACAGATGTTAACCTACGTAGGCTATATACTAATATACACACTCGCCATCTACAGGAAGGATCCAGGACAGTGGCCTCTCTAGATATAGAGAAGGTCTTCCATACAATTGAATGGCCCTTCTTATGGGAGATACTTAGGAGGATGGGTTTTCCATTGGTGTTCATTAAGTGGATACAAAAAATATATGAGAGACCTATGTCGGCTGTAAAATGGGGAGGAAAACTGTCATCATTTTTTAAGTTGTATAGAGGTACGAGGCAGGGCTGCCCCTTCTCTCCGACACTCTTTGCAATTGCAATTGAACCGGTAGCAGAAGCCCTCAGGACCTTTCCAAATATCCAAGGACTTCAAGTAGGGGGGCTGGAGGAGAGGGTAGCCCTGTATGCAGGCGATATTCTACTGTTTTTGAGAGATCCGGGTCCATCTTTGGATGGAGCATTATAACTACTAAATACTTTTTCGTCCTTTACTGGGCTTAAAGTGAATTGGGGAAAGTCTATGCTATTTCCTATTGATCAGGGAGCGCAGGATACCGCAGCCCCAACAATGCCATTGAAATGGGTGAGCCAATTTAAATATCTCCGAATAGTAATATCTAGGCAAGTTGAAGATTTTCGGACACTAAATTTGGATCCTGTGATGCAGGAACTTGGGAGGAAGCTGAAGTCATGGGTATCGTTACCACTGTCCCTATTATGACGTATAAATCTGATAAAGATGAAGGTTCTTCCCAGGTTCCTGTATCTATTCAGGAACTCTCCACAGTGGTTACCCAAGAGATTCTTTGTGCAGCTGCATGGAATGCTCTCATCATTTATATGGGCAAATAAACTAGAATTAAACTAAATACACTTATGAGACCGGCAGAACAGGGGGGGGTTGGACTTCCCAGATTTTCACAAATATTATATAGCCACGCAGTTGGTGACGGTTGCGAGATGGTTGAACCCGGATGGGTTTGATTCCGCAACTATGTTAGAAGCAGCAGTGGTTCAATCAGTAGAGGCACTGCAGGGTCTATTTTATAGAGGGCTAAAATCTAGGCGAGAGTTGACTCCTCTAATGAAAACAACAGTTAAAATATGGAAAGCTGATATGGTAAAAGAGGGATGGTCAGAAACAAATCTATCCCCAAACACCCCATTATGGAGGAACCCTGACCTGCAGCACCTGGATTCCATACAGGATCCAGGGGCATGGACTAAATATGGGGTAAAAAAGATATCACAAATAATACAGGGAGAAAGATTCTCCACATTTGAGGAGATGCGAGAGTCATGGCATATCCCACAGAGTTACATCTTTAGATATAGGCAACTTACCCATGCATTAGCGGCCCAGTTTTCAGGGGGAACCCCGCAAATAATGGAAGTAGGTCTCGAAAAAATGGTGAAAAGTGGAAAAGGGACAATCTCAATCCTATGTAAAAAATACACCATTCGATACAAATAAATTAAGTAAACAGTAGACATGTGCAGACTGGAATATTTAGTTTTGTTTTTTACGTTTTCGTTTGGAAAATAAATTTATTTAGTTACTCCCGAAAATCGTTTTGATTTATTTAGTTTTTCGTTGGGGAATAGCTTTCGTCCGAAAATCCAATAATACTTGGTTTCTGTCGAATGATCAAAAGAATATTCGACGGAACGTCGAATCTTTTTGGTTTCTTTCGAACGATCAAAAGAATATTCGACGGGACGTTGAATCTTTACGTTGAATCGTACATTTCTGTTCGAATATTCCGCCGACAAGAATTCTAATGTTGTATGACTAGTAATAATGTCGAATCTATTCTCTATAATGTCGAATCTATTTTCTCATAAATCAAAATCTATTCTTTGTAATGTCGAATCTATTATTTCTATAGTGTCGAAACTTTTCCCTATAATGTCGAATCTCTCTATATCAAATTTTTACCGCAACGAAAACTAAAATAAAGCATTTTTTATGTAGGATCTTTCGGTTTTCGTTTCTTGCACTTTCGTTATCGTTTGTTAAAACGATAACGAAAAAAACAGATTTTCGAACGAAAATGCATTCTAACGAAAACGAATGCACATGTCTAGTGAACAGTGGAGAAGAGATGTCCCAAACTTGGAGGGGGGAAACTGGGAAGAAGTGTGGGGGTTCCCACTACAGACACTGGTATCACTTCGAGATAAACTAATACAATACAAGATAATACATAGGAGTCACTATACACCATATAAATTAAATAAGATCTCACAGTCTAACCCTCCAAATTGTTGGAGATGTGCAGACATTTCAGGAGATTTTATGCATATATTTTGGCGATGTCCAAAAATTGTGGTATTCTGGAGGGATGTTCTAAGTATAATTGCTATAGTAACATCAATAGTTCCTGGAACAGGAGGCAGAGATATGTCTATTGGGATTGGTAAGGAAGAAGATTGTCCCGATGGGAAGAAGAACACAGGTGGCACTATTAATGTACTATGCTAGAAAGACGATAGTCCTAAATTGGAAAAAGGAAGAGGCCCCCCTCGGTGGCACATTGGAAAAATCTAGTCAACAACTGTTTATCACTATACAGGGAGACATACAGTAATAGAGGACAGAGGGAGAAATTTAAGAGCGTTTGGGCAAGCTGGATAGAAAATCCTATGACAGCTTTAGGATAAATAGGACACAGGGGAAGGGTAAATGCACCAAGAAAGGAAGGGAAGGAATGTAAAAGGAATGTGTTAGATAGATGAAGATATGGAAGGAATGGTAGGAATATGGTATATATATATTTATGTATGTTTACTGTTTCTTTTTTTTGTATGGAAATGAAAAAAAATTAATAAAGAGATTTGTAAAAAAAAGAGTGCAGGAAATGTTTCACTGAGGAAAGAGATCTTATTACACACCGGAGGAGTCATGCCACCGAGGGTCAGATTTCCTCCTAGTGAGAAAATCTTATTATAACCACATGAAGATATATAGTATATCACAAAAGTAAGTACACCCCTCACATTTTTGGAAATATTTTTGTTTTCATGTGACAACACTGAAGAAATGACACTTTGCTACAATGTAAAGTAGTAAGTGTACAGCTTGTATAACAGTGTAAATTTGTCCCCTCAAAATAACTCAACACACAGCCAGTAATGTCAACAAAAGAGAGTATACCCCTAAGTGAAAATGTCCAAATTGGGCCCAATTAGCCATTTTCCCTCCCCGGTGTCATGTTACTTGTTATTGTTACAAGGTCTCAGGTGTGAATGGGGAGCAGGTGTTAAATTTGGTGTTATCGCTCTCACTCTCTCATACTCGTCACTGGAAGGACAACATGGCATCTCATGGCAAAGAACTCTCTGAAGTTCTGAAAAAAATAATTGTTTCTCTACATAAAGATGGCCTAGGCTATAAGAAGATTGCCAAGACCCCTGAAACTGAGCTGCAGCACGGTGGTCAAGACCATTCAGCGGTATAACAGGACGGGTTTCACTCAGAACATGCCTCACCATGGTCCACCAAAGGAGTTGAGTGTGCGTGCTCAGCGTCATCTCCAGACGTTGTCTTTGGGAAATAGATTCATGAGTGCTGCCAGCATTGCTGCAGAGGTTGAAGGGGAGGGGTGGGGGGTCAGCCTGTCATTGCTCAGACCATACGCCGCACACTGCATCAAATTGGTCTGCATGGCTGTTGTCCCAGAAGGAAGCCTCTTCTAAAGATGACGCACAAGAATGCCCACAGATTGCTGAAGACAAGCCGACTAAGGACATGAATTACTGGAACCATCCTGTGGTCTGATGAGACCAAGATAAAGGTATTTGGTTCAGATGGTGTCAGGCGTGTGTGGCGGCAACCAGGTGAGGAGGACAAAGACAAGTGTGTCTTGCCTACAGTCAAGCATGGTGGTGGGGGGGTCATGGTCTGGGGCTGCGTGAGTGCTGCCGGTGTCCTGATGAGAAGGGTCAAAGTGTCATTCCTTCAGTGTTGTCACATGAAAAGATAGAAGAAAATATTTACAGAAATGTGAGGGGTGTACTAACTTTTGTGAGATACTGTATTTAGAAACTGTACAAAGGCTTTTAAAGTGTATATTTGAAAACAATAAAAATGGATATTTGTTCAGTATATTTCTCCAGTGCATGCACATTTCATCATTTTTTCACTCATTAACCACTTCAGCTCCGGAAGGATTTACCCTAGATCTCACAGGATTAAATTATAGTGCTATGGTCCAAAAAAAAAGTGCTTCCTTGGTCCCATATTTCACACAGACTGAAACATAGAACCAAACTTGTTATACACAAAAAAAAACATGACAATATCTGTGGAAGACAATCACAACATGTATATGAATCCAGTAAATATATAGGGTAAATAGTCTTTAATGAAGAAAAGAAGGGGAGAGCGGTCATAGAATGCAGTATGGATTGGGGGAGGAGATCTGTCGGAGAATGTATTGTGGATTGTGGGAGGAGAGCTGTCAGAGAATGTAGTGTGGATAGTGGAGGAGAGCTGTCGGAGAATGTAGTGTGGATGGTGGAGGAGAGCTGTCGGAGAATGTAGTGTGGATAGTGGAGGAGAGCTGTCGGAGAATGTAGTGTGGATGGTGGGAGGAGAGCTGTCGGAGATGTAGTGTGGATGATGGTGGAGATCTGTCGGAGAATGTAGTGTGGATGGTGGGAGGAGAGCTGTCGGAGAATGTAGTGTGGATGGTGGAGGAGATCTGTCGGAGAATGTAGTGTGGATGGTGGGGGAGAGATGTCAGAGAATGTAGTGTGGATGGTGGGAGGAGAACTGTCGAAGAATGTAGTGTGGATGGTGGGGGAGAGATGTCAGAGAATGTAGTGTGGATGGTGGAGGAGAGCTGTCGGAGAATGTAGTGTAGATGGTGGAGGAGAGTTGTTGGAGAATGTAGTGTAGATGGTGGAGGAGAGATGTCGGAGAATGTAGTGTGGATGGTGGAGGAGAGATGTCGGAGAATGTAGTGTGGATGGTGGGATGAGAGCTGTCGGAGAATGTAGTGTGGATGATGGTGGAGATCTGTCGGAGAATGTAGTGTGGATGGTGGAGGAGAGTTGTCGGAGAATGTAGTGTGGATGGTGGGGGAGAGATGTCGGAGAATGTAGTGTAGATGGTGGAGGAGAGTTGTTGGAGAATGTAGTGTAGATGGTGGAGGAGAGATGTCGGAGAATGTAGTGTGGATGGTGGAGGAGATCTGTCAGAGAATGTAGTGTGGATGGTGGGGGAGATCTGTCGGAGAATGTAGTGTGGATGGTGGAGGAGAGCTGTCGGAGAATGTAGTGTGGATCGTATGAGGAGAGCTGTCGGAAAATTTAGTGTGGATGGTGGAGGAGAGCTGTCGCAGAATGTAGTGTGGATGGTGGGAGGAGAGCTGTCGGAGTATGTAGTGTGGATGGTGGGGGAGAGCTGTCGGAGAATGTAGTGTGGATGGTGGAGGAGAGCTGTCGGAGAATGTAGTGTGGATGGTGGAGGAGAGCTGTCGGAGAATGTAGTGTGGATGGTGGAGGAGAGCTGTCGGAGAATGTAGTGTGGATGGTGGGGGAGAGCTGTCAGAGAATGTAGTGTGGATGGTGGGGGAGAGCTGTTGGAAAATGTAGTGTGGAGGAGAGCTGTCGGAGAATGTAGTGTGGATGGTGGAGGAGATCTGTTAGAGAATGTAGTGTAGATGGTGGAGGAGAGATGTCGGAGAAGGTAGTGTAGATGGTGGAGGAGAGCTGTCGGAGAATGTAGTGTGGTTGGTAGAGGAGAGCTGTCAGAGAATGTAATGTGGTTGGTAGAGGAGAGCTGTCGGAGAATGTAGTGTGGATGGTGGAGGAGAGCTGTCGGAGAATGTAGTGTGGATGGTGGGGGAGAGCTGTCAGAGAATGTAGTGTGGATGGTGGGGGAGAGCTGTTGGAAAATGTAGTGTGGAGGAGAGCTGTCGGAGAATGTAGTGTGGATGGTGGAGGAGATCTGTTAGAGAATGTAGTGTAGATGGTGGAGGAGAGATGTCGGAGAAGGTAGTGTAGATGGTGGAGGAGAGCTGTCGGAGAATGTAGTGTGGTTGGTAGAGGAGAGCTGTCAGAGAATGTAATGTGGTTGGTAGAGGAGAGCTGTCGGAGAATGTAGTGTGGATGGTGGGAGGAGAGCTGTCGGAGAATGTAGTGTGGATGGTGGGAGGAGAGCTGTCGGAGAATGTAGTGTGGATGGTGGAGGAGAGCTGTCGGAGAATGTAGTGTGGATGGTGGGAGGAGAGCTGTCGGAGAATGTAGTGTGGATGGTGGAGGAGAGCTGTCGGAGAATGTAGTGTGGATGGTGGGGGAGAGCTGTCGGAGAATGTAGTGTGGATGGTGGGGGAGAGCTGTTGGAGAATGTAGTGTGGATCGGGGTTTATATTGATTAAGCACATGATCTGAGTGTGAAAGATGTCAACACTGGTGTGGGCCCGATTTTTTTTCTTTATTCTGGATATATTCTGACTCCGATTGTTGTGAAGCGATTTATCCCGTGTGAGACCTCGATGCCCGGCCTGTATAAGCAGATATAATCACTGAGGACAATCCTTATCAGATATCTTGAACTCACCAAAACCGATTCTATACAGAGAAGTTGCTTTAATCCAAAACATCAGAATACATTTGTTCCTTGGTTGACTTTTAACTTGCATAAAATCGTGGAAGAATGTTTTCAGTGTTCAGAAACCACAGTCTTTATATTCACCCCAAGATGGCGATCTCACGAATTGTGAGTGGAACGCATAGACAGGAAATGAGCTATGATACAGACAGGAAGTAGTATTAAAGGCAGGAAGTGAGGTAAGGAAAAAAAAACATAGTTTCCGGGGATGTAGCAGGAAGTAGAGAGGAGACATTGCTGGAACTGAGGAGGTAATAAGATATTATTTTATATTTACGTCCAATTAAAATCCCTTCCCAACCTCTCCTCATTGTGTCGGTCCTCTTCCTCCATATTTGTGATGCCTTTAACCATTGATTGTGTCCGTCCTCTTCCTCTATATACACGTGATGTATTTTTATCTCTGGCAAATGCTGTTAAACACTTGTATATGATATAGAATTACTGTACATCAAACGCCCTCTATGAATACAGAAATACGACAAACCCAAACCCTCTACTGAGATTTCCCTCTGGGCTCATATATGCACTTCTTTACCTGGTAGGACATCAAACCGATCACATTATTAAAATCTCCTATACAGGTTCTCCGACCCTCCTTCAAACTCCCTTGACCACCACAACTCTGCTCTTTCATGGTAGTCCACCTACCTATCTAAGCACTCCTTGGGTGTCACATACAACTCCATCTCCTTCCCTCCTCTTCCTCTTTCATTAGATGTACTCAAAAGCCTTCAGGTGATTCCTGAAAACTCATCTCTTCAGGAAAGCTCAAATTTTTATTATACAGGATTTATATGGAGCCAACAGTTTACACTTTACAATATAAAAGAGAGACAGTACAGTTACAATACAATAAATACAAATGGGGTTAAAGGGACACTAAAGTCAGAAATATTTTTTTTTTTAAATAACAAACATGTTATACTTACCTCCACTGTGCAGTTCGTTTTGCACAGAGTGGCCCGGAAAGCTGCCTTCTGGGGTCCCTCGGCGGCTGTCTGGGCTCCTCCTCGCAAATGCTTTCCATCTTCATGCGAGGGCCCTCGCTCAGTGGAAAGCTTTTACGAGCACGCTCCCGTGATACAGCGGCGGCCATAGCCGCCGACTGTATCACTCGGCTCCACCCCCGGCGCGCCGCATCATACGCTGTGATTGACAGCAGCGCCAGCCAATGGCTGCGCTGCTATCAATCCGCCCAGCCTAGCCAATCAACGGCTAGGCTGGGAACCGAAGAGGATGACGTGGATGCGCCCGGGAGTTTCGAACGGTAAGGTAAGTAAAATGGGGGGGGGGGGGGGGGGCTTTGCTGTGAGATGTTTTTTTTACCTTAACTTTTACCTTTACAACCCCTTTAAGAGGGCCCTGCTCTAAAGAGCCTACAATAAAGTGGTACCAATGGTTGTAACTGTGGGGGTGAGCTGATGGAAGTGGTAAAAGATTAGTTGGAGGGGTGATAGGCTTCCCCGAAGAGACGAGTTTTCAGGAATCGGTTGAACACATCTCTTTAGAACCCATGATTGTCTCCGGCTCCTGTGACTGTATAAGCAGTCTCTGTGATATTGATTTACCTGTACCCACTGGGAAGATATCCTGTTGTTTTAGATACCCATCACTTGGAAGTATGGCAACCGAAAACCTAAACAGAGCTTCTAACCCAGGTTTTCTCAACTAGGGTTCCATGGTAATTGTATTCATCTGCAGAGAGGAGAGCCCTGTGTAGATCACATCAACAAGGATGGACAAAAACCAAAGCCACATGACTGAGAGGATATTAGACCTCACCCTGAAGATTATCTACCTGCTGACCGGAGAGGTGAGGAGGATTCTGGGAGGTCACATGACATCACTCTTATCTCTATTAATAAAACACAGACCTGACCGGAGAGGTGAGGTGGATTCTGGGAGGTCACATAACATCACTCTTATCTCTATTAATAAAACACAGACCTGACCGGAGAGGTGAGGAGGATTCTGGGAGGTCACATGACATCACTCTTATCTCTATTAATAAAACACAGACCTGACCGGAGAGGGGAGGAGGATTCTGGGAGGTCACATGACATCACTCTTATCTCTATTAATAAAATACAGACCTGACTGGAGAGGGGAGGAGGATTCTGGGAGGTCACATAACATCACTCTTATCTCTATTAATAAAACACAGACCTGACTGGAGAGGTGAGGAGGATTCTGGGAGGTCACATGACATCACTCTTATCTCTATTAATAAAACACAGATCTGACCACAGAGGTGAGGAGGATTCTGGGAAGTCTGTAGTGATAATTTTTACTTTCTATCCTTACACAGGATTATGAAGTAGTGAAGAAAACATCGAGTGAACCTTTTACACCCAACAGTTATATGAAAGGGGCATCACCCATCACAGTGCCTCCACCTCACTGCCTGAAAGAAAAGAAGATTCTAGAAGTCATCAACAAGATCACTAAGCTGCTGACAGGAGAGGTGAGCGGTGCCGGGAATTCTGGGACATTATCCAGTAACAGACAAGGGATGTGTCTGGATGGTGACTGTATCATTGTGTGTGTCAGGTTCCTATAAGGTGTCAGGATGTCACTGTCTATTTCTCCATGGAGGAGTGGGAGTATTTAGAAGGACACAAGGATCTCTACAAGGATGTCATGATGGAGAATCAGCCGCCCCTCACATCACCGGGTAAGAGAAGACATTATTGTAAAGGAGAGAGCAGTACGGAGGCTCCACCTAGATCCCCCATCATCTGATAAACACATAGAAACAATGTATTCAGTCAGTGTGTGTGTTTCCTACAGATGGATCCAGTAATGGGAACCCACCAGAGAGGTCCCGTCCTCTGTATTCCCGGGATTCCACACAGGAAGTTCACACCATCCCCCACCATTATCAGGTAGGTGGAACTGTATTCTAACCATAAGAGGACATTCTATGAAATTCCTGGTTCCTTCCTTTGTACAAATGTATTCTGTTCTCTTTGGGGTTTAGAATAAAGAACTGAAAGACATCAAAGTTGAGGTTAAAGAGGAAGAAGAAGAGAGGTTGGTGAGTGGAGATCGGCAGTCTATGGAGGAGGGTTGTCCTCTGGATTCCCAGAAGTCTACACAGGAAGATCTCCAATATACAGAGAATGGGAGATCAGGAGATCAGGTAGGGGGGGGGGGGGGGGCTGGGCACAAAGAACTAAAAAATAATTCTATGGGAGAACATTCTTCTATGTCATCTCTTATTATTGGCAGCAGTGTTTCCAGATGTTATATCTTATCATCTCTGGAATTTAGAATGAAGAACAGAAAGACATCAAAGTTGAGGTTAAAGAGAAAGAATTAGAGAGGTTGGTGAGTGGAGATCAGCAGTCTATGGAGGAGGGTTGTCCTCTGGATTCCCAGCAGTCTACACAGGAAGATCACCAATATACAGAGAATGGGAGATCAGGAGATCAGCAGTCTATGGAGGAGGGGGAGATGATTATGAAAAGTAAACCGGTGGAAGCTTCTCTACTTCTCAACACAAGTAAGTAATAATAACATTTTTGATTCTGGGTTTAACCACTCCCCCCCCCCCCCCCGGCCTATAGAAGAATCAGGAAGTGGTTCAGTTATCCTGGCCGGGGAGTCATATGACGTGACGCAGTATAACAAGCCAGCACGCACCCACAGAGGCGTGAAGCACCTCGATCAGTGGTGTGTCAGTCTGACCCACAGGGCCAATCAGTGCCTAGCAGCTGCCAGTCAGTGCCCATCAATATGCCCATCAAAGTGCCAATCAGTGGCCATCAGTCCATTCTTCCGTAAGTTGTCACACTTCCAAGAATTGGGGTGGAGGAGGGTCCATCTCCATTCTTCAGTAGGTTGTCACGCTTCCAAGAATTGGGGTGGAGGAAGGACCATCTTCATTCTTCAGTAGGTTGTCACGCTTCCAAGAATTGAGGTGGAGGAAGGTCTATCTTCATTTTTCATTATTGTCAGAAACCATAAATCAGACCGAGACAGAAGTACAGTTAAATCGCACTTGTTTAATAATAATAAAAAGATAAACAGTAAATGTAGTCAAAACATAGCCAGAGTTCAAGAACCGGATCGGATAGTCAGCCAAGCCAAACGTCGGGGAACCAGATATATACGTAGTAGAACAGCAAGCAGGATCAGGAGCCAGAAGGAATGTCTTTAACAGGAACACAGTAGATGGTCTCTGTGATGTTGACTAAGGTGAAGGCAGAAAGCAACTGAGCTGGAAGGCTTAAGTAGACAGGACTGATGAGCCGGATCATCAACAGGTGAGTCACTGTGGAGCGATAGGAGCTGGCGATTAGCCGACAGCTGATTGGCCACCTCAGAGAAGGAAGGGCTGAGCCCAGCCCTGACAATTATGATGTCACGCTTCCAAGAATTGGGGTAGAGGAAGGTCCATATTCATTCTTCAGTAGGTTGTCACTCTTCCAAGAATTGGGGTGGAGGAAGGTCCATCCTCATTCTTCAGTAGGTTGTCACGTTTCCAAGAATTGGGGTGGAGGAAAGTCCATCTCCATTCTTCAGTAGGTTGTCACGCTTCCAAGAATTGGGGTGAAGGAAGGTCCATCTCCATTCTTCAGTAGGTTGTCACACTTCCAAGAATTGGGGTGGAGGAAGGTCCATCTTCATTCTTCATTATTGTCCGAAACCATGAATCAGACCGAGACAGAAGTACAGTTAAATCACACTTGTTTATTATTAATAATAAAAAGACAAACAGTGTGAACGTATTCAAAACATAGCCAGAGTTCAAGAACCGGATCGCATAGTCAGCCAAACATCAGGGAACCAGATATATGCGTAGTAGAACAGCAAGCAGGATCAGGAGCCAGAAGGATGTCTTTAACAGGAACGCAGGAGATGGTCTGTGATGTTGACCAAGGTGAAGGCAGAGAGCAACTGAGCTGGAAGGCTTAAGTAGGAACTACTGACGAGCAGGATCATCAACAGGTAAGTCACTATGGAGAGAATTAGCCGACAGCTGAGTGGCCAGCTCAGAGAAGGAAGGGTTAAACCCAGCCCTGACGATTATGTTGTCACGCTTCCAAGAATTGGGGTGGAGGAAGGTCCATCTCCATTCTTCAGTAGGTTGTCACACTTCCAAGAATTGAGGCAGAGGAAGGTCTGCCAAGCCCAAACGTCAGGGAACCAGATATATACGTAGTAGAACATAAAGCAGGATCAGGAGCCAGAAGGAATGTCTTTAACATCACAGGAGATTGTCTCTGTGATGTTGACCAAGACGAAGGCAGAGATCCTCTAAAGTGGACGGCTTAAGTAGGAATGAATGACGAGCAGGATCATTAACAGGTGAGTCACTGTAGAGAGATAGAACCTGGCAATTAGCCGACAGCTGAGCGGCCAGCTTAGAGAAGGAAGGGCTGAGCTCAGCCCTGACAATTATGTTGTCATGCTTCCAAAAAATGAGGTGGAGGAAGGTCCATCTCCTTTCTTCAGTAAGTTGTACACTTCCAAGAATTGGGGTGGAGGAAGGTCCATCTTCATTATTGTCCGAAACCATGAATCAGACCGAGACAGAAGTACAGTTAAATCACACTTGTTTAATAATAATAATAATAAAAAGATTTGAAAAAACAGTATAAACGTAGTCAAAACATACTTCAGAGTTCAAGAACCGGATCGCATAGTCAGCCAAGCCAAACGTCAGGGAACCAGACATATACGTAGTAAAACTGCAAGCAGGATCAGGAGCCAGAAGGAATGTCTTGAACAGGAACGCAAGAGATGGTCTCTGTGATGTTGACCAAGGCAAAGGCAGAGAGCAATTGAGCTGGAATGCTTAAGTAGAAGGACTGACAAGCAGGATCATCAACAGGTGAGTCACTGTGGAGAGATAGAGACCTGCCAATTAGCCGACAGCTGAGCGGCCAGCTCAGAAAAGGAAGGGCTGAGCCCAGCCCTGACAATTATGTTGTCATGCTTCCAAGAATTTAGGTGGAGGAAGGTCCATCTCCATTCTCACAGTAACAATGCCATCAATGCAGAAACAATATTACAATGTGATTTGGGTGTTCTTTTAGGTTCTAACACTTATTGAAACCTTGGTTTCCAACAGATGGACTCTATCTATGGAACTCTACTGAGGGACATCTTGTTGTATCTCACAGTTCTAATGTAGACGAAAATGGAATTGTACAATATTTTGTAGGAGTAAATCCCGTTACTCAAAGCATCCATCACAGACCTTCCAATCCAGACCGATCGATCCATCCCTCTAATTGTGAGGAACCTCTAATTGTGAGGAACCTGCCGACATCACCAGATCCATCCCATCCTAAGGAATGCTCTTCAAGCCCTCAAGGTGATCACACCGGAGTGGACTCAGTATCGTGCTCGGTGTGCGGGAAATCTTTCGCTGAAAGCAAAGACCTTCTCACACACCAGAAAATTCACACGATTGCGCGTCCTCACGCGTGCTCCGAGTGTGGAAAATTCTTTGTTCACAAAAGCACCCTTCTTCGACACCTGAAACTTCACATGGACGATCGTCCTTATCCATGTTCAGAGTGCGGGAAAGGTTTTACTGAGAATAGAGTGCTCCTCACGCACCAGAAAAGTCACACAGGGGAGCGTCCTTTTTCATGTTCAGAGTGCGGGAAATGTTTCATTCTGAAAAACGCACTGGTTAGACACCAGAGAATTCACAGTGGGGAGCGTCCGTTCTCATGTTCAGTTTGTGGGAAACGTTTCATTCAGAAATCAGACCTTTTTAAACACCAGAGAGTTCACACGGGTGAGCGTCCATTCTCGTGTTCAGAGTGCGGGAAATGTTATGCTGAGAAAGCAAAACTTCTCGCACATCAGAAAATTCACAAGGGCGAGAGTCCTCATTTATGTTCAGAGTGCGGGAAATGTTTCATTCGGAAAGCAGACCTTCTAAAACACCAGAGAATTCACACTGGCGAGCGCCCTTTCCTATGTTCAGAGTGCGGGAAGTGCTTTACTGAGAAATGCACACTTCTTAGGCACCAAAGAATTCACACAGGTGAGTGCCCTTTCCTGTGTCCAGAGTGCGGTAAACGTTTTCAACACAAGAAAGCACTTATTACGCACCAGAGAATTCATACTGGTGAACTGCCTTTTTCATGATTAGAGCGCAGGAAGTGTTTCGCTGAGAAAAAAAACACATCTTGCACACCAGAGAAAATACAGTAGGAAGTGTAATATGGAGAAGGCAAAACTTGCACACCAGAAAAATTCACATGGGTGAAAGTCCTTATTTATGTTCAGAGTGCGGGAAACATTTCATTCAGAAACCAGATCTTCTTAAAAAACAGAGAATTCACATGGGCGAGCTCCCTTTCCTTTGTTCAGAGTGCGGGAAATGTTTAATTCGCAAGGAAGCATTTACTACGCACCAGAAAATTCCTGCGGGAAATGTTTCACTGAGGAAAGAGATCTTATTACACACACCGAAGGAGTCATACCACCAGAGGGTCAGATTTCCTCCTAGTGAGAAAATCTTATTATAACCACATCCAAGTACATCCCTCACATTTTTGTAAATATTTTCATGTGACAGCACTGAAGAAATGACACTTTGCTACAATGTTGTGTAGTAAGTGTACAGCTGAAAACGTCTGTTAATGACGAAACGCGTCTGGGGGACACGCAGTGACGTCACCACGTAGGGGGAAGGTATCGCTCCGCCGGCTTATACATGCAGATTTACATGTTTTATATGTGAGTACTTACTTGCTTTTATGAATAAATTTAAAACGTTATTACAATATGGTATACTTTTCCATTACTTTCACGCCCGGACTGTGAGCTGCGTTATACCAATCGACTGCTAGACTGACTCCTGAGAATCGTGAGAATCTACTGGAGCCTCTGGTAGCCAGGGCCGTGGCTGGGCTGTAGCCAACTACTTTAACCCAGCTTGCCTCTGGTAAGCAGCCATTACATAGTTTGTGAAGGGATCACTTTCAGTCACAAAATTGTTTTCCTTGTGGTGTGAGGGATGGACATTTGTGTATGTGCAAACATATGAAGGAGACATCATTGGGTTCACATTCACAGCGGTGTCATTAAATGGACTTTCCTTTATGTTACACAGCATATCTTAATTGATGTGCAATATAGACTGTTGGTACTATCTAAACTTGTTGATATATGTTGCATGGTTCACACCTTTTTGCCTAATTATTTATACAGGGTTTGGTATATACCTCCTATTGGCGCGGCTTTGCTTTTGTTTTTATAAGTGTACAGCTTGTATAACAGTGTAAATGTGCTGCCCCCTCAAAATAACTCCACACACAGCCAATAATGTCTAAACCCCTGACAACAAAAGTGACTACACCCCTAGTTGAAAATTTCCAAATTTGGCCCAATTAGCCATTTTCCCTCCCCGGTGTCATGTGACTCATGAGTGTTACAAGGTCTCAGGTGTGAATGGGGAGCAGGTGTTTTAAATTTGATGTTATCGCTCTCACTCTCTCATACTGGTCACTGGAAGGAGAACATGGCACCTCAAGGCAAATAACTCTCTGAGGAGCTGAAAAAAATAATTGTTTCTCTACATAAAGATGGCCTAGGCTATAAGAAGATTGCCAAGACCCTGAAACTGAGCTGCAGCATGGTGGCCAAGACCATTCAGCAGTATAACAGGACGGGTTCCACTCAGAACAGGCCTTACCATGGTCCACCAAAGAAGTTGAGGTCACGTGCTCAGTCTTCATATCCAGAAGTTGTCTTTGGGAAAAAGACGTATGAGTGCTGCCAGCATTGCTGCAGAGGTTGAAGGGGTGGGGGGAGGGATCAGCCTGTCAGTGCTCAGACCATACGCCGCACACTGCATCAAATTGGTCTGCATGGCTGTTGTCCCAGAAGGAAGCCTCTTCTAAAGATGATGCACAAGAAATTCCACAAACAGTTTGCTGAAGACAAGCAGACTAAGGACATGGATTACTGGAACCTTCCTGTGGTCTGATGAGACCAAGATGAACGTATTTGGTTCAGATGGTGTCAGGCGTGTGTGGCGGCAACCAGGTAAGGAGTACAAAGACAAGTGTGTCTTGCCTACAGTCAAGCGTGGTGGTGGTGGTGGGGTCATGGTCTGGGGCTGCGTGAGTGCTGCCGGTGTCCTGATGAGAAGGGTCAAAGTGTCATTCCTTCAGTGTTGTCACATGAAAAGATAGAGGAAAAAATTTACAGAAATGTGAGGGGTGTACTAACTTTTGTGAGATACTGTATTTAGAAACTGTACAAAGGCTTTTAAAGTGTATATTTGAACACAATAAAAATATATATTTGTTCAGTATATTTCTTCAGTGCATGCACATTTCTTCATGTTTTCACTCATTAACCACTTCAGCTCCGGAAGGATCCACCCCCCCCCCCCCCCCATCCCTGACCAGGCCCTGCGTTACTGATGTCCTTTTTTCCCACAAATACGCGCTAAATGTGACCGTGCGCATGCGAGTCTCAGTAAACATTTACGGCCCCAGACCAGTGCCGCGTTAAATCTGACTTCTGTGTGCATGTGCGGTTCCAAAAATATTTACGGCCTCCCGATCCATGCCACAGATCACGGGTTCCCGTGTCCCGACCTGCCATCACTGAGCATAATTGTGACAGAAGCATGTGGCTGCAGTAGAGAGCTGATGCTTCCTGCCACAGGCAAAGCACATTTGGTATCACTCCGCCTGTGAAGGGGCTGGCGCTATATAGAAAGCATCGGCTCTGCTTCCTTTAGCGGCGGGTCTGTTCTTTGTTCGATGCTCGGAGATGCCGGTGTTGGGAACCCGCGATCTGGGCTTGCCGACCCGCCATCTCAGAGCAAGACGTAGCGGGCCACATCAGAGGGCGCCCCTGACCTACACCCTACTCATCAAACGTGAAACAAAAACAAAAAAATTACATAAAGTGACACACAAGATGGACAACATAAAGGTGGGGAAAAGGGAAGTGGAGGAAGTCTGACAGATTGCTGGAGAGCTCATCTCTAGTGGTTTCGTAGTTTTCTCTGAGTTTCTGTGTCGGTTTCATTGTACGTTTGAGTTTTACGCTCTCTTCGGCAATATCTGCAGAATCTGCTCCCTGTACATCTGCGGGTTCAGAGGCATGATGAATCTGCATTTGTTCAGCCACAAAAGTCCTCAGAGTCTTGTGTAGACATTTTTCAAGTTTTTGCACAAAATGGTACTGTCTCTTTAAGAAGCCGAACAGCAGCTTAGACAGGTAGGGTAACACGGTTCAATGCAGGGAAGCGGTTTTTAACATTCACATGAGGTGCAGTAAGCTTGTGCGACCATGTGCTTTCACAAGATGGCGGATGGCACTGAGCTTGATTGCAGATAAGCACACACATATACACAGACATCAAGCTGTAGGAAGACATCTTTTGACTATTCTGACTGATTGCTTCTCGCCCTTTTGGCTAAGATCAAGTGTAGTATCTGCTCTTATCAGTTGCCAGTAGGTGGTGCTATGCTGACCGTCCCTAGTACTCTGCGAGGGGGAAAGGGATGGCGGTTGTCGGACGCTAAACCTGCTGGTGTGAAGGTGAAAGCCTTCTGATCGGGACAGATAGGCATGAGGTTGAAGCTGGAGGGCTGGGCACCTGTCCTCTGGCCTGGATCCGGTGGTGTCTGCCCCAGTCAGTTGTTCAGGAGAGCACCCTTGCTCCTTTTATCGCTGGGAGGCGCGGGTAGTACTTCCTGAATGTGATTAGGTGGGAGAGATGGGGGTTGTGGGTAGTATCCTGCTGAGATGGGCTCTCCTCAATCTCTTCTCCTACCTTCCTGGCTGGGAAGGGTGCTGCTGGTCCGGACCGGGGGTCAGGGACCGTTGAAAAGCCTGTGGAGATAGTGCCCCTGGAGTGGTTTGAAGGGGGCACTTACTGTATGGCACTTCGGTCACGATCTCCACATACACCTTTTTGACACCTGCCTCTAGGGCCGAGCCTTTTGGCTGGGACCAGGGGAATTTTTGTTTCTGACCGGAGGGCCGTCCACCGTACTGCACGGTGGCCACTTTCCACTCACCTCTCTCACCTTCCTTTTCCCCCCCACTTTCTTTTCTTTTTTTTTTCGTTTGTCACGTTACGTCTTTTTTGTTGGTGCACTGCACTTTATGTGTGATGAGTAGGGTGCTGGTCCTCGGGCCTGCTCTGAAAGTCTTGGGCGGACATGGCCTTCCAGCTTAGTTTGTCCGCTCTCATGGGGTCTCCCTGCACAGGGTGAAGTTTTTGGGCTGTGTTTTGCACGCCACAGGCTTTTCAATAGAGAAAAAAAAATTCTGATTCTGATTGTTGTGAAGCGATTTATCCCTTGTGAGACCTCCATGCCTGGCCTGTATAAGCAGATATAAACACTTAGGACAATACTTATCAGATAGCTTCAACTCACCAATACCGATTCTATTCACAGAAGTTGCTTTAATCCGAAACCTCAGAATACAGCAGATGAACAAGTTGTAGTATTGTGCGGTCAAAAGATGATACTGTCTGAAGCTGACTTATGCAGAATACATGTGCCCATGTTACATGTGGCCTGTAGCTTTTCTCCATTAGACAGGAAGTACAAACTCAGCAAGAAGGGTGGAGCATTACACAGAAAGGAAGTGTGTCATAGATCAGACAAAAGAAAAACAGAAAACTGTGCATTACCACAAAAGGACACTAGATGGCAGCATGCAAACAAAACATAAGGTACATAGAAATAGAAATACATAGAAATGATTAAAGTGGTTGTAAACCCACTTTTTTGACTTTTACCTACAGGTAAGCCTATAATAAGACTTACCTGTAGGTATAAAGAATATCTCCTAAACCTGTACGGTTTAGGAGATATTACCCCCGCAATGCGCCGCTGATTGCAGCGGCGCATGCGCAGGGGGACTCCACGGCGAAAAAATCCGGGCAGCCGGACGTCATCGCCGCTCCAGCCAATCACAGCGCTGGAGCAGCGATACCCAGAAGACACGCCGAGTCAAGATGAGATCTCGCTCGGCGTGCACCAGGTAAGTTCCCTACACCTCGTTCCGAGGTAAGTATTTCATAATGAGCTAATATGCGGTGCATATTAGCTCATTATGGCTTTTCCCTTGCAGGTCTAAAAAAAAAAAAAAATATTCACAGAGAGTTGGGGGCACATTACGCTGCTGTAGTGCAAACGCCGTACGCCACGCCGGCGCAGCACGGAGAGGCATGCACTGTATTCAGCAAGCTATTGCTCCCAACGCTGCGTCGCCGTGGCATATTTTTCGAAGGCGCAGGCCGGCGTAGGTGGAAGTGAGCATGACCCCATGCAATTGATAGTCCGAGCATGGTGCAGTGTTTTACGCCCGGCGTATCACGAACTACGCATGAGCCGTGATGTGGACGCATGAAACTGCACTTATGCGCATGCTCACAACCACGCCGGCACAACTGCCTAAGCTACACCGGATCACTACGTACGCCGTGAACCTAACATACGCCCAATACGCCGGCCTGTGTTCTCTGGTGCAGACCTTTGCATGTCTGTTGCCGGGTTGCGCCTCCTTTATGGGGAATAACTTTACACCGGACGTACAATTTAGGCGCACCTCGTGCAGAATGCGTCGGGCGCACGTACGTTCGTGAATCGCCATTTTTCCCTCATTTGCATGTTTGAATGCCTTATCAATGGGAGCAGCAACATGTGTCCAGATGAAAAGTGCGTCCACGCTACGTCGGGTTATGTAAGCTACGTCGACGTAGGGTGGCCAGTTTTTAGGCGTATGTTGGTTTGTGGGCCTGGCGCAAATTTGCACTTACAGGCGCACATTTGCACTTACGTCGGCGTAAGTGCTTTGTGAATCTGGGCCAATGTATATATAACAAATTATATGCCTATTGGGCGGCACAGGGGATTTGCGGTGGTAAGCACCCACGCTGGTCTGTATTTAGATGTTTACCTGAGCAGTATACACACCCTCTTTAAGTGGTTCAGGTGGCAGGATTGCTATTTCCAATGCTCTCTGTTGGAACTTCTATAATTCAGAGATCCCGTAAGGAGTTTCAGCGCTATCTTGGTGTGACACAATGAAACACCCATGTGCATTGTATTTGGGCACTTCACATTTTTGAAAACAAGTGTGGTTTCATCTTACCCGGATATTTTCTTCACATTTAAAGAGATATACACTTGTTTTCCTATATTGGCATTTTTCTTAACCACTTAAGGACCGCCTCCTGCACATATACGTCGGCAGAATGGCACGGCTGGGCACATCCACGTACAGGTACGTCCTGTATTAGTATCCAGCCGTGAGTCGCGGGCGCATGCACCCGGCGCGCTCCCTATACCTTTTATAGGGGGACACAATCGATGACGTCACACCTACAGCCAAGCCCCCCTACTGTTGTAAACACACATTAGGGAACACATAACCCCTTCAGCGCCCCCTTGTGGTTAACTCCCAAACTGCAAATGTCATTTTCACAATAAACAATGCATTCTAAATGCATTTTTTGCTGTGAAAATGACAATTGTCCCAATAATGTGTCAAAATTGTCAGAAGTTTCCGTCATAATGTCGCAGTCACGAAAAAAAAAATCGATGATCGCCGCCATTAGTAGTAAAAAAATAATAATAATAAAAATGCAATAAAACTATCCCCTATTTTGTAAACGCTATAAATGTTGTGCAAACCAACCGATAAACACTTATTGCGTTACCAAATACAGGTAGAAGAATACGTATCGACCTAAACTTTTTATATATTTTTGGGGGATATTTATTATAGCAAAAAGTAAAAAATATTTCATTTTTTTCAAAATTGTTGCTCTATTTTTGGTAATAGCGCAAAAAATAAAAAACGCAGAGATGATCAAATACCACCAAAAGAAAGCTCTATTTGTGGGAAAAAAAGGACGCCAATTTTGTTTGGGAGCCACATCGCACGACCGCGAAATTGTCTGTTAAAGAGCCGCAGTGCCGAATCGCAAAAAGTGTCCGGGTCCTTTAGCTGACTAAAGATCCGGGGCTTAAGTGGTTAACAGGCATTAAAATATTTTTTTGCTTTCTTATGGTTTTACAAAGGAAGTGTGAAACACTACAGTACATTTTTCTATTGTCAAATCCAGAGAACATAAAATAACCACCTAGGGACAATAAAAAAAAGTCAATAACGTTGCTTTTTTTCCTTGGTTGACTTTTAACTTTCACAAGAACGCGGAAGAATGTTTTCAGTGTTCAGAAACAACGGAGGCGGCAGTCTTTATATTCACCTCAAGATGGCGATCTCACGAATTGTGGAACGCATAGACAGGAAATGAGGTACGATACAGACAGGAAGTAGTATTAAAAGCAGGAAGTGAGGTAAGGAAAATAAAACAATAGTTTCCGGTGAAGTAGCAGGAAGTAGAGAGGAGACATTGCTGGAACTGAGGAGGTAATAAGATATTATTTTATATTTACGTCTAATTGCAACCCCTTCCCAACCTCTCCCCATTGTGTCGGTCCTCTTCCTCCATATTTGTGATGCCTTTAACCATTGATTGTGTCCTTCCTCTTCCTCTATATACACGTGATGTATTTTTATCTCTGGCAAATGCTGCTACACACTTGTATATGATATACAATTACAATATGTAGCGCCCCCTTACTTTCAGAAAGGGCGCTACGCTAAAGTTAGTATGGTGATAGACTTACTTGCTCTCACCCAGTTTGATTTGTTCAGGTTTGGCAGCTGTCAGCCCTGAATTGTTCTGTGGGTCATTCTGTGCTCCAGGGATGTGATCCCATCTCTGGGCGGCAGGTGGCGCCAGAGGGGTTCAGGCAGAACCACTTTTCCCCAGCAGCCAATTGGAGGAGCTCTTCCCTCGCTGGGCATGCTGGGGAGGGGTATATCTGTGGCAGACACCATTTTTCGGGGTTCTTCGTTGGGAACAGGTGCGGCACCCACTTTCAGGGTGTGCACACGTCACGGGCCCCACCACTATGGCCTACCTGGCCGAGGCCCGTGCCACGCGGAGCTCCCGACTCTGGGCCCTCATGGCTCAGAAACACTGAAGTGACTGGGGAACCTCAGTAACTTACTGGGGTTCCACATCTCAAGAGGACAGGATTGAGAGGATAAGCTCTATTGCTCTAAGTACCGGACCTGTGGCAGAGGCCTCTACTAATCCTCTAGAGCCAAGTCGGTCGCAGCGACTTGTTCCTTCTCAGCTTTCTCGGTGACACTCTGGCTGCCAGGTCTGTGTGAGAGGCCTGTCCAGGTGCACTGCGCCCACTCTGGCTGGAGTGGCAACGTGAATTTAAAGGGTCACTAAAGAAAAAAAAGAATTGTGCTGAAATGACTGTTTACAGGGTATAGAGACATAACATTTAAATGATTCCTTTTAAAAAAATTAAAAAAAATTGATAATCATATAATCAACCTACAGTTCTAGTTTAGATTTTGCTGTTATTTCCTGTCTCTCTGATGTACAGAGCCAGAGAGCCAATAGAGGGCAGTGATGGTTTGTCTAAACCCCCTCAGCACCAACCCAGTTTCAGTTTACACACAGTAATCACACCTCCTTGATTAGTGACCACAGTGAGAAAGCTCCCAGTACTGTGGTTATAAGAAAACAGACAACCAGGAAGTGTGGAGATCAGAGCAGAATTACAGCAACATCAAAGCAAAAACGAACAATGAGGACATGAAAACAGCACTGCAGTAAGGTAAAGGAAGCTATTTGGTAAAAAAATATTTTTCCTTTAGTGACCCTTTAATTACAGAAGGCAGGACTGCTTTCTCTATCCAAGCCCGACTCTGCAAAGTTACTTTTCCTTCATCAACCTTTTGCTATCTACCTCAAGTTGATGTGTTGGACCAGAGAAATAAAGCATTCAGCTACAGGTTGGACATTCGTTATTGCTCTGCTCACTACATCCACCCCTAGACACCACAGAGGTAACTTAATTTGCCGATCCCAATCTAACCAGAGGCTCCTGAATGGGTGTAGCGCTACATATAAATCTAACGCCCTCTATAAATACAGAAATACGACAAACTCAAACCCTCTACCGAGATTTCCATCTGGGAAAATGCACTTCTTCACCTGGTAAGACATCAAACAGATCACATTATTAAAATCTCTATACAGTGCCCCCCACAGTACAGTTATGGAAAAAAGCAGTTAATGATACCTTGCCCTTCAAGAAGCTGATTTATACGCATAGAGGGTCTATGCAAAAATATTCCAAGATTTGGGATAGATGGTTGGAAGATGGGAAAACCTGTGTGTAGTTGGCCCATACCCAGTGAGGAATGCATATGTACCCGTGGCACGCTTTTTAATGTATGTTAGATTAACCACTTAAGGACCGCCTCCTGCAGATATATGTCGGCAGAATGGCACGGCTGGGCCCAGGCACGTACCTGTACGTCCTCTTTAAGTGCCCAGCCAGCTATTGTGCCGTTTTTAAAGGAGATCGTGCTGTGACTGGTTGTTGGGAAGAATGCTCCTTACACTTGTGGATATTGAGAAGAACTACCCCCTTACAGGTTGCTAAAAAGATCAATGGTGTTTTTGGGTACTTATCTGAGAGGCATAGCATGCTCGTAACTCAAGGAACCCCAAGTTGAGAAACCCTGATTTAAGAATTGAACCTTTACCTTCTCCTTCTAACTCATCCCTACACAGGTACCCCCTTTTGTATCACTTGCCCTTCCCTTTAGATTGTAAGTTGTCCCGAGCATGGCCCCCAGAACCCTCTTTATTTTTCTTAAAGTGCTGCCCAAACTGTTTGTTATATAAATACGATATAATAATAATAATTTGTATACCTCTTCAGATGCTGCGTAGACCCACATCATCTCTTTAGAACCCATTATTGTCTCTGGCTCCTGAGAAACAGTGTATTAGATGAGACACAGCAGTGTCTCTTTGTGTTCGATACCCATCACTTGGAAGTATGGCAACGGAAAACCTAAACAGAGCTTCTAACCCAGGTTTTCTCAACTAGGGTTCCATGGTAATTCTATTATTCATCTGCAGAGAGGAGAGCCTTGTGAAGATCACATGACCACATCAACAAGGATGGACAAAAACCAAAGCCACATGACTGCGAGGATATTGGACCTCACCCTGGAGATCATCTACCTGCTGACTGGAGAGGTGAGGAGGATTCTGGGAGGTCACACAACATAATTCTTATGTCCTTACCTAAAACTCAGCTCTGACAAGAGGTGAGGAGGATTCTGGGAGGTCACACGACATGACTCTTATCTCTATTAATAAAACACAGACCTGACCGGAGAGGTGAGGAGGATTGTGGGAGGTCACATGACATCACTCTTATCTCTATTAATAAAACACAGACCTGACTGGAGAGGTGAGGAGGATTCTGGGAGGTCACATGACATCACTCTTATCTCTATTAATAAAACGCAGACCTGACCGGAGAGGTGAGGAGGATTCTGGGAGGTCACACAACATAATTCTTATGTCCTTACTTAAAACTCAGCTCTGACTAGAGGTGAGGAGGATTCTGGGAGGTCACATGACATCACTCTTATCTCTATTAATAAAACACAGACCTGACCGGAGAGGTGAGGAGGATTCTGGGAGGTCACATGACATCACTCTTATCTCTATTAATAAAACACAGACCTGACCGGAGAGGTGAGGAGAATTCTGGGAAGTCTGTAGTGATAATTTTTACTTTCTATCCTTACACAGGATTATGAAGTAGTGAAGAAAACATCGAGTGAACCTTTTACACCCAACAGTTATATGAAAGGGGCATCACCCATCACCATGCCTCCACCTCACTGCCTGAAAGATAACTGTGAAAAGAAAGTTCTAAAAGTCGCTAAGAAGATCATTGAGCTACTGACAGGAGAGGTGAGCGGTGCCGGGAATTCTGGGACATTACCCAGTAACAGACAAGGGATGTGTCTGGATGGTGACGGTATCATTGTGTGTGTCAGGTTCCTATAAGGTGTCAGGATGTCACTGTCTATTTCTCCATGGAGGAGTGGGAGTATTTAGAAGGACACAAGGATCTCTACAAGGACGTCATGATGGAGAATCAGCCGCCCCTCACATCACCGGGTAAGAGGAGACTTTATTGTAAAGGAGAGAGCAGTACGGAGGCTCCACCTAGATCCCCCATCATCTGATAAACACACAGAAACAATGTATTCAGTCAGTGTGTGTGTTTCCTACAGATGGATCCAGTAATGGGAACCCACCAGAGAGATGTCCCCGTCCTCTGTATTCCCGGGATTCCACACAGGAAGGTCACACCATCCCCCACCATCATCAGGTAGATGGGACTGAGCAACTAGAACACTATGAACTCTAATGTATTTTACACTTGTAATCTCTTGTTCCTTTTCCACAAATGTATTCCATCATGTTTGGGGTTTAGGGTGAAGAACTGAAAGACATCAAAGTTGAGGTTAAAGAGGAAGAAGAAGAGAGGTTGGTGAGTGGAGATCAGCAGTCTATGGAGGAGGGTTGTCCTCTGGATTCCCACAATTCTACACAGGAAGATCTCCAATATACAGAGAATGGGACATCAGGAGATCAGGTAGATGGGACTGGGCACAAAGAACTAAAAAATAATTCTATGGGAGAACATTCTTCTATGTCATCTCTTATTATTGGCAGCAGTGTTTCCAGATCTTATATTTTATCATCTCTGGAATTTAGAATGAAGAACGGAAAGACATCAAAGTTGAGGGTAAAGAGGAAGAAGAAGAGAGGTTGGTGAGTGGAGATCAGCAGTCTATGGAGGAGGGGGAGATGATTATGGAAAGTAAACAGGAGGAATCTTCTCTACATAAGGACACAAGTGAGTAATAAACATGAATTACAGAAGCATTTCCTTTTATTTACTTCTTTACGGTTAAAGAATTCATTTTGTATAATTTCATGGGCTGAAAAACACAAATGTTCTTGGAATTCACCCCAAAAAATTAAAATGTAAATCTGCTGTTTAGATGCGGATGAAGGAAGGAAATTTATATCAAGTTTGGCCCAATTTTCCAACAGGAATGAAATAATTCCATCCTGATCCCGAAAAGTCAGTCAGATAATTTCACACATCGACATTGTACAATTTTTAATTCCTACTATCCTGGCCCGGCGCGGGGAGGGGGGGATATGATGTAAAGCAGGATAACAAGCCATCGCGCGTGCCCGCAGGGGCGTGAAGCTCCTTGATTGGTGCTGTGGTGTGTCAGTCTGACCCACTGCATCTCTGATCAAAAAATAAATAAATAAACCAACAATGAGATTGAGCAAGTGAGTGAATAGAAAGTTCATAGATGTTGAAAAAATGGGTATAAATTGAACACTTGTGCAAAAATATAGACTTTTAAATAATTCAACCGTGAAAGAAATCCTCAAATGTTGAAGAAAAGCTGCTGTGAAATCCACCACCGAATTGAGAGGAATGCCTACTTACCAGAGCTCTGTGATCCCTCCGCAACAGGGGATCCGGAGAAACTTGGATAAAAAAAACAGTTCGCTCCAAAGACATCGAAGGAAAGATGGCAGTCGGCACATTCGGTTATTGTTTAGCAAGCCTCATGCCGCCTACAAACGATTATTTTTTGGGTTACAAAGTTGTTCAGGCTCTAGAAAAAAACAATGTTTTTTTTTTTTCAACTTGATCATTAAAACGGCCTTGTTTTACACATGAGCGCGAAAAAAAAAAAATGCTCTAGCAAGTACAAGTACCGATACTTTTTTTCCATGTACTCGCCGATACCGATTACCGATACTTTTTTTTAAATGTCCCCCCAGAAATGCAGCCATGTCCCCCCAGAAATGCAGCCATGTCTCCCCCAGAAATGCAGCCATGTCTCCCCCAGAAATGCAGCCATGTCTCCCCCAGAAATGCAGCCACGTCTCCCCCATATATTCAGCCACGTCTCCCTCATATATGCAGCCAAGTCTCCCTCATATATGCAGCCAAGTCTCCCTCATATATGCAGCCAAGTCTCCCTCATATATGCAGCCACGTCTCCCTCATATATGCAGCCAAGTCTCCCTCATATATGCAGCCAAGTCTCCCTCATATATGCAGCCAAGTCTCCCTCATATATGCAGCCACGTCTCCCTCATATATGCAGCCAAGTCTCCCTCATATATGCAGCCACGTCTCCCTCATATATGCAGCCACGTCTCCCCCATATATGCAGCCACGTCTCCCCCATATATGCAGCCACGTCTCCCCCATATATGCAGCCACGTCTCCCTCACATATGTAGCCAGGTCTCCCTCACATATGTAGCCAGGTCTCCCTCACATATGCAGCCAGGTCTCCCTCACATATGCAGCCAGGTCTCCCCCATATATGCAGCCACGTCTCCCCCATATATGCAGCCACGTCTCCCTCATATATGCAGCCACGTCTCCCTCATATATGCAGCCACGTCTCCCTCATATATGCAGCCAAGTCTCCCTCATATATGCAGCCACGTCTCCCTCATATATGCAGCCACGTCTCCCTCATATATGCAGCCAAGTCTCCCTCATATATGCAGCCACGTCTCCCCCATATATGCAGCCACGTCTCCCCCATATATGCAGCCACGTCTCCCCCATATATGCAGCCACGTCTCCCCCATATATGCAGCCACGTCTCCCCCATATATGCAGCCACGTCTCCCTCACATATGTAGCCAGGTCTCCCTCACATATGTAGCCAGGTCTCCCTCACATATGCAGCCAGGTCTCCCTCACATATGCAGCCACGTCTCCCCCATATATGCAGCCACGTCTCCCCCATATATGCAGCCAGGTCTCCCTCACATATGCAGCCACGTCTCCCCCATATATGCAGCCACGTCTCCCCCATATATGCTGCCACGTCTCCCTCATATATGCAGCCACGTCTCCCTCATATATGCAGCCACGTCTCCCTCATATATGCAGCCACGTCTCCCTCATATATGCAGCCACGTCTCCCTCATATATGCAGCCACGTCTCCCTCATATATGCAGCCCCGTCTCCCTCATATATGCAGCCCCGTCTCCCTCATATATGCAGCCCCGTCTCCCTCATATATGCAGCCCCGTCTCCCTCATATATGCAGCCACGTCTCCCTCATATATGCAGCCACGTCTCCCTCATATATGCAGCCACGTCTCCCCCATATATGCAGCCACGTCTCCCCCATATATGCAGCCAGGTCTCCCCCATATATGCAGCCAGGTCTCCCCCATATATGCAGCCAGGTCTCCCTCACATATGCAGCCAGGTCTCCCTCACATATGCAGCCAGGTCTCCCTCACATATGCAGCCAGGTCTCCCTCACATATGCAGCCAGGTCTCCCTCACATATGCAGCCATGTCCCCACAATGAAAGCCAAGCAATCCCCAGCAACCCCCCCCCCCCCCCGCGCCGCCGCTGCTGCCTAGTTAATCAGTGCGGGGAACATTACAGCTTTCATTTGAATAGCTGTGTGTTCCCTGCCACGTATAGACACTCCCCCTTGCTCGGGCACTTTGATAAATCTATATATCTTTCAAGGGGGAGTGTCTATATGTGGCGGGGAACACACAGCTATTCAAATGAAAGCTGTAATGTTCCCCGCACTGATTAACTAGGGAGCAGCGGCTGGGGGGGTGCCTCCATCAAACCACCCCTTACTCCCCTCCACATACCAAGGGCACCAAAAGCAGCCATAAGTGCAATCATTCGGGACCACCAGTGCCCCCTCAAAAACCATGGGACCGTCCCGGGAGCCCATGGGCTCCAAGAAGCTACTGCATCCCTCTGTTACATGTTTAGTCCCTCAATCAGTTACTATACAGTAAGAAGGATAACAGAAAACAAATAAGAAGTAAAAACAGGAGGAGAGAGGGAAGAGCAGAGAGAGGGATAAATGGGGAGGGGGGGAGGGGTCAGACAAGCCAGGTGTGACTGCAATCCGGTGAGGAACTGCGCTTACGTCCACGCCGAGCACGGCACGTCAGGAGTCAACCAACGCGATCGTTTTTTAATGACATTAAAAGAGAACTTTTTACCACCCCGAAAAATGATCGTGTGTACGCGGCTTTTGAGTCTTATATGCATGCATGCCATGAAAGACATAAAGGCTTCCATAGTGTAAAACAGCTTCACAGTTTATTAAATTATAAAAATAAAACACACTTACAATAATGTAGCATGTAGAAAATCCTTAAGCCTGATGTGCTGGCCGTACACAAACAGGCCAACCCATCCTTCTGGGTACAGTGTGTAGCGGGTGGTGACGTCAGCACGCCGTTCCACTCCGCCCTACGTCGTTTTGTAATAAAGCTACGTCTTCCAGTAACTTTATTACGTAACATTATTACGAAACGACGTAGGGCGGAGCGGCATGGGGGAGACCAATCTTTTTCCCGTTTTGGATCAGACTAGGGGTGCAACGGATCAAAAAAATCACGGACCGGATCGATCCTCTGATCAGATTTAACGGATCGGATCGTTTTCGGATCAGCAAAATTTAAAAAAAAAATTAAAATCTTGTTACACCAACCTAATCACTATCCACCCCCCTCCACCCTGGTGTACAGACATGCTCCCCAGGTGATGGTGTAGCTCCTACCTGCAGGTGCAGAGCTCACAGATGCTGTCTTCACATGTCTGCAGGCAGTTCTGGGTCTGTAGTGAGCGCGCTGAGGCGGGGAGGCGTGTCACGCTGTGCTCTGACAAGCACAGGGGGGTGGAGCAAGATGGCCGCCGCTCCGGAGCTAGGCCTAAGCCGGGGACTTTCCTATGGCCGAGGCTTACGGATCGCATGGTGTGCCGATCCGAACAGGGTGACCCATTCGGATCACGGATCGGTGACGATCTGTTGCACCCCTAGATTAGACCAATCGTCTGGTGAGTATCTGCCCCCGTCCTGACTAAACCTATGTAGTTGGGTGCATGCATGGGAAGAAACCACACTGGAGCCGTGCTCACGGTATGTGTTACTGCTTTATTTGCTTCCGGGGTTTTATAGGCGAGCTACTAAGGCGGGGAGCATATGTATGATTAGCATAATGTTATGTAGGTATTAGTAGTTTCTGATTGGTTGTGTCCATGTAAGGTGAACTTCCTGCAGGATCTGGGTGTAGTCCTAGGCGGAGGCGCCATGTTTGTTTCACATTCTTCATTCGATGGGAGGGGTTGGTGCTGATGCTGAAATCACCAGATAATTCTGTATCCTTTTAGCTTCTAACACTTATTGAAAACTTGGTTTCCAACAGATGGACTCTATCTATGGAACTCCACTGAGGGACATCTTGTTGTATCTCAAAGTTGTAATGTAGAAGATAATGGAATTGTACGATATTTTGTAGGAGTAAATCCCGTTACTCGAAGCATCAATCACAGACCTTCCCATCCAGACGGATCGATCCATCCCTCGAATTGTGAGGAACCTCCACATACATCCAATGGTGATAGTCAGGATGTCCATCTAAGATCTCACAGTGTGCTGACATCACAAGATCCATCCAATCCTAAGGAATGCTCTTCAAGCCCTCAAGGTGATCACACCGGCGTGGACTCGTTCTCGTGCTCGGTGTGCGGGAAGTCTTTCACTGAAAGCAAAGATCTTCTCGCGCACCAGAAAAATCACACGGCTGCGCGTCCTCACGCGTGCTCCGAGTGCGGGAAATGCTTCATTCACAGAGGAGACCTTCTCCGACACCAGAAACTTCACATGGACGATCGTCCTTATCCATGTTCAGAGTGCGGGAAATGTTTTACTGAGAAAAAAGTACTCCTCACGCACCAGAAAAGTCACACAGGGGAGCGTCCTTTTTCATGTTCAGAGTGCGGGAAATGTTTCATTCTGAAAAACGCACTAGTTAGACACCAGCGAATTCACAGTGGGGAGCGTCCGTTCTCTTGTTCATTTTGTGGGAAATCTTTCATTCAAAGAGGAGACCTTATTAAACACCAGAGAATTCACACGGGTGAGCGTCCGTTCTCGTGTCCAGAGTGCGGGAAAGCTTTCATTGAGAAAGGAAAACTTGTTATACACCAGAGAAGGCACAGGGGGGAGCGTCCGTTCTTATGTTCAGAGTGTGGGAAATGTTACACTGAGAAAGCAAAACTTCTCGCACATCAGAGAATGCACACGGGCGAGAGTCCTCATTTATGTTCAGAGTGTGGAAAATGTTTCATTCAGAAATCAGATCTTCTTAAACATCAAAGAATTCACACCGGCGAGCGCCCTTTCTTATGTTCAGAGTGCGGTAAGTGCTTTACTGAGAAAGGCGCACTTCTTACGCACCAAAGAATTCACACGGGAGAGCGCCCTTTCCTATGTTCAGAGTGCGGGAAATGTTTCCGTCACAAGAAAGCACTTACTACGCACCAGAGAATTCACACTGGTGAACTGCCTTTTTCATGTTCAGAGTGCGGGAAGTGTTTCGCTGAGAAAAAAACACTTCTCGCACACCAGAGGAAACACAGCGGCGAGCATCCCTTCTCATGTTCAGAGTGCGGGAAGTGTTACACGGAGAAGGCAAAACTTCTTGCACACCAGAAAATTCACACAGGAAAAAGTCCTTATTTATGTTCAGAGTGTGGGAAATGTTTCATTCGCAAGGAAGCACTTACTACACACCAGAAAATTCACACCGGGGAGCGTCCTTTTTCATGTTCAGAGTGCGGGAAATGTTTTACTGAGGAGAGAGATCTTATTACACACCGGAGGAGTCATACCACCAAGGGTCGGATTTCCTCCTAGTGAGAAAATCTTATTATAACCACATGAAGATACAGTTCATTGAGAGAACCATGAATGCCAACATGTACTGTGACATACTGTAGCAGAGCATGATCCCCCTCCTTTTGGAGACTGGGCCGCAGGGTAGTATTCCAACATGATAATGACCCCAAACACACCTCCAAGATGACCACTGCCTTGCTAAAGAAGCAGAGGGTAAAGGTGATCGATTGGCCAAGCGTGTCTCCAGACCTGAACCCTATTGAGCATCTGTGGGACCTCCTCAAATGGTGGAGGAGTGCAAGGTCTCTAACATCAGACCAACTCTGTGATGTCATCATGGAGGAGTGGAAGAGGATTTCCGTGGCAACCTGTGAAGATCTGGTGACCTCCATGCCCAAGAGGGTGAAGGCAGTGCTAAAAAATAATGGCCACAAAATATTGACACTTTGTGCCTAATTTGGACATTTTCACTTAGAGGTGAACCCACAGCAGTGTGTTGAGTTATTTTGAGAGGACAGCAAATTTACACTGTTATACAAGCTGTACACTCACTACACAACATTGTAGCAAAGTGTCATTTCTTCAGTGTTGTCACATGAAAAGATAGAAGAAAATATTTACAGAAATGTGAGGGGTGTACTTACTTTTGTGAGACACTGTACGGGGGCTTTTAAAGTGTATATTGGAAAACAATAAAAATATATATTTGTTCAGTATATTTCTCTAGTGCATGCACATTTCTTCATGTTATCACTCATTAACTACTTCAGTTCCGGAAGGTTTTACCCCCCCCCCCCCCCTTCCTGACCAGGCCGTTTTTTCGATACGGCACTACGTTACTTTAACTGACAATTGCGCGGTCATGTAATGTTGTACCCAAATAAATGTAATTTTTTTTCCTCCCACAAATAAGAGCTTTATTTTTGTGTTATTTGATCAGCTCTGTGTTTTTTTTTTTTTTTTGCTTTTTTTCGCGCTATAGAAAATAAAGTCAGACAATTTGGGGAAAAAATAAATAAATATATATATATATTTTTTTTTTTACATTCTGCTTGAAAAAAAATTCAATACAAAAAATTGAATTTCTTCCTTCAATTTAGAGTGTACAGGTCGCCGTGGCTGCGTCCTGGAAGGACGTTATGTTTCCCCTCTATTTGGGAGTCCTGACTTAAACCATTTCCAGGACGAAAATGGTTAATGCACCTGTCCAGGAAATGGTTTAAGTCAGGACAGGAAGTTACAGGTGAGAGGGAAGGAGTGTAGTAGAGTCTATGCTTGGTAATGGTGGAGAAGTGAAAGCTATGAGAAGCTGTGAACAACTTTAAGAGGACTTGGCAGTGTCCTGCCTGAAAGCCTGCTCACACATTTTAGTTTTTACCTCGCAGATTTTAGTTTTTACCTCACAGTATTTACCTTGCAGATTTTAGTTTTTACCTCACAAATTTTAGTATTTACCTTACAGATTTCACCTCACAGGCCCCGTACACACGTACGAGAACCTCGACGGGCGGAACACATCGTTCCGCCCGTCGAGGTTCTCGCCCGGCCGTCAAAATCGTCGACCAAGCCGTCGGGAAAGGCGCCGAGCCATGGTTCTCGATGGGCCATCGAGCAAATAGAGAACCTGCTCTCTATTTTGGTTCGACGGCTTTCCCGACGGGATGCTCGCCGAAACCGTACAAACGGCCGAGGTTCTCGGCAGAATGAGGATCCCAGCGAGCTTCTCGCTGGTTTCTGCCGAGAATCTCTGCCGTTTTTACGGGGCCACAGATTTCACCTCACAGAGTTCACCTCACAGTTTATAGTTTTTAGCTCACAGATTTTAGCTTTTACCTCAGTTTTTACCTCCAGAGATTTTAGTTTTTACCTCAGTGTTTACCTTGCAGATTTTAGCTTTTACCTCCCAGAGATTTTAGTTTTTACCTCAGTGTTTACCTTGCAGATTTTAGCTTTTACCTCAGTTTTTACCTCCAGAGATTTTAGTTTTTACCTCACAGTATTTACCTTGCAGATTTTAGTTTTTACCTCACACATTTTAGTTTTCACCTCCACAGAGTTCACCTCACAGTTTATAGTTTTTACCTCCAGAGATTTTAGTTTTTACCTCACAGTATTTACCTCCCAGATTTTATCTCACACATTTTAGTTTTTAACCTCACAGTATTTACCTCGCAGATTTTTTTTTTTTTTTTCATGAAAATTTTTATTAAAGAGAAAAGTTTTACAAATGCCACAGAGAAATCAAATGTAACATATGCATCAACAAGCAAAGGCGATAGATAATAACATGTAAAACATCCACGGGAAGGTCTGGGTAGATCGCATAGCATCCAATACCGAACAACCACAATGTATCACAGAAGGTGGAGAAACATCAGGGTGTTGACACTTGCTCATGCTAACGTGATTCCAACAAATGTTCCAGGCCCCATAACATTTACGCAAGCCTTCATGTATCCGAGACCTTCCCCCCTTAGAGAGAGCCTTTGGCACAATTCTCCTGTCTAACTCTAAAAATCTGTGAATTCTAAAGATGATGTGTGAAGGGGTCACCCAAGGGTAGCCCCGGTCATCTGCCACCTCCATTTAGTCAGAGTAGGTATAAAAGAGAGGAAATAGAAAGGAAAGAGGAGGCGAGAGTGGAGGAGGAAGGGACAAAAAAAATAAAAAATACCCCCCCCCCCGGGGCAGTGCTACTGAAGGACTGACCTGCAAAGACTGTTGAACTGCGATAGCAGTACTGAGCTCCACGAGTCGGTGAGACTGATTAATTATTTTGTTTTGCTGCTGTGAAGCCGTTTTCTTTAATAAAGCTTAGTTTTTGATTTAACCACTTCCATACCAAGGACGTCATATGACGTCCTGGACTTTCAGTGGGGATATCTGAAAGATGCCTGCAGCCACAGGCATCATTCAGATATCCATCTCTTCAGCCAGCGAATCCCTGCACCATAAGAACGATCATAGCCGCGGTTCCGCCGCTTGATCGTTCTTATAGGCGGCGGGAGGGGACGCCCCCCCTCCCGGCGCCATCTGGTGCTTCTCCGGGCTCTCCTTTGCCATCGGAGAAACGATCCGCCGGCGCCCGATGGAAACCATAGAGTAGACTGCTGACCAGATGTCACCAGTCATCTCTATGATCGTTGGAGGCCTGGGCGCGATGTTATGACGTCACGCCCGTGTCCTGGAATGTAAACACAGCCGCAACCGCTGAAATTTTTTTCACGATCTAATGCTTTCCAGCCTAGAGGAGAGATGTGGGGTCTTATTGATATCCCCCTGCATCTCTCCATAAAGAGGACCTGTCACAACCCATTCCTATTACAAGGAATGTTTACATTCCTTGTAATAGGAAAAAAAGTGATCAAAAAAAAAAAAAAAGTTTTTAAAAATAAAAGAAATTGTGTAACATAAAAAATAAAATAATAATTTTTTTTTTTTTAAATGCCCCTATCCCCGGTAGCTCGCGCTCAGAAGCGAACGCACGTGTAAGTCCCGTCCACATATGTAAACGCCGTTCAAACCGTGTGCGTTAGAGTGCCAGCAACAATTCTAGCACTAGACCTCCTCTGGAACTCTAAATTTGTAACTTGTAAAAAAAAAAATAAGCGACGCCTATGGAGATTTTTAAGTACTGAGGTTTGGCGCCATTCCATGAGTGTTCGCAGTTTTAAAGTGTGACATGTTAGGTATCAATTTACTCTGCGTAACTTCATCTTTCACATTATACAAAAAAATTGGGCTAACTTTACTGTTTTGTTATTTTTTAATTTACAAAACCGTTTTTTCCCCCAAAAAAAGGCGTTTGAAAAATTATTGCGCAAATACTGTGCGAGATAAAAAGTTGCAATGGCCGGCATTTTATTCCCTAGGGTGTCTGCTAAAAAAACATATATAGTGTTTGGGGGTTCTGAGTAATTTTCTAACAAAAAAATTATGGTTTATGCATGTAGGAGAGAAGTGCCAAAATAGGCCCGGTATGAAAGTGGTTAAAAAGCCTGTGTCCTGCGGTCAAGCTGGTCCCCCAAACATTACAAGAGCAATATGAATTCTGCTAGATATCCAATAAGCGTATTTTGATTGGTTTTCATCTACAAATTATGGGATATATTTATGGATTAAAAAAAATAATAATTACTAGTAATGGCAGAACATGACATTGAGGCACATCAGGGCACGGGGCACAGGACACGTCGGGGCACATACGGTAGCACATCAGGACACATGTCATATCATGGGGCACATTGTTTACTAGCCAGCATGCAGAGTAGCGCATTAAGCGTTTGTAATCAGATCTCTCTCATGTCACGCTGCTCCTCGGCAGCCCCTCCTCTCTTCTCGTACATCCCAGATGATGTCACAAGCCAATGGGGATGGAAGAGAGGAGGGGCCGCCGAGGAGCAACGCGACATGAGAGATTACTGATTACAGACGCTTTCTGCGCTACTCTGCATGGTGGCTAAATCTTGATCTATCCATCAGGCGCCAGCTGTTGGCGATTGACGGGTAGTCGGAGAATGTAGTGTGGATGATGGAGGAGATCTGTCGGATGAATGTAGTGTGGATGGTGGAAGGAGAGCTGTCGGATGAATGTAGTGTGGATGGTGGAGGAGATCTGTTCGAGAATGTAGTGTGGATGGTGGGAGGAGATCTGTCGGAGAATGTAGTGTGGATGGTGGAGGAGATCTGTAGGAGAATGTAGTGTGGATGGTGGGGGAGAGCTGTCAGAGAATGTAGTGTGGATGGTGGAGGAGATCTGTCGGAGAATGTAGTGTGAATGGTGGAGGAGATCTGTCGGAGAATGTAGTGTGGATGGTGGAGGAGATCTGTCAGAGAATGTAGTGTGGATGGTGGGAGGAGAGCTGTCGGAGAATGTAGTGAGGATGGTGGAGGAGATCTGTCAGAGAATGCAGTGTGGATGGTGGAGGAGAGCTGTTGGAGAATGTAGTGTGGATGGTGGAGGAGAGCTGTCGGAGAATGTAGTGTGGATGGTGGTGGAGATCTGTCGGAGAATGTAGTGTGGATGGTGGGAGGAGATCTGTCAGGGAATGTAGTGTGGAGAAGATCTGTCGGAGAATGTAGTGTGGATGGTGGAGGAGAGCTGTCGGAGAATGTAGTGTGGATGGTGGGAGGAGATCTGTCGGAGAATGTAGTGTGGATGGTGGAGAAGATCTGTTGGAGAATGTAGTGTGGATGGTGGAGATCTGTCGGAGAATGTAATGTGGATGGTGGGAGGAGATCTGTCGGAGAATATAGTGTGGATGGTGGGAGGAGGATCTGTCGGAGAATGTAGTGTGGATGGTGGGAGGAGATCTGTCGGAGAATGTAGTGTGGATGGTGGGAGGAGATCTGTCCGAGAATGTAGTGTGGATGGTGGAGGAGATCTGTCCGAGAACGTAGTGTGGATGGTGGGAGGAGATCTGTCGGAGAACGTAGTGTGGATGATGGAGGAGATCTGTAGGAGAATGTAGTGTGGATGGTGGAAGAGATCTGTCGGAGAATGTAGTGTGGATGGTGGAGGAGATCTCTCGGAGAATGTAGTGTGGATGGTGGAGGAGATCTGTCCGAGAATGTAGTGTGGATGGTGGGAGGAGATCTGTCAGAGAATGTAGTGTGGATGGTGGAGGAGATCTGTCGGAGAATGTAGTGTGGATGGTGGAGGAGATCTGTCGGAGAATGTAGTGTGAATGGTGGAGGAGAGCTGTCGGAGAGTGTAGTGTGGATGGTGGGAGGAGATGTGTCGGAGAGTGTAGTGTGGATGGTGGGAGGAGATGTGTCGGAGAATGTAGTGTGGATGATGGAGGAGATCTGTCGGAGAATGTAGTGTGGATGGTGGAGGAGATCTGTCGGAGAATGTAGTGTGGATGGTGGAGGAGATCTGTCAGAGAATGTAGTGTGGATGGTGGGAGGAGAGCTGTCGGAGAATGTAGTGAGGATGGTGGAGGAGAGATGTCGGAGAATGTAGTGTGGATGGTGGAGGAGAGCTGTTGGAGAATGTAGTGTGGATGGTAAAGAAGAGCTGTCGGAGAATGTAGTGTGGATAGTGGTGGAGATCTGTCGGAGAATGTAGTGTGGATGGTGGGAGGAGATCTGTCAGGGAATGTAGTGTGGAGAAGATCTGTCGGAGAATGTAGTGTGGATGGTGGAGGAGAGATGTCGGAGAATGTAGTGTGGATGGTGGGAGGAGAGATGTCGGAGAATGTAGTGTGGATGGTGGAGGAGATCTGTCGGAGAATGTAGTGTGGATGGTGGAGGAGAGCTGTCGGAGAATGTAGTGTGGATGGTGGGAGGAGATCTGTCGGAGAATGTAGTGTGGATGGTGGAGAAGATCTGTCGGAGAATGTAGTGTGGATGGTGGAGATCTGTCGGAGAATGTAGTGTGGATGGTGGGAGGAGATCTGTCGGAGAATATAGTGTGGATGGTGGGAGGAGGATCTGTCGGAGAATGTAGTGTGGATGGTGGGAGGAGATCTGTCGGAGAATGTAGTGTGGATGGTGGAGGAGATCTGTCCGAGAACGTAGTGTGGATGGTGGGAGGAGATCTCTCGGAGAACGTAGTGTGGATGATGGAGGAGATCTGTCGGAGAATGTAGTGTGGATGGTGGAAGAGATCTGTCGGAGAATGTAGTGTGGATGGTGGAGGAGATCTGTCGGAGAATGTAGTATGGATGGTGGAGGAGAGCTGTCGGAGAGTGTAGTGTGGATGGTGGGAGGAGATGTGTCGGAGAATGTAGTGTGGATGGTGGGAGGAGAGCTGTCGGAGAATGTAGTGTGGATGGTGGGAGGAGAGCTGTCGGAGAATGTAGTGTGGATGGTGGAGGAGATCTGTCAGAGAATGTAGTGTGGATGGTGGAGGAGATCTGTCGGAGAATGTAGTGTGGATGGTGGAGGAGAGCTGTCGGAGAGTGTAGTGTGGATGGTGGGAGGAGATGTGTCGGAGAATGTAGTGTGGATGGTGGGAGGAGATCTGTCAGAGAATGTAGTGTGGATGGTGGAGGAGATCTGTCGGAGAATGTAGTGTGGATGGTGGAGGAGATCTGTCGGAGAATGTAGTGTGAATGGTGGAGGAGAGCTGTCGGAGAATGTAGTGTGGATGGTGGGAGGAGAGCTGTCGGAGAATGTAGTGTGGATGGTGGGAGGAGAGCTGTCGGAGAATGTAGTGTGGATGGTGGGAGCAGAGCTGTCAGAGAATGTAGTGTGGATGGTGGGAGGAGAGCTGTCGGAGAATGTAGTGTGGATGGTGGGGGAGAGCTGTCAGAGAATGTAGTGTGGATGGTGGAGGAGAGCTGTCAGAGAATGTAGTGTGGATGGTGGAGGAGGTCTGTCGGAGAATGTAGTGTGGATGGTGGGGGAGAGCTGTCGGAGAATGTAGTGAGAATGGTGGGAGAGAGCTGTCAGAGAATGTAGTGTGGATGGTGGAGGAGGTCTGTCGGAGAATGCAGTGTTGATGGTGTGTTCCATGTGAACACACTGAAGCTCATCCTTAGTGTTAAGAAACAAAAGAGGCGGCAGTCTTTATATTCACCCCAAGATGGCGATCTCACCAATTCTGAGTGGAACGCATAGACAGGAAATGAGGTATGATACTTACAGGAAGTAGTATTAAGGGCAGGAAGTGAGGTAAGGAAAAAAAAAAGTTTCCGGTAAAGTAACAGGAAGTAGAGAGGAGACATTGCTGGAACTGAGGAGGTAATAAGATATTATTTTATATTTACGTCCAATTACAACCCCTTCCCAACCTCTCCCCATTGTGTCCGTCCTCTTCCTCCATATTTGTGATGCCTTTAACCATTGATTGTGTCCTTCCTTTTCCTTTATATACACGTGATGTATTTTTATATCCGACAAATACTGCTACAAACTTGTATATGATATACAATCAGGGCCGCTGGTAGGGCAGTATAACCAGCCCTGTTGTACCGGGCCCTAGCAAATTTCTAGCTAAAAAAAAAATGAATTTGCTAAATAACTTGATTAACCTGCACCTACTTGATTAGCAAGGTATATACTACAGATATGGCCAAAAGTTTTGAGAATGACACAAATAGTAATTTTCACAAAGTCTGCTGCCTCAGTTTTTGAGATGGGAAATTGCATATACTCCAGAATGTTATGAAGAGTGATCAGACGAATTGCAATTAATTGCAAAGTTCCTCTTTGCCATGAAAATTAACTTAATCCCATAAAAAAAAAAATTCCACTGCATTTGTGAAGGCTTCAGGGTGCCCAAGAAAGTCCAGCAAGCGCCAGGACTGTCTCCTAAAGAGGATTCAGCTGCGGGATCGGAGTGCCACCAGTGCAGAGCTTGCTCAGAAATGGCAGCAGGCAGATGTGAGGACATCGGCACGCACCGTGAGGCAAAGGCTTTTGGAAGATGGCCTGGTGTCAAGAAGGGCAGCAAAGAAGCCACTTCTCTCCAAAAAAAAAACATCAGGGACAGGTTGATCTTCTGCAGAAAATATGGTGAATGGACTGCTGAGGACTGAAGCAAAGTCATATTCTCTGATGAAAGGCTCTTTCCGATTGTTTGGGGCATCAGGAAAAAGGCTTGTCCGGAGAAGAAAAGGTGAGTACTACCATCACAATTTTGCCCAAAAACACAGCCATGAGTAAAGAATGGTACCAAAACACCCTCCAACAGCAACTTCTTCCAACAATCCAACAACAGTTTGGTAAAGAACAATGCATTTTCCAGCACGATGGAGCACCGTGCCATTGGGCAAAAGTGATAACTAAGTGGTTGGGGGACCAAAACGTTGACATTTTGGGTCCATGACCTGGAAACTCCCCAGGTCTTAATCCCATTGAGAACTTGTGGTCAATCCTCAAGAGGCGTGTGGACAAACAAAAACCCACTAATTCTGACAAACTCCAAGAAGTGATTATGAAAGAATGGGCTGCCCTAATGAGAGGGCACACCTGGGGCCTGCCCAGGGACCCCAGCTGCATGGGGGGGCCCCTGCACTTTCCCCAAATCAGCTGGTCCTTGAGCGCACTCTGCCCCAAAATTGAGGGCCCCATGATGGCACTGAGAGTGATGGATACACAGGGGAGGTAAGCTGGCAGCAGTGCGCCGTGTGGTGCAGAGCTATACCTATTATTTCACAGCCAGCAGGTAGCAGCAGGGCCAGAGCACAAGTGATGCTCTGACCCTGCCCCATGCAGCTTGAATGTTCAGGACTCAAAGGCTGTGGGGTAGGAGCTGAAATGGGATCAGGGATGTAGAGAGGACACAGTGTAGGGTGGTCACAATACAAGGGGTATCTTATAGTATATCATTACAGTGCTTAGGGGGAAAATATAGGGTGTAGAGGTGTCAGAGTGGTGGGGGGATATCTGGGGTGTAGAGGGGTCAGAGTGGTGGGGGGATATCTGGGGTGTAGAGGGGTCAGAGTGATAGCAGATATATTATATGCACAGGACAGCTTTGTTACTTTATGTATGTAGTATTTTACCACTGTTTATTTTCTGTACAGAATGATTGTTCATGTAGTTAATGTGGAGTTCCATCCAAAAGGGGAAGCTCTGCTTGTCTGTCTCCTACCTACCTGATGTCTGTTTACCTGCACTGTCTCCATTGTAGGGCCCCCAAAGCATTACTTTGCCCAGGGGTCCATGACGCTATTAAGACGGCCCTGATGTCACTGTCTATTTCTCCATGCAAGAGTGGGAGTATTTAGAAGGACACAAGGATCTCTACAAGGACGTCATGAGAAAGTTATCTCTTTCTAAGGAAGCCTGTGAAAAGACGTCACGAATGAGGATGGAGGAGGACCGGAGTCACATGACTGAGAAGATACTAAACTTCACCCTGGAGATCATCTACCTACTGACTGGAGAGGTGAGGAGGATTCTGGGAGGTCACATGACATCACTCTTATTTCTAATAATAAAACACAGACCTGACCGGAGAGGTGAGGAGGATTCTGGGAGGTCACATGACATCACTCTTATCTCTATTTATAAAACACAGACCTGACCGGAGAGGTGAGGAGGATTCTGGGAGGTCACATGACATCACTCTTATCTCTATTAATAAAACACAGACCTGACCGGAGAGGTGAGGAGGATTCTGGGAGGTCACATGACATCACTCTTATCTCTATTAATAAAACACAGACCTGACCGGAGAGGTGAGGAGGATTCTGTGAGGTCACATTACATCACTCTTATCTCTATTAATAAAACACAGACCTGACCGGAGAGGTGAGGAGGATTCTGGGAGGTCACATGACATCACTCTTATCTCTATTAATAAAACACAGACCTGACCAGAGAGGTGAGGAGGATTCTGGGAGGTCACATGACATCACTCTTATCTCTATTAATAAAACACAGACCTGACCGGAGAGGTGAGGAGGATTCTGGGAGGTCACATGACATCACTCTTATCTCTATTAATAAAACACAGAGCTGACCGGAGAGGTGAGGAGGATTCTGGGATTCTAACATGATATTCCTATCGGTTCTCCAATACAGAGATTTCCTCTCCTGAAGTCAGGTGATCACATGACCATTACAGTGCCTCCATGTGACTCCCTAAAACCTGAGAGACACAACATGGAGAAGATTCTAGAAGTTACCAAGACGATGATGGAGCTGCTGACAGAAGAGGTGAGCGGTGCCGGGAATTCTGGGACATTATCCAGTAACAGACAAGGGATGTGTCTGGATGGTGACTGTATCATTGTGTGTGTCAGGTTCCTATAAGGTGTCAGGATGTCACTGTCTATTTCTCCATGGAGGAGTGGGAGTATTTAGAAGGACACAAGGATCTCTACAAGGACGTCATGATGGAGAATCAGCCGCCCCTCACATCACCGGGTAAGAGGAGACTTTATTGTAAAGGGGAGAGCAGTACGGAGGGTCCACTTAGATCCCCCATCATCTGATAAACACATAGACACAATGTATTCAGTCAGTGTGTGTGTTTCCTACAGATGGATCCAGTAATGGGAACCCACCAGAGAGATGTCCCTGTCCTCTGTATTCCCGGGATTCCACGCAGGAAGGTCACACCATCCCCCATTATCATCAGGTAGGTGGGACTGTATTCTAACCATGAGAGGACATTCTATGAAATTCCTGGTTCCTTCCTTTGTACAAATGTATTCCGTTACTTTTGGGGTTTAGGGTGAAGAACGGAAAGACATCAAAGTTGAGGTTAAAGAGGAAGAAGAAGAGATGTTGGTGAGTGGAGATCAGCAGTCTATGGAGGAGGGTTGTCCTCTGGATTCCCACAATTCTACACAGGAAGATCTCCAATATACAGAGAATGGGAGATCAGGAGATCAGGTAGATGGGGCCGGGCACAAAGAACTAAAAGATAATTCTATGGGAGAACATTCTTCTATGTCATCTCTTATTATTGGCAGCAGTGTTTCCAGATGTTATATTTTATCATCTCTGGAATTTAGAATGAAGAACGGAAAGACATCAAAGTTGAGGATAAAGAGGAAGAAGAAGAGAGGTTGGTGAGTGGAGATCAGCAGTCTATGGAGGAGGGTTGTCCTCTGGATTCCCAGGATTCTACACGGGAAGATCACAATTACAAAGATAATGGTCGGGTAGATGGGACTGGCCAAAAAGAACAAAAAAAAAAACGTATTCTATGAGAGGACATTCCTCTTTGTAATCTCTTGTTCCTTTTTCTAAATGTATTCTGTCATCTTTGGGGTTTAGGATGAAGATTTTAAAGACATCAAAGTTGAGGTTAAAGAGGAAGAAAAAGAGAGGTTGGTGAGTGGAGATCAGCAGTCTATGGAGGAGGGTCGTCTTCTGGATTCCCGGGATTCCACCCAGGGAGATCACCCCTATAAAGAGAATAATCAGGTAGATGGGACTGGGGTAAAAAAGTAAAAATAATTCTGAGTGGACATTCCTCTATGTCATGGGTCTTCAAACTACGGCCCTCCAGTTTTCAGGAACTACAATTCCCATCATGCCTAGTCATGTCTGTGAATGTCAGTGTGTTACAATGTCTCATGGGATGTGTAGTTCTTAAAACAGCTGGAGGGCCGTAGTTCCATCTCTAATGCCGCGTACACACGGTCGTTTTTTGCGATGAAAAAAAAAACGACGTTTTCTGTGAAGTAAAAAACGACGTTTTTGAAACGTCACTTTTCAAAGACAATTTTGCATACACACCATCGTTTTTTCACAAAAAGCAAGGTTACGTTCACCACTCTTTTCCATTGAAGCTCGCTTCATAACTAGCTTCTGGGCATGCGCGGGTTGAAAAACGTCGTTTTGAACGACGTTTTTGCTACACACGGTGACTTTTTGTGGAACAAAAACGACACAAAAAATTCAAGCATGCTGGAATTTTTTTTTGGTCGTTTTTTTGAAGACACGTACGCGGCATTACTCTATGGGAGAACATCCTTCTATGTCATCTCTTATTATTGGCAGCAGGTTTTCCAGATGTTATATTCTATCATCTCTGGAATTTAGAATGAAGAACGGAAAGACATCAAAGTTGAGGATAAAGAGAAGGAAGAAGAAGAGAGGTTGGTGAGTGGAGATCAGCAGTCTATGGAGGAGGGTCGTCCTCTGGATTCCCAGAAGTCTACACAGGAAGATCTCCAATATACAGAGAATGGGAGATCAGGAGATCAGCAGTCTATGGAGGAGGGGGAGATGATTATGAAAAGTAAACCGGTGGAATCTTCTCTACTTCTCAACACAAGTAAGTAATAAACACTAATTACAGAAGAATAGTCTTTATTTAATTTACTTCTTTGCAGTTAAAGAATTCATTTTATATAATTTCATGGGTTGAAAAAAACGAATGTTCTTGCAATTCACCCCAAAAAAAATTGAAAATGTAATCCTGCTGTTTAGATGTGGATGAAGGAAGGAAATTCATATCAAGTTTGGCCCAATTTTCCAACAGGAGTGAAATAATTCCATTCTGATCTTGAAAAGTTAGTCAGATTTGTGTAGGTGGGCTTGAAAATGAGGGAGTGGTGTCAGTTTAGAAATAATGTCCGGACAGCCCTTAGGGACTAAGTGAAAAACACTTAAGAAGTCCACCCTCCTTGCTGCACCGACCAGGGGGGGGGAGGGTTACCCAGGGGACTCACCACCCAGAGGGAGACCACTCGGCACATCTACCCGCCTTCCTTGTATACACAGCGTGTGTGTCAGGTAAAAGCTGTGCGGTAAAAACTAAAATCTGTGAGCTAAAAACTATAAACTGTGAGGTAAAAACTGTAAGGCCCCGTACAGACGAGTAAATCTGTCTGTTCAAATCGGTCGGACAGACCGATTTGAACAGATCTGTCTGCTGGGGATGTATTGGTTTGATCATGTACACACGATCAAACCATAATCCCCGCCAGCAGACAGCGCACTGACGTGGTGGTGACGTTGACGCCGCCACGTCACCGCACCAGGAAGTAAAACACTTCCGCGCATGCGTCAAAACCATTCGACGCGTGTGCGAGAAGATATGTCTGCTGGTTAGCATACTAACCAGCAGACATGTCGGGCTCCCAGCCGACAGATTTGAAAGCATGCTTTCAAATCTGTCGGGTGGCCAAATCCGTCTGTTTGCCCGTACACACGATGGAATCTGTCTGCTGGGACGGTCTGGCAGACCTGTGAGGTAAAATCCTGTGAGGTAAAAAATAAAATCTGTGAGGTGAAATCTGTGAGGTAAAAACTAAAATTTGTTAGGTAAATACTAAAATCTGCGAGGTAAATACTGTGAGGTAAAATCTGCGAGGTAAAAACTAAAATCTGCGAGGTGAAAACTAAAATCTGCGAGGTGAAAACTAAAATCTATCAAAGCCCTTAATTTGCATCATTGGCTTACTGGACGCAGAGAAAGCCTTCGACCGAGTGGCCTGGGACTACATGGGTTCAGTTTTAGATGCTCTAGGCTTTGGGGCCAGAATGAAGACGTATATTGGAGCGAACCCACAAGCCAGAGTCCGGGTCAATGGTCACTTATCAGAGGCCTTCTCCATTCATAATGGCACCAGGCAGGGTTGTCCCCTCTCCCCCATACTCTACATCCTCATGCTGGAACCGCTCCTCCGCTGCATCCGTGCATAGGGAGGATTGAAGTACGAAACATGGAATATACCGTATTTATCGGGGTATAGCGCGCTCCCGCGTATAGCGCGCACCCCTAAAGTTGCCGCCATTCCTGTGGGAAAAAAGTTTTTTGTACTTACAGTTTTGGTGTCTTGCGCGGCGTCCATCGGCGGCTTCGGGTGTCCTCTTCGTCCGGTCCGGCGTCCGTCTGCGGCTTCGGGTGTCCTCTTCGTCGGGTCTGGTGTCCTCTTCGGCGTGTCCGGTGTCCTGTTCGGCGGGTCCGGTGTCCTTTTCGGCGGGTCTGGCGTCCTCGTGGCATCCTCCTCGCTTTCCCGCGCCGAGTTTCAAATACTCCGCCGGCATATACCGAGCGCAGTACACTCGGGTATAGTCGGGCAGACTCGGCTCCTCTCGCGCTGACGTCCTGGACGTACAGGACGTGAGCACGAAAGGAGCCGAGCCTGCCCGACTATACGCGAGTGTACTGCACTCGGTATATGCAGGCGCAGTACACTCGTGAATAGTCGGGCAGGCTCGGCTACTCTCGCGCTTACGTCCAGGACGTCAGCGCGAGAGGAGCCGAGTCTGCCCGACTATACCCGAGTGTACTGCGCTCGGTATATGCCGGCGCAGTATTTAAAACTCGGCGCGGGAAAGAGGCTATCGGCGTATACCGCGCACCCACGATTTTGCCCTGATTTTCAGGGCAAAAAAGTGCGCGGTATACGCCGATAAATACAGTAAACTTGCAGCTTTTGCTGACGACGTTTTGCTTTTTCTTTCCTCCCCCTTGACATCCCTACCTAACTTACTACGAGTCCTCGAACAATTCCGGAATATCTCGCACTTAAAAATTAACTATTCCAAATCATTCGCTTTGAATGTTTCACTGCCCTCATCATTGGTGAACCTTTGCCAAGAGAATTTTCCCTTTCGTTGGAAAACAGATGACATTACCTACCTAGGTATCCGGCTCCCGAGTAGATTAGCAGATCTTTACGACAAGAACTTTTTAAGCGAGCTAAAGGCTATTCCCACGATCTCTTGGTTCGGGCGTGCATCTATCTTGAAAATGACCGTGCTCCCCCGGCTACTGTATAAATTACAGACTGTTCCAATTGCATTGCCGCCCCCCTTTTTCGCTTCCTATAGGAGATTGTGCGGGAAGTTTCTATGGGGATCTAAGGCACTGAGAATTAGTTGGGCAAAGTTAGTACTCCCAAAGATGTCTGGGGGCATTGGCTTCTCAGACCTACAGAGGTATTACTGGGCCACACACCTGACATGAGTAGTGGACTGGCAGTTACACACTTGCTGCAAGGGATGGGTGCTTTTGGAGAACTTAAGCACTGGAGTGGACCTGGGGAAGATGCCCTGGGTTTCTGAGAAACACTGGCTACCTAAGTATTGTCTCACCCCCTGATAGGAGCAACACTATCTGCATTTACAAAGGCATGCAGATCGCACGCAGTGTCAGCCATGGAATGTGGAATGACTCCCATTAAAGGGAACCCCCGATTTTGAGCCTGGGCTGGAAGGAGCCTTTCTGAAGGAAGAATGGCTTCATGTAGACATGTTAGCTAACCATTTTTTTTTTTTACTGGGAATAGATTCCTCACTTTACAGGAATTAGCAGCGTTATCCTTGACCAAAGCGTTCCCCTTTTTTGCTTATTTCCAGAGAAGGCATTTCCTAGACAACCCCGGGACTAGGGGGGCGCTTCACGAAAATCGTTTGAATCCTTATGTACGGGCCCATCCCCCCAGAGGCATGTGATCTCGATGTTATACGCATCGATGTTTTTGCAACCTCTTGCCTCCATGGACGCGGAACATGCCTTCTGGGAGAACAAGTTGGGCAGTCCTATTAATGCGAAGGACTGGTAACGAGTCCACTGCTACATTCATTAAGGTTCACTAAATGTGAATATCCAGGAAAATGGGTTCAAGATTAGAACAAGGTGCTACAGGACGCCGGATTTAATTCACAAATTGTTTCCGACCGTTTCGGATCGATGCTGGAGATGCAGACTAGAACGGGGCACTTTCCTGCATATTTGGTGGGAGTGCCCACTGATTCAGTCATACTGGCGTGAGGTCCACAATGTGACGATTTTGGTCTCCTCGCTTCCCCTGGAATTTTCACCAGCACAGTATCTTCTTAACCATTCTAAGATCTCCAGGAAAAGGTATCGCAATTCGGTGGCAATTCATCTGATCAATGCCGCTAGGTTATGCATTCCTGTCCTCTGGAGGAAGACGAGGTCCCCTTCTATGAAGGAATTGTTGACATGCATTAACCATATTGCAACGATAGAGGAGCTAATATATATGGCGCAGGACAGATCTGTCATTTTCTCTGATATCTGGGAAGACTGGTTTAAATTCCGAAATTCGGTTGAGTACCAAAATCTTTTATAGACTGTTAATCAGATCCACCTACTGGAAGGTTTCCGACTGAACAGCGATCAGCAGACGGTGTCATGGGGTGTTCTTGCCCTGTGGTAGGGCAGACGGAGAGGGTAGCTGGTGGCAGCCCCACCCCCTCTCAGCACGTTTATTGCACTCAGACATTTTTTGGTTTGTTTTGTTTTGTCCCTTCCACCTCCACTCCACTATACCTACTCTGACTAAATGGAGGTGGCAGATGACCGGGGCTAACCTTGGGTGACCCCTTCACACATCATCTTTAGAATTCACAGATTTTTAGAGTTAGACAGGAGAATTGTGCCAAAGGCTCTCTCTAAGGGTGGAAGGTCTCGGATACATGAAGGCTTGCGTTAATGTTATGGGGCCTGGAACATCTGTTGGGATCACGTTAGCATGAGCAAGTGTCAACGGCCTGATGTTTCTCCACCTTCTGTGATACATTGTGGTTGTTCTGTATTGGATGCTATGCGATCTACCCAGACCTTCCCGTGGATGTTTTACATGTTATTATCTATCGGGGGAGCCGGTACGCCTTTGCTTGTTGATGCATATGTTACATTTGATTTCTCTGTGGCATTTGTAAAAATGTATCTTCAATAAAATCTTTCATGGAAAAAAAAAAAAACTAAAATCTGCGAGGTAAATACTGTGAGGTAAAAACTAAAATGTGTGAGGTAAAATCTGCAAGGTAAATACTGTGAGGTAAAAGCTCAAATCTGTGAGCTAAAAACTATAAACTGTGAGGTGAAATCTGTGAGGTGAAATCTGTGAGGTGAAATCTGTGAGGTGAAATCTGTGAGGTGAACTCTTTAAGGTAAATACTGCGAGGTAAAAACTAATATCTGCGAGGTAAAATCTGCAAGGTAAAAACTAAAGTATGTGAGGTAAAAACTAAAATCTGTAAAGTAAAATCTGTGAGGTAAAAACTGTGAACTGTGCTCCATTCAGAAAGCCAGTGCTAGAGACTTCTCAGGAAACAGACCCCCTTTACAGAAAGCGGAGCTCCCCCACAGGTACACCCCGGTTGCAGCGGGCCCTAGGGCAGGAGGGGAAAGGGCAACAAAGAGCAGGAAAAGGAAGGACAGGAGAACCCCTTAATCCCGGGAATGCCCAGCTGTTCCATCCTGCTGAGGCAGGAGGAACCGTACTTACCCGTCCTTGAGAGGACATGCTGGCGTATCCTTGACAGACCCACAACCGATAGTACGGAGTAGCTGACGGCTCGGTCCACTGTGAGTGAGACAACAAAACAGCCCAGTCATGTGTGGACCCTGGAGCAAAAAGCCCACCGACCACCCCAGGAGTCATGGGGTATGTCGTGGCAGAACCAGCGCTTAGCTAAGGTGTGCTCACGCTCGATGGCCGGACTGGGAAGACTACAAGGATCTATATATCCAGCCTGACGCCCAGCCGGCAGTTGAAGAATCTGAAAACAAAATAAAAAAAATCTTCAGGGCGCTAGGCCCAAAGGGAGCCACGTCCTTCTCCTCTGCTAGGCAGAGAAAAAACTGAGGCTGCATGCTGCAGAGAGGAGGGTTATGTCCGGAGGGACGGCCCCCTGGGCGGGGGTGTTCAACTCTGTTAAAGTAACATGTATTTAAAGCGGAGTTCCACCCTTAAAACCACTTTCTTTCATCCCATCCAGCATACTGGCGTCAGCGCCAGTATGCTGTTTTTTTTTATTTTTAATCCATGTACTTACTTTATAATAGATCATTTAATTTTGGGCGCACCGCGGTGTATGTCGCTGCTATAAGGCGTCACGCCTTCCGGAAACAGCCGACTAGCATTCGGCTCTTCTCGGCGCCTACGCAAAGAACCAGAAGCTGACTGCGCAGGCGCCGTATATAGCCGCGTCACGCCCTCCGAAAAAAGCCAAACTAGGACCGGCTATTTACGGCGCCTGCGCAGTCAGCTCCTGGGTCTGTGTGCAGGCGCCGAGAAGAGCCGAACACTAGTCGGCTGTTTCCGGAAGGCGTGACGCCTTATAGCGGCGACATACACCACGGTGCGCCCAAAATTAAATGATCTATTATAAAGTAAGTACATGGATTAAAAAAAAAACAAAAAAAAACAGCATACTGGCGCTGACGCCAGTATGCTGGATGGGATGAAAGAAAGTGGTTTTAAGGGTGGAACTCCCCTTTAAAGATCTAACATGTTCTGCCTAGTCCTCTGCTATGAACAGGAAGATAACCCACCTGTCAAGACTTTGAAGGCTGCGTCCGTCCATGGACGATAAGAGAAATTATATTTTTGTTTTTGGGTTTCAAGTGATCTAAACATCCACTGGTCCCTTCTATTTCTGTATGTGGGTGATGGAGATGTAATTATAATCAATATCCAGCTGTCACATGACCCAGCTCTCTCCCAGCCTGTCTGCAGGGAAACAGTGGCAGGAGGAGCTTCTAGTCCTCTGTTGCTGGTCACATGTTCAGAAAAAAAAAACAGCCTTTGGAATACAAAGTAAAAACTCTCTTTTTGAGATTATCAGCAGCCAAAAACTGCTCTACCACTCATACGCAGACGACACGCAACTGTATTTCCGCATTTGCAATAAAAAGGATCACCGCCTCAATCTAGAGACATGCCTCTCTTTGATAGAGGACTGGATGACAAAGAGTTATCTTAAACTCAACGGAGCGAAAACAGAACTTCTTCTGTTTCACGCCAAACAAAGGAATCAACCTGCAACAATCTGGACACCCCCGCCCATTCTGGGCAAAATCATCACCCCTAGCGCCAAAGTCAAAAGTCTCGGGGTCATCTTTGACTCCTATATGACAATGGACGCACAAATAGGGTCAGTAGTCAGCGGATCCCACCATCTGCTGCGCCTACTACGTAGACTTACCCCTTTCATCCCCAAAGAAGATTTAGCGGTCGTGGTGGGAGCAATTGTGAACTCCAGATTGGATTATGCAAATGCCCTTTACCTCGGACTCCCCAAATACCAAATCGCTCGTCTGCAAGTCGTTCAAAATACGGCCGCCAGACTTGTGACTGGAAAAAAACCCTGGGAATCCATCTCACCTTCACTGAGATCCCTTCACTGGTTACCAGTCAAAGACAGGATTGCTTTTAAAGCTCTCTGTCTAACGCATAGATGTGTCCATGGGAATGCCCCCCAATATCTATGCGATAAAATAAAAGCTCACAATCCCAATCGCATCCTGCGATCCACCAATCAGAACCTACTACAGATCCCAAAAGCCAACTACAAGTCCAAAGGAGAAAGAAGATTCGCCGTCCAAGGCCCCAGACTATGGAACGCTTTACCAACCAGCATTCGGTTGGAGGCGAATCACTTAGCCTTCAGGAGAAAGATCAAGACTCATCTCTTTTGATATCAAAGGAGACAGGAACAACAAGCGCCCAGAGGCGATTCAGTTCGCATGTGCCGCGCTATATAAGTTTTTCATTCATTCATTCATTCAAAAACAAATATTTAATATCAATAAACTCTGAGAAAATGTTGAATGTTCTACCAACATAATGTATAAGACTTCTAACACTTATTAAAAACTTGGTTTCCAACAGATGGACTCTATCTATGGAACTCTACTGAGGGACGTCTTGTTGTATCTCAAGGTTATATTGCAGAAGATAATGGAATTGTACGATATTTTGTAGGAGGAAATCCCTCTAATTGCGAGGCACCTCCACATACATCCACAGATGTATCAACAAATCCAGGAGTGGACCCCTTATCATGCTCCGAGTGCGGGAAATGCTTCATCCAGAAATCGGACCTTCTTCAACACCAGAAACTTCACACGGGCGAGCGCCCTTATCCATGTTCAGATTGCGGAAAATGTTTTGCTGAGAAAAAAGTGCTCCGCACGCACCAGAAAAGTCACACAGGGGAGCGTCCTTATTCATGCTCGGAGTGCGGAAAATGTTTCATTTTGAAAAACACACTGGTTATACATCAGAGAATTCACACAGGGGTGCGTCCTTATTCGTGTCCGGAGTGTGGGAAAACTTTCTTAACCAAAAACAAACTTGTTAGACACCAGAAAATCCACACGGGGGAGCGTCCTTATTCGTGTTCAGAGTGTGGGAAAGCTTTCATTGAGAAAAATAAACTTGTTACACACCAGAGAATTCACACGGGGGAGTGCCCTTATTCATGTTCAGAGTGTGGAAAATGTTTTACTAAAAAAAAAGTGCTCCTCAGGCACCAGAGAATTCATACAGGGGAGCCCCCTTTTTCATGTTCTAAATGCGGAAAAGGTTTTACTGAGAAAAAACTGCTCCTCGGGCACCAGAAAATTCATACAGGGGAGCGTCCTTTTTCATGTTCGGAGTGTGGGAAATGTTATACTGAGAAAGCAAAACTTCTTGCACATCAGAGATTTCACACGGGCGAGCGTCCTCATTTATGTTCAGAGTGCGGGAAATGCTTTACTGAAGAAAAATTGCTCCTCAGTCACCAGAAAAATCATACAGCGGAGCGTCCTTTTTCATGTTCAGAGTGCGGGAAATGTTTCATTCTGAAAAACACACTGGTTAGACACCAGAAAATTCACAGTGGGGAGCGTCCTTTCTCATGTTCATTTTGTGGGAAATCTTTTGTTCAAAGAGGAGACCTTATTAAACACCAGAGAATTCACACGGGGGAGCGTCCGTTCTCGTGCCCAGAGTGTGGGAAAGCTTTCATTGAGAAAGGAAGACTTGTTATACACCAGAGAGGGCACAGGGGGGAGCGTCCGTTCTCATGTTTAGAGTGTGGGAAATGTTATACAGAAAAAGCAAAACTTCTTGCACATCAGAGAATTCATACGGGCGAGAGTCCTCATTTATGTACAGAGTGCGGAAAACGTTTCATTCAGAAATCAGACCTTCTTAAACACCAGAGAATTCACACTGGCGAGCGCCCTTTCTCTTGTTCAGAGTGCGGGAAGTGCTTTACTGAGAAAGGCACGCTTCTTACGCACCAAAGAATTCACACGGGCGAGCGCCCTTTCCTATGTTCAGAGTGCGGTAAATGTTTCACTCGCAAAGAAGGACTGACTACACACCAGAAAATTCACACCAGGAAGCGTTCTTTTTCATGTTCAGAGTGCGGGAAATGTTTCACTGAGGAAAGAGATCTTATCACTCACCGGAGGAGTCATACCACCGAGGTTCAGATTTCCTCCTAGTGAGAAAATCTTATAACCACAGATATACAGTATATCACAAAAGTAAGTACACCCCTCACATTTTTGTAAATATTTTCTTCTATGTTTTCTTGTGACGACACTGAAGAAATGACACTTTGCTACAATGTTGTGTAGTGAGTGTACAGCTTGTATAACAGTGTACATTTGATGTCCCCTTAAAATAACTCAACACACAGCCAGTAATGTCAACAAAAGTGAGTACACTCCTAAGTGAAAATGTCCAAATTGGGCCCAATTAGCCATTTTCCCTCCCCGGTGTTATGTTGCTTGTTAGTGTTACAAAGTCTCAGGTGTGAATGGGGAGCAGGTGTGTTAAATTTGGTGTTATCGCTCTCACTCTCTCATACTGGTCACTGGAATTTCAACATGGCACCTCATGGCAAAGAACTCTCTGAAGTTCTGAAAAAAATAATTGTTTCTCTACATAAAGATGGCCTAGGCTATAAGAAGATTGCCAAGACCCTAAAACTGAGCTGCAGCACGGTGGCCAAGACCATCCAGGGGTATAACAGGATGGGTTCCCCTCAGAACAGGCCTCACCATGGTCCACCAAAGAAGTTGAATGCACGTGCTCAGCGCCATCTCCAGAGGTTGTCTTTGGGAAATAGACGTATGAGTGCTGCCAGCATTGCTGCAGAGGTTAAAGGGTTGGGGGATCAGCCTGTCAGTGCTCAGACCATACGCTGCACACTGCATCCATTTGGTCTGCATGGCTGTCGTCCCAGAAGGAAGCCTCTTCTAAAGATGATGCACAAGAAAGTGCCGCAAACAGTTTGCTGAAGACAAGCAGATTAAAGACATGGATTACTGGAACCATGTTCTGTGGTCTGATGAGACCAAGATAAACTTATTTGGTGTCAGATGGTGTGTGGCGGCAACCAGGTGAGGAGCACAAAGACAAGTGTGTCTTGTCTACAGTCAAGCATGGTGGTGGGAGTGTCATGGTCTGGGGCTGCATGAGTGCTGCCGGCACTGGGGAGCTGCAGATCATTGAGGGAACCATGAATGCAAACATGAAGGCAGTGCTGGAAAATAATGGTGGCCACACAAAATATTGACACTTTTCACCCAATTTGGACATTTTCACTTAGGAGTGTACTCACTTTTGTTGCCAGCGGTTTAGACATTAATGGCTGTGTGTTGAGTTATTTTGAGGGGGCGGCAAATTTACACTGTTATACAAGCTGTACACTCACTACACAACATTGTAGCAAAGTGTAATTTTTTCAGTGTTGTCACATGAAAAGATAGAAGAAATATGAGGGGTGTACTTACTTTTGTGAGATACAGTATTTAGAATTTTTGTAAGTAGGCTTTTAAAGTGTATATTTGAAAACAATAAAATATATATTTGTTCAGTGCATGCAAGTTTCTTCATGTTTTCACTCATTAACCACTTCAGCTCCGGAAGTTTTTTTTCCCCCCTTCCTGACCAGGCCGTTTTTTGTGCGATTTGACTTAACTTTAACTGACAATTGTGCAGTTGTGCGATGCTGTACCCAATAATAAATTTTTTCCCACAAATAGAGCTTTTTTTGTGTGTTTTTTGATCACTTCTGCGTATGACTGTTTTTTTTTTTGTGCTATAATTTTTTTTTTAGACTATTTAAAAAATATATATATTTGCTTTTACAGTAGGTCTGCCCCAATGCCGACCCTTCAGAGAAGAAGCACAGGATGTGCTGCACAACGGTAATGAACACACTGATCCATGGGGACACAAATGTGCAGGACGGGCACTGGTGAGGACATACTTGTGCAGGGGGTCTCCTGATTGGGGACACAAGTTTTCAGGGGGCTCTGGTGAGGACATAAGTGTACAGGGGGTCTCTGATGGGGACACAGATGGTCAGGGGGGCTCTGATGGGGACACAAATGGTCAGGGGGGCTCTGATGGGGACACAAATGGTCAGGGGGGCTCTGATGGGGGCACAAATGGTCAGGGGGGCTCTGATGGGGGCACAAATGGTCAGGGGGTCTCTGATGGGGACAAAGATGTAAGGCCTAATGAACACGTAACTTTTTGGCCCTGGAGCATGAGAATCTGGCATTTAGGTGTGGGCAGAGGATACAGGTGCGCTATCCAGCCTCGCTTTTTTAAAGTCTATTCTATTTCAGGACTGAGGATTCATTTATAAATAACTTTTTTTTTTCGGCCCGTGCATATCTGTAAAATATATGATGTGGCCCTCAAAGTAAAAAGTTTGAAGACCCCTGGTCTAGGGGAACAGTGCTTCTCCTCCATAGATTCAATACTGTGAGTGAATGATAGTTATAGGTCTTACAGGATTAAATTATAGTACTATGGTCCTCTAAAAAAAAGTGCTGCCTTGGTCCCATTTTTCGCACAGACTGAAACGTAGAACCAAACTTGTATATACATGGAAAAAACATGACAATATCTGGGGAAGACAATAACAACATGTATATGAATTCAATGAATATATAGAGAAAATGGTCTTTAATGAGGAAAAGAAGGGGAGAGCGGTCATACAATGCAGTATGGATGATGGTGGAGATTTGTTGGGGAATGTAGTGTGGATGATGGGAGGAGATATGTCGGAGAATGTAGTGTGGATGGTGGGAGGAGAGCTGTCGGAGAATGTAGTGTGGATGGTGGAGGAGAGCTGTCGGGGAATGTAGTGTGGATGGTGGAGGAGAGCTGTCGGGGAATGTAGTGTGGAGGAGAGATGTCAGAGAATATAGTGTGGATGGTGGGAGGAGAACTGTCGGAGAATGTAGTGTGGATGGTGGGGGAGAGCTGTCAGAGAATGTAGTTTGGATGGTGGAGGAGAGATGTCGGAGAATGTAGTTTGGATGGTGGGAGAAGAGATGTCGGAGAATGTAGTGTGGATGATGGGGGAGAGCTGTCGGAGTATGTAGTTTGGATGGTGGGGGAGAGATGTCGGAGAATGTAGTGTGGATGGTGGGAGGAGAGATGTCGGAGAATGTAGTGTGGATGTGGAGGAGAGCTGTCAGAGAATGTAGTGTGGATGGTGAAGGAGAGCTGTCGGAGAATGTAGTGTGGATGGTGGGAGGAGAGCTGTCGGAGAATGTAGCGTGGATGGTGGAGGAGAGCTGTAGGGGAATGTAGTGTGGATGGTGGGGGAGAGCTGTCGGGGAATGTAATGTGGATGGTGGGAGGAGAGCTGTCGGAGAATGTAGTGTGGATGGTGGAGGAGAGCTGTCGGAGAATGTAGTGTGGATGGTGGGGGGAGATCTGTCAGAGAATGTAGTATGGATGGTGGAGGAGAGCTGTTGGAGAATATAGTGTGGATGGTGGAGGAGAGCTGTCGGAGAAAGTAGTGTGGATGGTGGGAGGAGAGCTGTCGGAGAATGTAGTGTGGATGGTGGGGGAGAGCTGTCGGAGAATGTAGTGTGAATGGTGGAAGAGAGCTGTCGGAGAATGTAGTGTGGGAGGAGAGCTGTCGGAGAATGTAGTGTGGATGGTGGGGGAGAGCTGTCGGAGAATGTAGTGTGGGAGGAGAGCTGTCGGAGAAATGTAGTGTGGATGGTGGAGGAGAGCTGTCAGAGAATGTAGTGTGGATGGTGGGAGAAGATCTGTCGGAGAATGTAGTGTGGATGGTGGAGGAGAGCTGTCGCAGAATGTAGTGTGGATGGTGGGAGGAGAGCTGTTGGAGAATGTGGTGTGGACAGTGGGAGGAGAGCTGTCAGAGAATGTAGTGTGGATGGTGGCGGAGAGCTGTCGGACAATGTAGTGTGGATGGTGGGAGAAGAGCTGTCGGAGAATGTAGTGTGGATGGTGGAGGAGAGCTTACGGAGAATGTAGTGTAGAGGAGAGATGTCAGAGAATGTAGTGTGGATGGTGGGAGGAGAGCTGTCGTGGAATGTAGTGTGGATGGTGGAGGAGAGCTGTCGGAGAATGTAGTGTGGAGGAGAGATGTCAGAGAATATAGTGTGAATGGTGGGAGGAGAACTGTCGGAGAATGTAGTGTGGATGGTGGGGGAGAGCTGTTAGAGAATGAAGTTTGGATGGTGGGGAAGAGATGTCGGAAAATGTAGTTTGGATGGTGGGAGAAGAGATGTCGGAGAATGTAGTGTGGATGATGGGGGAGAGCTGTCGGAGTATGTAGTTTGGATGGTGGGGGAGTGATGTCGGAGAATGTAGCGTGTATGGTGGAGGAGAGCTGTCGGAGAATGTAGTGTGGATGGTGGGGGTGAGCTGTCGGAGAATGTAGTGTGGATGGTGGGAGGAAAGCTGTCGGAGAATGTAGAGTGAATGGTGGAGGAGAGCTGTCGGAGAATGTAGTGTGGGTGGTGGGAGGAGAGCTGTCGGAGAATGTAGTGTGGATGGTGGAGGAGAGCTGTCGGACAATGTAGTGTGGATGGTGGGGGAGAGCTGTCGGAGAATGTAGTGTGAATGGTGGGGGAGATCTGTCGGAGAATGTAGTGTGAATGGTGGAAGAGAGCTGTCGGAGTACGTAGTGTGGATGGTGGGGGAGAGCTGTCGGAGAATGTAGTGTGGATGGTGGGGGAGAGCTGTCGGAGAATGTAGTGTGGATGGTGGAGGAGATCTGTCGGAGAATGTAGTGTGGATGGTGGAGGAGAGCTGTCGGGGAATGTAGTGTGGAGGAGAGATGTCAGAGAATATAGTGTGGATGGTGGGAGGAGAACTGTCGGAGAATGTAGTGTGGATGGTGGGGGAGAGCTGTCAGAGAATGTAGTTTGGATGGTGGAGGAGAGATGTCGGAGAATGTAGTTTGGATGGTGGGAGAAGAGATGTCGGAGAATGTAGTGTGGATGATGGGGGAGAGCTGTCGGAGTATGTAGTTTGGATGGTGGGGGAGAGATGTCGGAGAATGTAGTGTGGATGGTGGGAGGAGAGATGTCGGAGAATGTAGTGTGGATGTGGAGGAGAGCTGTCAGAGAATGTAGTGTGGATGGTGAAGGAGAGCTGTCGGAGAATGTAGTGTGGATGGTGGGAGGAGAGCTGTCGGAGAATGTAGCGTGGATGGTGGAGGAGAGCTGTAGGGGAATGTAGTGTGGATGGTGGGGGAGAGCTGTCGGGGAATGTAATGTGGATGGTGGGAGGAGAGCTGTCGGAGAATGTAGTGTGGATGGTGGAGGAGAGCTGTCGGAGAATGTAGTGTGGATGGTGGGGGGAGATCTGTCAGAGAATGTAGTATGGATGGTGGAGGAGAGCTGTTGGAGAATATAGTGTGGATGGTGGAGGAGAGCTGTCGGAGAAAGTAGTGTGGATGGTGGGAGGAGAGCTGTCGGAGAATGTAGTGTGGATGGTGGGGGAGAGCTGTCGGAGAATGTAGTGTGAATGGTGGAAGAGAGCTGTCGGAGAATGTAGTGTGGGAGGAGAGCTGTCGGAGAATGTAGTGTGGATGGTGGGGGAGAGCTGTCGGAGAATGTAGTGTGGGAGGAGAGCTGTCGGAGAAATGTAGTGTGGATGGTGGAGGAGAGCTGTCAGAGAATGTAGTGTGGATGGTGGGAGAAGATCTGTCGGAGAATGTAGTGTGGATGGTGGAGGAGAGCTGTCGCAGAATGTAGTGTGGATGGTGGGAGGAGAGCTGTTGGAGAATGTGGTGTGGACAGTGGGAGGAGAGCTGTCAGAGAATGTAGTGTGGATGGTGGCGGAGAGCTGTCGGACAATGTAGTGTGGATGGTGGGAGAAGAGCTGTCGTAGAATGTAGTGTGGATGGTGGAGGAGAGCTTACGGAGAATGTAGTGTAGAGGAGAGATGTCAGAGAATGTAGTGTGGATGGTGGGAGGAGAGCTGTCGTGGAATGTAGTGTGGATGGTGGAGGAGAGCTGTCGGAGAATGTAGTGTGGAGGAGAGATGTCAGAGAATATAGTGTGAATGGTGGGAGGAGAACTGTCGGAGAATGTAGTGTGGATGGTGGGGGAGAGCTGTTAGAGAATGAAGTTTGGATGGTGGGGAAGAGATGTCGGAAAATGTAGTTTGGATGGTGGGAGAAGAGATGTCGGAGAATGTAGTGTGGATGATGGGGGAGAGCTGTCGGAGTATGTAGTTTGGATGGTGGGGGAGTGATGTCGGAGAATGTAGCGTGTATGGTGGAGGAGAGCTGTCGGAGAATGTAGTGTGGATGGTGGGGGTGAGCTGTCGGAGAATGTAGTGTGGATGGTGGGAGGAAAGCTGTCGGAGAATGTAGAGTGAATGGTGGAGGAGAGCTGTCGGAGAATGTAGTGTGGGTGGTGGGAGGAGAGCTGTCGGAGAATGTAGTGTGGATGGTGGAGGAGAGCTGTCGGACAATGTAGTGTGGATGGTGGGGGAGAGCTGTCGGAGAATGTAGTGTGAATGGTGGGGGAGATCTGTCGGAGAATGTAGTGTGAATGGTGGAAGAGAGCTGTCGGAGTACGTAGTGTGGATGGTGGGGGAGAGCTGTCGGAGAATGTAGTGTGGATGGTGGGGGAGAGCTGTCGGAGAATGTAGTGTGGATGGTGGAGGAGATCTGTCGGAGAATGTAGTGTGGATGGTGGAGGAGAGCTGTCAGAGAATGTAGTGTGGATGGTGGGAGGAGAGCTGTTGGAGAATGTAGAGTGAATGGTGGAGGAGAGCTGTCGGAGAATGTAGTGTGGGTGGTGGGAGGAGAGCTGTCGGAGAATGTAGTGTGGATGGTGGAGGAGAGCTGTCGGAGAATGTAGTGTGGATGGTAGGAGGAGAGCTGTCGGAGAATGTAGTGTGGATGGTGGAGGAAAGCTGTCGGAGAATGTAGTGTGGATGGTGGAGGAGAGCTGTCGGAGAATGTAGTGTGGATGGTGGGAGGAGAGCTGTTGGAGAATGTAGTGTGGATGGTGGAGGAGAGCTGTCGGACAATGTAGTGTGGATGGTGGGGGAGAGCTGTCGGAGAATGTAGTGTGAATGGTGGGGGAGATCTTTCGGAGAATGTAGAGTGAATGGTGGAGGAGAGCTGTCGGAGAATGTAGTGTGGGTGGTGGGAGGAGAGCTGTCGGAGAATGTAGTGTGGATGGTGGAGGAGAGCTGTCGGACAATGTAGTGTGGATGGTGGGGGAGAGCTGTCGGAGAATGTAGTGTGAATGGTGGGGGAGATCTTTCGGAGAATGTAGTGTGAATGGTGGAAGAGAGCTGTCGGAGTATGTAGTGTGGATGGTGGGGGAGAGCTGTCGGAGAATGTAGTGTTGGAGGAGATCTGTCGGAGAATGTAGTGTGGATGGTGGAGGAGAGCTGTCGGAGAATGTAGTGTTGGAGGAGATCTGTCGGAGAATGTAGTGTGGATGGTGGAGGAGAGCTGTCGGAGTATGTAGTGTGGATGGTGGGGGAGAGCTGTCGGAGAATGTAGTGTTGGAGGAGATCTGTCGGAGAATGTAGTGTGGATGGTGGAGGAGAGCTGTTGGAGAATGTAGTGTTGGAGGAGATCTGTCAGGAGAATGTAGTGTGGATGGTGGAGGAGAGCTGTCGGAGAATGTAGTGTGGAGGAGAGCTGTCGGAGAATGTAGTGTGCATTGTGGGGGGCGTTGATCTTGATTATACTGAGTGTGAAAGGCGCTTGTCCTGCTTTTGCTTCTCTGTCTGTGAGGACAATAAAGTATAGTTTTTTCATTGCTTTTCCAAAATGAATGTTTCAAAATGTTTGAAACACTACAGTACACTTTTCTATTGACCTACAAATCCAGAGAACATAAAATAACAATGAAAAAGCCAATAACTTTTGCAAACTATGTACTTTTTTTTTATTTTTTTGTTCCTTGGTTGACTTCTAACTTGCGCAAAAACACAGAAGAATGTTTTCAGTGTTTAGAAACAAAGGAGGCGGCAGTCTTTATATTCACCCCAAGATGGCGATCTCACCAAATGTGAGTGGAACGCATAGACAGGAAATGAGGTGTGATACAGACAGGAAGTAGTATTAAAGGCAGGAAGTGAGGTAAGGAAAAAAATATATAGTTTCCGGTGAAGTAGCAGGAAGTAGAGAGGAGACATTGCTGAACTGAGGAGGTAATACGATATTTTATATTTATGTCCAATTACAACCCCTTCCCAATCTCTCCCCATTGTGTCCGTCCTCTTCCTCCATATTTGTGATGCCTTTAACCATTGATTGTGTCCGTCCTCTTCCTCTATATACACGTGATGTATTTTTATCTCTGGCAAATGCTTCTACACACCTGTATATGATATACAATTACTCTATGCCCTGTATGAATACAGAAATATGACAAACTCAAACCCTCTTGAGATTGCCGTCTGGGAAAATATACTGCAGCATTATTATTCATGTAGTGTAGTTGTGGAGCTCCATCCAAAAGGGGAAGCTCCGCTTGTCTGCCTCCTACCTACTTAATGTCTGTTTACCTGCACTGTCTCCATTGTAGGGGCCCCAAAGCATTACTTTTCCCAGGGGCCCATGTCAATGTCTATTTCTCCATGGAGGAGTGGGAGTATTTAGAAGGACACAAGGATCTCTACAAGGACGTCATGATGGAGAATCAGCCGCCCCTCACATCACCGGGTAAGAGGAGACTTTATTGTAATGGAGAGAGCAGTACGGAGGGTCCACCTAGATCCCCCATCATCTGATAAACACATAGAAACAATGGATTCAGTCAGTGTGTGTGTTTCCTACAGATGGATCCAGTAATGGGAACCCACCAGAGAGATGTCCCCCTCTGTATTCCCGGGATTCCACACAGGAAGGTCACACCATCCCCCACCATCATCAGGTAGATGAGGAACAATCACTGATAGTATCATTAGGATCTGTACATTATCTGCATTGTTACAATTGATGTCATTTTTATTATACATTTAGAGTGGAAACCTGAGAGATTCTAAAGTTGAAGTTAAAGAAGAGATAAAAGAGGAGGATGATAAGGATGGGGTGATGGAGGAGTCAGAGTCTCTAAAAGAACACAAATATCTGTACCAGGACACCATGGTGGAGTCATCCAGCTACAGAAACCCACCAGAGAGATGTCCCCATCCTCTGTATTCCCGTGATTCCACACAGGAAGGTCACACCATCCCCCACCATCATCGGGTAGATGGGACTGTATTCTAACCATGAGAGGACATTCTATGAAATTCCTTGTTTACTAACTTTGTACACATGTATTCTGTTATCTTTTGGGTTTAGGGTGAAGAAGTGAAAGACATCAAAGTTGAGATTAAGGAGGAAGAAGAAGAGAGGTTGGTGAGTGGAGATCAGCAGTCTATGGAGGAGGGTTGTCCTCTGGATTCCCACAATTCTACACAGGAAGATCTCCAATATACAGAGAATGGGAGATCAGCAGATCAGGTAGATGGGGGCTGGGCACAAAGAACTAGAAGATAATTCTATGAAAGAACATTCTTCTATGTCATCTCTTATTATTGGCAGCCGAGTTTCCATATCTTATATTTTATCATCTCTGGAATTTAGAATGAAGAACGGAAAGACATCAAAGTTGAGGATAAAGAGGAAGAAGAAGAGAGGTTGGTGAGTGGAGATCAGCAGTCTATGGAGGAGGGTTGTCCTCTGTATTCCCGGGATTCCACCCAGAAAGATGACAGTTATAAAGATAATGATCAGGTAGATGAGGGGAACAAGAACTAAATAATAATAATTCTATGAGAGGACATTCCTTCTTGTAATTTCTTGTTCCTTTTTCTAAATGTATTCTGTCATCTTTGGGGTTTTAGGGTGAGGAAATGAAAGACATCAAAGTTGAGGTTAAAGAGGAAGAAGAAGAGAGGTTGGTGAGTGGAGATCAGCAGTCTATGGAGGAGGGGGAGATGATTATGGAAATTAAACAGGAGGGATCTTCTCTACATAAGGACACAAGTAAGTAATATACACTAACGGCCCATACACACGATCCGAATATTGTACGAAAAATGTTGTCCGAGGAAGAATCGTACGATAATCGGATCGTAGCCGATAATGACGATTCATCAGATATTATTTTATCGGAACATGAACGAAAAATTTTCTCGTACAATACCACATCGTATGATTTTCGTTTAGTCAGTACAGTTGTTGTCTGAAAATACATTACAACACATGACATTGCAAGGCTGGCTAGAGTTCCCCCATAATATCAATGTATTGTAAGGCTGGCTAGAGTTCCCCCATAATATCAATGTATTGTAAGGCTGGCTAGAGTTCCCCCATAATATCAATGCATTGTAAGGCTGGCTAGAGTTCCCCCATAATATCAATGCATTGTAAAACTGTGTAACAGTCACCACCGTTTACGACCTTCCATCCACCCACGGCAGCTTGTGACACTCCACAATCCGCAATTTGTACCATAGACAATGTATTGTCTAGGAGTAGATGCAATGAACACCTTTCAAAAGCATGTGCGCCCATATTGAATAGCCAACAGCTTGTGATATCTCAAGACATCCTGCAAACATGAATTATTATTAATGTTCCATCTCATGTAATACATGAATTATAATCCTATTAGCCACCCTACACCCAAAAGGGCACAGGGTGGACTTCGACCCAGGAGTTTTTAGTGCCGCCGGCACCGTAGTATCTCTCATCCTTCCAAAGTCTTTGGTTGTCATGGGTCAATCCGTTACAGGCTGGCTAGAGTTCCCCCATAATATCAATGCATTGTAAGGCTTGCTAGAGTTCCCCCATAATATCAATGCATTGTATGAGATGTATCCTTTAACCCAGAGCCTCTAGGATTAATTACACAGAAGCTAAGAACAACCTTGCCAAACATTGTTATGTGCAAACAGAGAACAATAACATAGATAAGGCGCGGAAGAAACAAGGTTCAGTTGGTCACACAGAAAATAGACTGCTATGTTTTACACACGTTGTATAATTGTGACTTACTGTAATGCTTGTATAACCTAATTACTTAAATACGATTGGCTGAGCCAAGGGCGTCCCTTTTCTTGTATGTTTTGATTAGGTGGAGTGTGCACAGAAAATTAAGCCTAGTTTTTGATTCACCATATTGCTGTGGGTGTCTTGACTTGCCGATGCATCAGAGAGCCTCCATACATCCAGAAGTCCTAAACCCCGGGTCCAGTTGAACCACCAACCTTCCGATTTATTTCTTTTTTCTTTTTAATGTCGTACAAGAATTTTTGTGACTTTAATAACCTATTTAATTCTACTTGCGACTATTAAGAGAAAAAAGTCGTACGCTATTCGGATTTGTGTGTACAGGGCATAAAATTGCAGCCTGTCTGCAGGGAAACAGTGGCAGGTGGAGCTTCTAGTCCTCTGTTGCTGGTCACATGTTCAGAAGAAATAATAAAAAAAGATTTTGGAATACAAAGTAAAAACACATACTGTATATAATATCAAACTCTGAGAAACTGTTGAATGTTCTACCAACATAATGTATAAGACTTCTAACACTTATTGAAAACTTGGTTTCCAACAGATGGACTATATCTATGGAACTCTACTGAGGGACGTGTTGTTGTATCTCGAGGTTCTGTTGCAGAAGATAATGGAATTGTACAAAATTTTGCTGAAGGAAATCCCTCGAATTGTGAGGAACCTCCACATACATCCAATGGTGATAGTCAGGATGTCCATCTAAGACCTCACAGTGTGCCGACATCACCAGATCCAGGAGTGGACCCGTTATCATGCTCCGAGTGCGGGAAACACTTCATTCAGAAATCTGAGCTTCTTCGACACCAGAGACTTCACACGGGGGAGTGCCTTTATTCATGTTCAGAGTGCGGAAAATGTTTTACTGAGCAAAATCTGCTCCTCGTGCACCAGAAAATTCATACAGGGGAGCGTCCTTTTTCATGTTCAGAGTGCGGAAAAGGTTTCTTTTCGAAAAGTACGCTGGCTATGCACCAGAGAATTCACACGAAGGAGGGTTTTCACTCTTGTCCAGAGTGTGGGAAAGCTTTCATTACCAAAAGTAAACTTGCTAGACACCAGAAAAGTCACACGGGGGAGCGTCCTTATTCGTGTTTAGAGTGTGGGAAAGCTTTCATTGAGAAAAATAGACTTGTTGCACACCAGAGAGTTCACACGGAGGAGCGCCCTTATTCATGTTCGGAGTGCGAAGAATGTTTTACTGAGAAAAAACTGCTCCTCACGCACCAGAGGATTCATACAGGGGAGCGTCCTTTTTTATGTTCAGAGTGCGGGAAATGTTTCATTGTGAAAAAAGCACTGGTTAGACACCAGAGAATTCACAAGTAGGAGCAACCTTATTCGTGTCCAGAATGTAAGAAAGCTTTCATTGAAATGTTATACTGAGAAAGCAAAACTTCTCGCACATCAGAGAGAGAATGCCCACGGGCGAGAGTCCTCATTTATGTTTAGAGTGCAGGAAACGTTTCATTTACAAATCTGCCCTTCTTAAACACCTGACAATTCACACTGGCGAATGCCCTTATTCATGTTTAGAGTGCGGTAAAATGTTTTACTGAGCAAAAAACTGCTCCTCAGGCACCAGAAAATTCATACAGGGGAGTGTCCTTTTTCATATTCAGAGTGCGGAAAATGTTTAATTTTGAAAAACACACTGGTTATCCCCTAGAGAATTCACACGGGGGAGTGCCCTTATTCGTGTTCAGAATGTGGGAAAGCTTTCATTGAGAAAAATAAACCTTTTATACACCAGAAAGTTCACACAGGGGAGCGCCATTATCAGGGGCGTTGCTAGGTCCCAAAAAGACCAGGGGCTTCAGCCCGCAAGCCAGCCACCGGGGGGGGGGGGGGGGGGGGTGCTGCGGTAGGCGGAGTGGTGCCGGGTGACCTACCTGACACACACACCCAGACCTACGTGTGTGTGTGTGTGTGTCAGTGTACTCACACTGACATAACCTGCATACACCAACACTGACCACTACACTACACTGACCAAACCACACTACACTACACTGACCACTACACTAATAAGCACTACACTGACCACACTACACTGACTACACTACACTGCACTGACCACACTACACTACACTAACAGACTACACTACACTGACCAGACATACACTATCACTGACGTCACCTACCTCAGCTGTGGTGTGCGGCGCCGGCACGCCCAATGTGCCTATCATAGCCATGCAGCCAGGGAGGAGGGAGACTCAGGAGAGGAGAGCCGCCGAGCAGGGATGTGGCGTGGTGTGCCCGGCCGTCACACATATTCAGCCAGAGGAGGAGACTCAGTAGAGAGCCGCCGAGCGGCATTGTACTTCCCGCCTTCTGAGCTTGCGGCTCCTGATGATGGACGTCACACGTCCCCCGCAGGCCCGGATTGGACCAGAGGGACGTCCATCATAGGCGCTGCTGCACGTTCCAGAAGGCGGGACCTGCTGTGTCTTCCGGACCGGCACGCTCAGAAATAGAATGGTCCCTGCTTGGCAGCGATCGGCGGCGCTCGGAGCTAACAACGCACTTCTTCATGTCCGAGACTCTGGGCTTTTCGGACACCCATTCGGGGCTCCAGCCCCCCCTAGCCAGGGCCTAATGATGCCTCTGGCCCTTATTCATGTTCAGAGTGCAGAAAATGGCATCCTCAAATGGCGGAGGATCGCAAGGCTTCTAACATCCACCAGCTCCGTGATGTCATCATGGAGGAGTGTAAGAGGACTCCAGTGGCAACCTGTGAAGCTCTGGTGACCTCCATTTCCAAGAGGGTTAAGGCAGTGCTGGAAAATAATGGTGGCCACACAAAATATTGACACTTTAGCCCCAATTTGGACATTTTCACTTGGGGGTGTACTCACTTTTGTTGCCAGCGGTTTAGACATTAATGGCTGTGTGTTGAGTTATTTCAAGGTGACAGCAAATGTACACTGTTACATTGTAGCAAAATATCATTTCTTTAGTGTTGTCACATGAAAACATTAGAAGAAATACGATGTACTTACTTTTGTGAGATACTGTATGGGTTTTTTAAAGTGTATATTTGAAAACAATAAAAATATATATTTGTTCAGTATATTTCTCTAGTGCATGCACATTTTTTCATGTTTTCACTCATTAACCACTTCAGCTCCGGAAGGTTTTACCCCTATTCCTGACCAGGCCATTTTTTGCGATACGGCACTGCGTTACTTTAACTGACAATTGCGCGGTCATGTGGTGATGTTCCCAAATAAAATTAATATCATTTTTTCCCCACAAATAGAGCTTTCTTTTGGTGTTATTTGATCACCTCTGCGCTTTTTTATTTTTTACACTATAAAAAAAAAAAAATCAGACAATCTGGGGGAAAAAAAACAATATTTTTTTACATTTTGCTATAAAACATCCAATAAAAAAAAAATATGTATTCCGCTAGATATTTTTGGTAAAAAAAAAATCCAATAAGCGTATTTTGATTTGTTTGCATCTACAAATTATGAGATATATTTATGGATTTAAAAAATAAATAAACATTTCTAGTAATTGCGGCGATCAGCATCTTATAGCGGGACTGTGACATTGCAGCAGGCAAATCAGACACTAACTGATGCTGTTTTGGGAACCAGTGACACTAATAGAGTAATCAGTGCTAAAAATATGCACTGTCACTGTACTAATGACACTGGCTGGGAAAGAGTTGACATCAGGGGCGATCAAAGGGTTGAAATGGAAGTAAAGCTGGTTTGTCAACAAATGGCTGACAGGCAGGGTATTTCTTAACAGAAGAGACCCTATTGGTCACCTTCTGTCATAAATTCATCCTTCTGTCTGTCAGCTGTCATGTTCGTTGAGCCGCATATGCGCCGCTCAGCGAACATTTATGGCCCCCGATCCGTACTGCAGTAAATGTGACTTCTGTGCGCGCGGATGGGAGTTGTGTTATCGTGGCCTGGTCTATCAAAAGGCGGAAGGCACGGGACCCAAAAGGAAGAACGGGAGAAGATGGAAGCGCTGGGGGACAGATGGATCAACCCCAGCGTTGCGCTGAAGGACACCATAGGATAGGTATGTCATACAGTACTAGCACATTATACCATAACCTACCTGGGGAGGCTTAAAAAAACATTTCTTTATCGTACATCACAGGACACACAGTCTAGTAATTGCTAAATGGGTTATATTCCACCTTCTGGTGCTGCACGCTGGTGTAATTAGTTAGACGGGAAGTTTCCTCCCAATATAACCCCTCCCATACTAGGAGAAATTCAGTTGTTTCACCAGTGTCAGTGGAGCAAAACAAAAGTGTCCAGGAAGGAAAACAAAGGTGTCAAGGGAGCAAAACAAAAGTGTTCCGGGGAGAAAAACAAAAACGTCCCGGGGAGGAAAACAAAAGTGTCCCGGGAGGAAAACAAAAGTGTCCCGGGAGAAAAACAAAAACGTCCCGGGGAGGAAAACAAAAGTGTCCAGGGAGCAAAACAAAAGTGTCCAGGGAGCAAAACAAAAGTGTCCCGGGAGCAAAACAAAAGTGTCCCGGGAGCAAAACAAAAGTGTCCCGGGAGCAAAACAAAAGTGTCCAGGGAGCAAAACAAAAATGTCAAGGGAGCAAAACAAAAGTGTCCCTGGAGGAAAACCGAAGTGTCCCGGGAGCAAAACAAAAATGTCCCGGAAGCAAAACAATAGTGTCCCGGTAGGAAAACAAAAGTGTCCCGGGGAGCAGAATAAAAGTGTCAAGGGAGCAAAACAAAAGTGTCCCTGGAGCAAAACAAAAGTGTCTAGGGAGCAAAACAAAAGTGTCCAGGGAGCAAAACAAACGTGTCCCGGGAGCAAAACAAAAGTGTCCCAGGAGCAAAATAAAAATGTCCCGGTAGCAAAACAAAAGTGTCCAGGGAGCAAAACAAAAATGTCAAGGGAGCAAAACAAATGTGTCCCGAGAGCAAAACAAAAGTGTCCCGGGAGCAAAACAAAAGTGTCAAAAGAGCAAAACAAAAGTGTCCCGGGAGGAAAACAAAAGTGTCAAAAGAGGAAAACAAAAGTGTTCCGGGAGCAAAACAAAAATGTCCCGGAAGCAAAACAAATGTGTCCAGGGAGCAAAACAAAAATGTCCTGGGAGCAAAACAAAAGTGTCCAGGGAGCAAAACAAATGTGTCAAGGAAGCAAAACAAAAGTGTCAAAGGAGCAAAACAAAAGTGTCCCGGGAGCAAAACAAAAGTGTCCCGGGAGCAAAACAAAAGTGTCCCGGGAGCAAAACAAAAGTGTCAAGGGAGCAAAACAAAAGTATACTGGGAGGAAAACAAAAGTGTCCCGGGAGCAAAACAAAAGTGTCACGGGAGCAAAACAAAAGTGTCCAGGAAGCAAAACAAAAGTGTCCCGGGAGCAAAACAAAAGTGTCAAGGGAGCAAAACAAAAGTGTCAAGGGAGCAAAACAAAAGTCAAGGGAGCAAAACAAGTGTCCCGGGAACAAAACAAAAGTGTTCAGGGAGCAAAACAAAAATGTCAAGAGAGCAAAACAAAAGTTTCAAGGGAGCAAAACAAAAGTTTCACGGGAGCAAAACAAAAGTGTCCCGGGAGCAAGACAAAAGTGTCCCGGGAACAAAACAAAAATGTCCCGGGAGGAAAACAAAAGTGTCCCGGGAGGAAAACAAAAGTGTCCAGGGAGCAAAACAAAAGTGTCCAGGGAGCAAAACAAAAGTGTCCCGGGAGCAAAACAAAAGTGTCCAGGGAGCAAAACAAAAGTGTCCCGGGAGCAAAACAAAAGTGTCCAGGGAGCAAAACAAAAATGTCAAGGGAGCAAAACAAAAGTGTCCCTGGAGGAAAACCGAAGTGTCCCGGGAGCAAAACAAAAATGTCCCGGAAGCAAAACAATAGTGTCCCGGTAGGAAAACAAAAGTGTCCCGGGGAGCAGAATAAAAGTGTCAAGGGAGCAAAACAAAAGTGTCCCGGGAGCAAAACAAAAGTGTCTAGGGAGCAAAACAAAAGTGTCCAGGGAGCAAAACAAACGTGTCCCGGGAGCAAAACAAAAGTGTCCCGGGAGGAAAATAAAAATGTCCCGGTAGCAAAACAAAAGTGTCCAGGGAGCAAAACAAAAATGTCAAGGGAGCAAAACAAATGTGTCCCGAGAGCAAAACAAAAGTGTCCCGGGAGCAAAACAAAAGTGTCCAGGAAACAAAACCAAAGTGTCAAGAGAGCTAAACAAAAATGTCCCGGGAGCAAAACAAAAGTGTCACGGGAGGAAAACAAAAATGTCCCGGGAGCAAAACAAAAATGTCAAGGGAGCAAAACAAAAGTGTCCCGGGAGGAAAACAAAAGTGTCCCGGGAGGAAAACAAAAGTGTCAAGGGACCAAAACTAAAGTGTACCGGGCGGAAAACAAAAGTGTCAAGGGAGCAAAACAAAAATGTCAAGGGAGCAAAACAAAAGTGTCCCTGGAGGAAAACCGAAGTGCCCCGGGAGCAAAACAAAAATGTCCCGGAAGCAAAACAATAGTGTCCAGGGAGGAAAACAAAAGTGTCCCGGGGAGCAGAATAAAAGTGTCAAGGGAGCAAAACAAAAGTGTCCCGGGAGCAAAACAAAAGTGTCTAGGGAGCAAAACAAAAGTGTCCAGGGAGCAAAACAAACGTGTCCCGGGAGCAAAACAAAAGTGTCCCAGGAGCAAAATAAAAATGTCCCGGGAGCAAAACAAAAGTGTCCAGGGAGCAAAACAAAAATGTCAAGGGAGCAAAACAAATGTGTCCCGAGAGCAAAACAAAAGTGTCCCGGGAGCAAAACAAAAGTGTCAAGAGAGCTAAACAAAAATGTCCCGGGAGCAAAACAAAAGTGTCACGGGAGGAAAACAAAAATGTCCAGGGAGCAAAACAAAAGTGTCCAGGGAGCAAAACAAAAGTGTCCCGGAAGCAAAACAAAAGTGTCCCGGGAGGAAAACAAAAGTGTCCCGGGAGCAAAACTAAAATGTCCCGGGAGCAAAACAAAAGTGTGACGGGAGTAAAACAAAGGTGTCCAGGGAGCAAAACAAATGTGTCCCGGGAGCAAAACAAAAATGTCCCGGGAGCAAAACAAAAGTGTCCAGGGAGCAAAACAAAAGTGTCCAGGGAGCAAAACAAAAGTGTCAATGGAGCAAAACAAAAGTGTCCAGGGAGCAAAACAAAAATGTCAAGGGAGCAAAACAAAAGTGTCAAGGGAGCAAAACAAAAGTGTCAAAAGAGCAAAACAAAAGTGTCCCGGGAGGAAAACAAAAGTGTCAAAAGAGGAAAACAAAAGTGTTCCGGGAGCAAAACAAAAATGTCCCGGAAGCAAAACAAATGTGTCCCAGGAGCAGAACAAAAATGTCCCGGGAGCAAAACAAAAGTGTCCCGGGAGCAAAACAAAAGTGTCCCGGGAGCAAAACAAAAGTGTCCCGGGAGCAAAACCAAAGTGTCAAGAGAGCTAAACAAAAATGTCCCGGGAGGAAAACAAAAATGTCCAGGGAGCAAAGCAAAAGTGTCCAGGGAGCAAAACAAAAGTGTCCTGGAAGCAAAACAAAAGTGTCCCGGAAGCAAAACAAAAGTGTCCCGGGAGAAAAACAAAAGTGTCCTGGGAGGAAAACAAAAGTGTCCCGGGAGGAAAACAAAAGTGTCCAGGGAGCAAAACAAAAGTGTCCCAGGAGCAAAACAAAAGTGTCCCGGAAGCAAAACAAAAGTGTCCCGGGAGCAAAACTAAAATGTCCCGGGAGCAAAACAAAAGTGTCCTGGGAGCAAAACAAAAGTATCCCGGGAGCAAAACAAAAGCGTCCCGGGAGGAAAACAAAAGTGTCCCGGGAGGAAAACAAAAGTGTCCCAGGAGCAGAACAAAAATGTCCAGGGAGCAAAACAAAAGTGTCACGGGAGGAAAACAAAGGTGTCCAGGGAGCAAAACAAATGTGTCCCGTGAGCAAAACAAAAGTCTCCCGGGAGCAAAACAAAAGTGTCCAGGGAGCAAAACCAAAGTGTCAATAGAGCTAAACAAAAATGTCCCGGGAGGAAAACAAAAATGTCCAGGGAGCAAAGCAAAAGTGTCCAGGGAGCAAAACAAAAGTGTCCCGGAAGCAAAACAAAAGTGTCCGGGGAGCAAAACAAAAGTGTCCCGGGAGCAAAACAAAAGTGTCCAGAGAGCAAAACAAAAGTTTCACGGGAGCAAAACAAAAGTGTCCCGGGAGCATAACAAAAATGTCCCGGGAGCAAAACAAAAGTGTCCAGGGAGCAAAACAAAAGTGTCCAGGGAGCAAAACAAAGGTGTCCAGGGAGCAAAACAAAAATGTCCCGGGAGCAAAACCAAAGTGTCAAGAGAGCTAAAAAAAATATCCAGGGAGCAAAACAAAAATGTCAAGGGAGGAAAACAAAAATGTCAAAAGAGCAAAACAAAAGTGTCCCAGGAGGAAAACAAATGTGTCCCTGGAGGAAAACAAATGTGTCCCGAGAGCAAAACAAAAGTGTCCAGGGAGCAAAACCAAAGTGTCCAGGAAACAAAACCAAAGTGTCAAGAGAGCTAAACAAAAAAGTCCCGGGAGGAAAACAAAAATGTCCAGGGAGCAAAACAAAAGTGTCCAGGGCGCAAAACAAAAGTGTCCCGGAAGCAAAACAAAAGTGTCCCGGGAGGAAAACAAAAGTGTCCCAGGAGCAGAACAAAAATGTTCAGGGAGTAAAACAAAAGTGTCACCGGAGGAAAACAAAAGTGTCCCGGGAGCAAAACAAAAGTGTCCCGGGAGCAAAACAAAAATATCCAGGAGGAAAACAAAAGTGTCCCGGGAGGAAAACAAAAGTGTCCAGGGAGCAAAACAAAAGTGTCCAGGGAGCAAAACAAAAGTGTCCCGGAGGCAAAACAAAAGTGTCCCGGGAGCAAAACAAAAGTGTCCAGGGAGCAAAACAAAAGTGTCCAGGGAGCAAAACAAAGGTGTCCCGGATACAAAACAAAAATGTCCTGGGAGGAAAACAAAAGTGTCCCAGAAGCAGAACAAAAATGTCCCAGGAGCAAAACAAAAGTGTTACAGGAGGAAAACAAAAGTGTCCAGGGAGCAAAACAAAAATGTCCCAGGAGCAAAACAAAAGTGTCCCGGGAGCAAAACAAAAGTGTCCAAGGAGCAAAACCAAAGTGTCAAGAGAGCTAAACAAAAATGTCCCGGGAGGAAAACAAAAGTGTCACGGGAGTAAAACAAAAGTGTCACGGGAGGAAAACAAAAATGTCCCGGAAGGAAAACAAAATTGTCCAGGGAGTAAAACAAAAGTTTCCAGGGAGCAAAACAAATGTTTCCAGGGAGCAAAACAAAAGTGTCCCGGAGCAAAACCAAAGTGTCCCGGGAGCAAAACCAAAGTGTCCCGGGAGCAGAACAAAAATGTCCAGGGAGCAAAACCAAAGTGTCCCGGGAGCATAACAAAAATGTCCCGGGAGCAAAACAAAAGTGTCCAGGGAGCAAAACAAAGGTGTCCCGGGAGCAAAACAAAAATGTCCTGGGAGGAAAACAAAAGTGTCCCAGAAGCAGAACAAAAATGTCCAGGGAGCAAAACAAAAGTGTTACAGGAGGAAAACAAAAGTGTCCAGGGAGCAAAACAAAAATATCCCGGGAGCAAAACAAAAGTGTCCCGGGAGCAAAACAAAAGTGTCCAAGGAGCAAAACCAAAGTGTCAAGAGAGCTAAACAAAAATGTCCCGGGAGGAAAACAAAAGTGTCACGGGAGGAAAACAAAAGTGTCACGGGAGGAAAACAAAAATGTCCCGGAAGGAAAACAAAATTGTCCAGGGAGTAAAACAAAAGTTTCCAGGGAGCAAAACAAAAGTTTCCAGGGAGCAAAACCAAAGTGTCCCGGAGCAAAACCAAAGTGTCCCGGGAGCAAAACCAAAGTGTCCCGGGAGCAGAACAAAAATGTCCAGGGAGCAAAACAAAAGTGTCATGGGAGGAAAACAAAAGTGTCCCGGGAGCAAAACAAAAGTGTCCCGGGAGCAAAACAAAAGTGTCTCGGGAGGAAAACAAAAGTGTCCCGGGAGCAAAACAAAAGTGTCCCGGGAGCAAAACAAAAGTGTCTCGGGAGGAAAACAAAAGTGTCCAGGGAGGAAAAACAAAAGTGTCCCGGGAGGAAAACAAAAGTGTCCCGGGAGGAAAACAAACGTGTCCCGGGAGCAAAACAAAAGTGTCCCGGGAGCAGAACAAAAATGTCCCGAGAGAAAAACAAAAGTGTCCTGGGAGGAAAACAAAAGTGTCCCAGAAGCAGAACAAAAATGTCCAGGGAGCAAAACAAAAGTGTTACAGGAGGAAAACAAAAGTGTCCAGGGAGCAAAACAAAAATATCCCGGAGCAAAACAAAAGTGTCCCGGGAGCAAAACAAAAGTGTCCAAGGAGCAAAACCAAAGTGTCAAGAGAGCTAAACAAAAATGTCCCGGGAGGAAAACAAAAGTGTCACGGGAGGAAAACAAAAGTGTCACGGGAGGAAAACAAAAATGTCCCGGAAGGAAAACAAAATTGTCCAGGGAGTAAAACAAAAGTTTCCAGGGAGCAAAACAAAAGTTTCCAGGGAGCAAAACCAAAGTGTCCCGGAGCAAAACCAAAGTGTCCCGGGAGCAAAACCAAAGTGTCCCGGGAGCAGAACAAAAATGTCCAGGGAGCAAAACAAAAGTGTCATGGGAGGAAAACAAAAGTGTCCCGGGAGCAAAACAAAAGTGTCCCGGGAGCAAAACAAAAGTGTCTCGGGAGGAAAACAAAAGTGTCCCGGGAGCAAAACAAAAGTGTCCCGGGAGCAAAACAAAAGTGTCTCGGGAGGAAAACAAAAGTGTCCAGGGAGGAAAAACAAAAGTGTCCCGGGAGGAAAACAAAAGTGTCCCGGGAGGAAAACAAACGTGTCCCGGGAGCAAAACAAAAGTGTCCCGGGAGCAGAACAAAAATGTCCCGAGAGAAAAACAAAAGTGTCATGGGAGGAAAACAAAAGTGTCCCGGGAGGAAAACAAAAGTGTCCCGGGACACGTTTGTTTTGCTCCCGGGACACTTTTGTTTTGCCCTCAGGACACTTTTCTATTGATCTACAAATCCAGAGGACAAATAAAATAACTACCTAAGGCCCATAAAAAGCCAATAACTTTTGCAAAGTATGTACTTTTTTTTTCCTTGGTTGACTTTTAACTTGCGCAAAAACACAGAAGAATGTTTTCAAAGTGTTCAGAAATAACGGAGGTGGCAGTCTTTATATTCACCCCAAGATGGCGATCTCACCAATTGTGAGTGGAACCATAGACAGGAAATGAGGTATGGTACAGACAGGAAGTAGTATTAAAGGCAGGAAGTGAGGTAAGGTAATAGTTTTTGTTGAAGTAGCAGGAAGTAGAGAGGAGACATTGCTGGAACTGAGGAGGTAATAAGATATTATTTTATATTTACGTCCAATTGCAACCCCTTGCCAACCTCTCCTCATTATGTCCGTCCTCTTCCTCCATATTTGTGATGCCTTTAACCATTGATTGTGTCCGTCCTCTTCCTCTATATACACGTGATGTATTTTTATCTCTGGCAGATGTTGCTACACACTGGTATACGATATACAATTAATGTACATCAAACGCCCTCTATAAATACAGAACTCAAACCCTCTATTGAGATTTCCCTCTGGGCTCATATATGCACTTCTTCACCTGGTAGGACATCAAACAGACCACGTTATTAAAATATCCTATACAGGTTCTCCGACCCTCCTTCAAACTCCCTTGATCACCACAACTCTGCTCTTTCATGGTAGTCCACCTACCTAACTAAGCACTCCTTGGGTGTCACATACAAAGAAGGTAGGAGCTCTGGGAGAGCCCACGACAACAGGCTACTCCCGCTACTCCCATTCCTCTCTCCTAATCACGTTCGGGAAATACTAACCGCTTTCCCGGTGGGAAGGAGGAGCTAGTGTTCTCTCCCGAAAAACTGACCGGGACAGGCACCGCTAAATCCAGGCCAGAAGGCCAGGGGCCTGGCCCTTCAGCTTCGACCGAATGTTTCTCAATCCAAATCAGAAGGCTTTGCAGCAGAACGACACTTGATCTTAGCCAAGAAGCAATCAGCTCAGAAATAAAACAAAGCCAACAGAGAATTTTTCAGGCCAAGAAGATCCTGAGACTTCAAAATTGTAATAATCATTAGACTAAGTGTGTTCCCATGGGGCTTGTAGTTCTACAATGTACAGCAATCCTCCCATTAACCCCCTCACATTCTATGATTGTGTGACCAATACTATCCCAATTTTTTTTTCATATTCCAAAGTTATCTCTTTCTAAGTAAGCCTGTGAAAAGACATCACAAATGAGGATGGAGGAGGACTGGAGTCACATGACTGAGAAGATACTAAACTTCACCCTGGAGATCATCTATCTGCTGACTGGAGAGGTGAGGAGGATTCTGGGAGGTCACATGACATCACTCTTATCTCTATTAATAAAACACAGACCTGACCGGAGAGGTGAGGAGGATTCTGGGAGGTCACATGACATCACTCTTATCTCTATTAATAAAACACAGACCTGACCGGAGAGGTGAGGAGGATTCTGGGAGGTCACATGACATCACTCTTATCTCTATTAATAAAACACAGACCTGACCGGAGAGGTGAGGAGGATTCTGGGAGGTCACATGACATCACTCTTATCTCTAGTAATAAAACACAGAGCAGGATTCTGGGATTCTAACATGATATTCCTCTTGGTTCTCCAATACAGAGATTTCCTCTTGTGAAGTCAGGTGATCATATGACCATCACAGTGCCTCCATGTGACTCCCTAAAACCTGAGAGACACAACATGGAGAAGATTCTAGAAGTCACCAAGAAGATGTTGGAGCTGCTGACAGGAGAGGTGAGCGGTGCCGGGAATTCTGGGACATTATCCAGTAACAGACAAGGGATGTGTCTGGATGGTGACTGTATCATTGTGTGTGTCAGGTTCCTATAAGGTGTCAGGATGTCACTGTCTATTTCTTGATAGGATTTGAGATATTTAGAAGACCTTTTTAAGGATGTGAAGACAGAGAATTGCCAAAGCTTCAGATCACTGGGTAAGAGGAGACTTTATTGTAGCAGTACGGAGGCTCCACCTAGATCCCCCATCATCTGATAAACACATAGAAACAATGTATTCAGTCAGTGTGTGTGTTTCCTACAGATGGATCCAGTAATGGGAACCCACCAGAGAGATGTCCCCGTCCTCTGTATTCCTGGGATTCCACACAGGAAGGTCACACCATCCCCCACCATCATCAGGTAGGTGGGACTGTATTCTAACCATGAAATTCCTGGTTCCTTCCTTTGTACAAATGTATTCTGTTCTCTTTTGGGTTTAGGGTGAAGAATGGAAAGACATTAAAGTTGAGGATAAAGAGGAAGAAGAAGAGAGGTTGGTGAGTGGAGATCAGCAGTCTATGGAGGAAGGTTGTCCTCTGTATTCCCAGGATTCTACACGGGAAGATCAGAACTATACAGAGAATGATCAGGTAGATGGGACGGGGCAAATATAATTCAAAAATAATTCTATAAGAGGACATTCTTCTATGTAATGTCTTATTTTTGGCAGCAGTGTTTCCAGATGTTATATTTTATCATCTCTACAATTTAGAATGAAGAACGCAAAGACATCGAAGCTGAGCATAAAGAGGAAGAAGAAGAGATGTTGGTGAGTGGAGATCAGCAGTCTATGGAGGAGAGAGGTCCTCTGTATTCCCGGGATTTTCCCAAGAAAACCCCCAGTTATAAAGAGACTGATCAGGTAGATGGGACTGGAGAAAAATTAAATAAAAAATAATAATTCTATGAGAGAACATTCTATGTATGTAATCTTGTGTTCCTTTTCTATTATCTTCGGAGTTTAGGGTGAAGAACTGAAAGACATCAAAGTTGAGGATAAAGAGGAAGAAGAAGAGAGGTTGGTGAGTGGAGATCAGCAGTCTATGGAGGAGGGGGAGATGATTATGGAAAGTAAACAGGAGGAATCTTCTCTACATAAGGACACAAGTAAGTCATAAACACTAATTGCAAAAGCATTTCCTTTTTTTAAATTTAATTATTTGGGGTTAAAAGGTATGCATTAAGGTAAAATAACATCTGACATCACCGCCCCCCGAGCCCCCGTTTTACTTACCTCACCCCTCGAAAGTCCGGTGCGCGTGCTTGTTGTCCTGTTCAGTTCCCAGCTTGGCCGTTGATTGGATAGGCTGGGCGGATTGATAGCAGCGCAGCCATTGGCTAGCGCTGCTGTCAATCACAGAGGATGACGCGGCGCGCCGGGGGGCAGGGCCGAGTGATACAGTCGGTGGCTGTGGCCGCCGCTGTATCACGGGTGCGCGCTGGCAAAAGCTTTCCACCATGCGAGCTCGCTCGTTCGCATGCTGGTAGAAAGCTTTTGCCAGGAGGAGCTGAGACAGCCGCCGAGGGACCCCAGAAGACAGGATTCGGGGACACTCTGTGCAAAACGAACTGCACAGAGGAGGTAAGTACATGTTTGTTATTTTTAAACGAAAAAATTTCTGACTTTAGTGTTCCTTTAAAGAATTCATTTTATATAATTTCATGGGTTAAAAAAGACGAATGTTTTTGGAATTCACCCCCAAAAATGATTTCTGTATGTGGATGATGGCACTGTAATTATAAAAAAACAAACAAACATCTAAGTACCTTTTTCCTAATCCAAATCCAGGTGTCACATGACCCGGCTCTCTCCCAGCCTGTCTGCAGGGAAACAGTGGCAGGAGGAGGTACTAGTCCCCAAGTTTTTTGTTTTTTTAGCAGAGACCCTAAAGAATAAAACAGCAGTCGTTGCAATTTGTAATGTCACACGGTATTTGGTGGGCGCTTCCTCCTTCTGAGTGGATGTACAGGAATGTCCCTCAGAAGGAGGGGGATGAAATGCGCGTGCCCGCGCACCCCCGATGCGCTCGTGTCCCCCTGGACACTACGCGTCTCCAATAGGCAGGAGGGCTCTGTGATTGGCCCTCCCGATCACACGACGGCTGTGTCCAATCACAGCCGTAGTTGTCAGTGAGGAGAGGAGAGCAGATCGCTGCAGCCGACTGGTGATCAGTGAGTATGAGCTGATTTTTTACAGCTTTTTACACACTGGGAGTCAGCTGTCCATGGCGCCTGCGCAATGACTATGACGCATGCTGCACGCTCCCGATGCTAGGGCTACTCTGCAAAGGGGCGCAGGGGTGATTTTAGCAATAAAGTACACCTCTTGGGGGGGGGGGGGGGGGACTTCATCGGCAGAACACCGGCACTGGGGAGCTATAGATCATTGAGGGAACCTTGGTAAAACAGGACGGGTTCCACTCAGAACAGGCCTCGCCATGGTCCACCAAAGAAGCTGAGTGCACGTGCTCAGGGTGATATCCAGAGGTTGTCTTTGGGAAAAAGACGTATTAGTGCTGCCGGCACTGGGGAGCTACAGTTCATTGAGGGAACCATGAATTCCAACATGTACTGTGACATACTAAAGAAGAGCATGATCCCCTCCCCTCAGAGACTGGGCCGCAGGGCAGTATTCCAACATGATAACCACCCCAAACACACCTCCAAGACGGCCACTGCCTTGCTAAAGAAGCTGAGGGTAAAGGTGATGGACTGGCCAATCATGTCTCCAGACCTAAACCCTGTTGATCATCTGTAGGGCTCCTCAAATGGAAGGTGGAGGAACGCAAGGTCTCCAACATCCCTCAGCTCTGTGATGTCATCATGGAGGAGGGGAAGAGGACTCCAGTGGTAACCTGTGAACCTCTGGTGACCTCCATGCCCAAGAGGGTTAAGGCAGTGCTGGAAAATAATGGTGGCCACACAAAATGTTGACACTTCGGGCCCAATTTGGACATTTACACTTAGGGATGTACCCACCTTTGTTGCCAGCGGGTTTAGACATTAATGGCCGTGTGTTGAGTTATTTTGAGGGGACAGCAAATTTACAATGTTATAGAAGCTGTATACTCACTAATTTACGAAAAATGTTAGGGGTGTACTTACTTTTGTGAGATAATGTACGTTACATTTTTTTTCTGCTTTGGTTGCACCCAGTTCCATGCCGGAAGTCTGAGAAACTGTTGCATGTTCTACCAACATAATGTATAAGACTTCTAACACTTATTGAAAACTTGGTTTCCAACAGATGGACTCTATCTATGGAACTCTACTGAGGGACGTCTTGCTGTATCTCAAGGTTACATTGCAGAAGATAATGGAATTGTACGATATTTTGTAGGAGGAAATCCCTCTAATTGTGAGGAACCTCCACATACATCCAATGGTGATAGTCGGGGTGTCCATCTAGGACCTCCCAGTGTGCCGACATCAACAGATCCAGGAGTGGACTCATTATCATGCTCTGAGTGCGGGAAAATCTTCATTCAGAAATTAGACCTTCTTAGACACCAGAAATTTCACACGGGGGAGTGTCCTTTTTTGTGTTCAGAGTGCGGAAAATGTTTTACTGAGAAAAAAGGGCTCCTCAGGCACCAGAAAATTCATACAGGGGAGTGTCCTTTTTCATGTTCAGAGTGCGGAAAATGTTTTACTCAGCAAAATCTGCTCCTCAGGCACCAGAAAATTCATACAGGGGAGCGTCCTTTTTCATGTTCAGAGTGCGGAAAAGCGTTTCTTATGAAAAACGCACTGGTTAGACACCAGAAAATTCACACGGGCGATAGTCCTCATTTATGTTCAGAGTGCGGCAAATGTTTCATTCAGAAATCAGACCTTCTTATACACCAGAGAAGTCACACTGGTGAGCGTCCGTTCTCGTGTTTAGAGTGTGGGAAAGGTTTCATTCAGAAATCAGACCTTCTTAAACACCAGGAAATTCACACAGGTGAGCGTCCTCATTTATGTTCAGAGTGTGGGAAACGTTTCATTCAGAAATCAGTCCTTCTTAAACACCAGAAAATTCACAGGGGGGAGCGTCCTCATTTATGTTCAGAGTGTGGAAAAGGTTTCATTCAGAAATCAGACCTTCTTATACACCAGAGAACTCACACGGGTGAGCGTCCGTTCTCGTGTTCAGAGTGCGGGAAAGCTTTCATTCAAAACAGAAGCCTTCTTAAACACCAGAGAATTCACACTGCAATGCATATAAAAGCAAAAGAGAAGGCCTTCAAAAAATACAAGGCTGAAGGCATCATCATCAGCATTGCTGAATAGAACGTATTCTTCAAGCCCAGCAGGGGCCATCTATTATTTAGGTAATACTACTATTTCATTGTCATTGAGTGCTGTATGCCTGTCATTGTGCCTCAGCCCAGCAGGGGTCTAGATGCCCGTAGATGTGGTGTATCTAGATAAAGGAAGGCCTGTAGACGTGGTGTATCTAGATAAAGGAAGGCCTGTAGACGTGGTGTATCTAGATAAAGGAAGGCCCATAGACGTGGTGTATCTAGATAAAGGAAGGCCCGTAGATGTGGTGTATCTAGATAAAGGAAGGCCCGTAGACGTGGTGTATCTAGATAAAGGAAGGCCTGTAGACGTGGTGTATCTAGATAAAGGAAGGCCTGTAGACGTGGTGTATCTAGATAAAGGAAGGCCTGTAGACGTGGTGTATCTAGATAAAGGAAGGCCTGTAGACGTGGTGTATCTAGATAAAGGAAGGCCTGTAGACGTGGTGTATCTAGATAAAGGAAGGCCCGTAGACGTGGTGTATCTAGATAAAGGAAGGCCCGTAGGTGTGGTGTATCTGGATAAAGGAAGGCCCATAGACATGGTTGTAACAGAATGGCCCGTGACACCCAGAGACTTTTGAGGGATGCAGGGTGCTCCTGTGCCAGCATCACTAAGGACTCTTGGGTCTAAGGTCACCCTGTGCCCCTTTTGGGCATAGGGTGGCTAATAAATCATAATTCATAGTTGCAGGATATCTTGGAATATTTCAAGTGGTTTATGTTGACCTGACCAGGTCAATAGGACAGTGACTCATTCCTCTGTGTAACAGGCTGTTGATATGCTAATTGAGGCTGGCTCCTGAAAGACCTTTCATTGTGTGATAACACTGTTTAAAGCCTATTGATGATCAGGTGTAAATACCTTTCTGTCTGAGACAGCCCGTCTGTCTAAAGATGTGGATTGAGGGGAACTCATTGTGTGATGGTGTTTTGTTTGAATTCTATTGATAAAGGAATGTGACTTCTCAGGGGTAGTAATTAGATCATGTTAATTATAGACCGGTGCCAAAGTGTCTCTCTAACATCTGTATGGAAACCCCCAGTGTGTGATGAGGGGGGTGGAGATATTTGTTCCTGTGATTACTGTAATATGTTGTACTGTATATATAAGCAAGCTAAGATACCATTAAAGGGTTCATTCATTTGAAGCCAGAAAGCACAGAGTGTATGTCTCGTCTTAATTCTGGGGAATGGGTTGTGTCTACAGGGAGTGTCAGAGTGTCGGCTAAGCTGTCTTGTCGTGGGTGGATGGAAGATTGTAAACGGTAGGGACCGTCACAGTGGTGTATCTAGATAAATGAAGGCCTGTAGACGTGGTGTATCTGGATAAAGGAAGGCCCGTAGACGTGGTGTATCTACATAAAGGAAGGCCCGTAGACGTGGTGTATCTAGATAAAGGAAGGCCCGTAGACGTGGTGTATCTGGATAAAGGAAGGCCCATAGACGTGGTGTATCTGGATAAAGGAAGGCCCGTAGACGTGGTGTATCTGGATAAAGGAAGGTCCGTAGATGTGGTGTATCTAGATAAAGGAAGGCCCGTAGACGTGGTGTATCTGGATAAAGGAAGGTCCGTAGACGTGGTGTATCTAGATAAAGGAAGGTCCGTAGATGTGGTGTATCTAGATAAAGGAAGGCCCGTAGACGTGGTGTATCTGGATAAAGGAAGGCCCGTAGACGTGGTGTATCTGGATAAATGAAGACCCGTAGACGTGGTGTATCTAGATAAAGGAAAGCCCGTAGATGTGGTGTATCTAAATAAAGAAAGGCCTGTAGACTATTGGAATGTCATATATCTGCATATTTATTTACTTCTCTTAACATTCTATTTTAGAACTTAAAGTATTATTGCTTAAATATACCCCTGAAGAAGACACACATGTACGCTGAAATGCCTCCGGCTCAAGAATTATAATTTGTAGCATTATGTAATAATGGTCACAACATTGTGCATATGTTCACGCATGCTATGTATTTTTTATAAATGTCTTTTTTATATACAATATTGAATAAATAATTTACAACTTTAATATACCCTTAAAAGTTTTTGTCCCTTTAACCACTTGCTTACTGGGCACAAATACCCCCTTCCTGCCCAGGCGAAATTTCAGCTTTCGACACTACGTCACTTTGACTGACGATTGCGTGGTTGTAGAATGTAGTGTGGATGGAGGAGAGCTGTTGGAGAATGTAGTGTGGATGGTGGAGGAGAGCTGTCGGAGAATGTAGTGTGGATGGTGGAGGTGAGCTGTCGGAGAATGTAGTTTGGATGGTGGAGGAAAGCTGTCAGAGAATGTAGTGTGGATGGTGGGGGAGAGCTGCCAGAGAATGTAGTGTGGATGGTGGAGGAGATCTGTCGGAGAATGTAGTGTGGATGGTGGGGGAGATCTGTCGGAGAATGTAGTGTGGATGGTGGAGGAGAGCTGTCGGAGAATGTAGTGTGGATGGTGGGAGGAGATCTGTCGGAGAATGTAGTGTGTATGGTTGGGGGAGATCTGTCAGAGAATGTAGTGTGGATAGTGGAGGAGAGCTGTCGGAGAATGTAGTGTGGATGGTGTGGGGAGAGCTGTCGGAGAATGTAGTGTGGATGGTGGGAGGAGAGCTGTCGGAGAATGTAGTGTGGATGGTGGGGGAGAGCTGTCGGAGAATGTAGTGTGGATGGTGGAGGAGAGCTGTCGGAGAATGTAGTGTGGATGGTGAAGGAGAGCTGTCGGAGAATGTAGTGTGGATTGTGGGAGGAGATCTGTCGGAGAATGTAGTGTGGATGGTAGAGGAGAGCTGTCGGAGAATGTAGTGTGGATGGTGTGGGGAGAGCTGTCGGAGAATGTAGTGTGGATGGTGTGGGGAGAGCTGTCGGAGAATGTAGTGTGGATGGTGGAGGAGAGCTGTCGGAGAATGTAGTGTAGATGGTGGAGGAGAGCTGTCGGAGAATGTAGTGTGGATGGTGGAGGAGAGCTGTCGGAGAATGTAGTGTGGATGTAGAGGAGAGCTGTCAGAGAATGTAGTGTGGATGGTGTGGGGAGAGCTGTCGGAGAATGCAGTGTGGATGGTGGGAGGAGAGCTTCGGAGAATGTAGTGTGGATGGTGGGGGCGAGCTGTCGGAGAATGTAGTGTGGATGGTGGAGGAGAGCTGTCGTAGAATGTAGTGTGGATGGTGGAGGAGAGATGTCGGGGAATGTAGTGTGGATGGTGGAGGAGAGCTGTCGGAGAATGTAGTGTGGATGGTGGAGGAGATCTGTCGTAGAATGTAGTGTGGATGGTGGAGGAGAGATGTCGGAGAATGTAGTGTGGATGGTGGAGGAGATCTGTCGGAGAATGTAGTGTGGATGGTGGAGGAGATCTGTCGGAGAATGTAGTGTGGATGGTGGGGGAGAGCTGTCGGAGAATGCAGTGTGGATGGTGGAGGAGATCTGTCGGAGAATGTAGTGTGGATGATGGAGGAGATCTGTCGGAGAATGTAGTGTGGATGGTGGAGGAGAGCTGTCGGAGAATGTAGTGTGGATGGTGGGAGGAGAGCTGTCGGAGAAGGTAGTGTGGATGGTGGGGGGAGAGCTGTCGGAGAATGTAGTGTGGATGGTGGGGGGAGAGCTGTCGGAGAATGTAGTGTGGATGATGGAGGAGATCTGTCGGAGAATGTAGTGTGGATGGTGGGGGAGAGCTGTCGGAGAATGTAGTGTGGATGGTGGAGGAGATCTGTCGGAGAATGTAGTGTGGATGGTGGAGGAGAGCTGTCGGAGAATGTAGTGTGGATGGTGGAGGAGAGCTGTCGGAGAATGTAGTGTGGATGGTGGGGGAGAGCTGTCGGAGAATGTAGTGTGAATGGTGGAGGAGAGCTGTCGGAGAATGTAGTGTGGATGGTGGAGGAGAGCTGTCGGAGAATGTAGTGTGGATGGTGGAGGAGATCTGTCGGAGAATGTAGTGTGGATGGTGGAGGAGAGCTGTCGGAGAATGTAGTGTAGATGGGGGTTGATCTTGAGTAAGCACATGATGAGTGTGAAAGATGTCAACAGATTGTCCTACTTTGCTTCTCTGTCTGTGAGGACAATAAAAAAAGTTTTTCATTGCTTTTACAAAGGAAATGTTTGAAACGCTACAGTACACTTTTCTATTGACCTACAAATCCAGAGGACATAAAAAAAACAATTTAAAGCGGAAGTAAACGCATCGATTTAACAGTTTAAAAAATCAGTTAAATTTTTCGGCATGCCGGGATTGCCAACTGTCACATTGGTTGTGCTCTCAACCAAACTGTCAAACCATCCAATGGCTGGTGTCATAACTGATCACATGTGCAGCACCACGGCAGTTAAAGATTAAACATAGGCCAAGATGGCAGCTTCCTTGGCTGAAAATGATAGAAGTGTTTACTTCTACTTTAAGGACAGTGAAAAAGCCAATAACTTTTCAAAAGTATGTACTTTTTTTTCCTTGGTTGACTTTTTAACACGGAAGACTGTTTTCAGTGTTCAGAAACAGAGGCGGCAGTCTTTATTTATTTTTTTCCAAAGTTTATTGAAGGTAATGCATATACAACAGGCAGTAAAGGTGTACAATTAGCCCATAAACGGCCAAGCTCTTGCGGTCGCAGCCGCTTTGTAACAGTGCTTGAACACATGGCAATACAGAAGACATACAATGAGCGGCAGTCTTTATATTCACCCCAAGATGGCGATCTCACCAATTGTGAGTGGAACACATAGACAGGAAATGAGGCATGATACAGACAGGAAGTAGTATTAAAGGCAGGAAGTGAGGTAAGGAAAAAAAAACATAGTTTCCGGGGATGTAGCAGGAAGTAGAGAGGAGACATTGCTGGAACTGAGGAGGTAATAAGATATTATTTTATATTTACGTCCAATTGCAACCCCTTCCCAACCTCTCCCCATTGTGTCCGTCCTCTTCCTCCATATTTGTGATGCCTTTAACCATTGATTGTGTCCGTCCTCTTCCTCTATATACACGTGATGTATTTTTATCTCAGGCAAATGCTTCTAAACACTTGTATATGATATACAATTACTATACATCAAACGTCCTCTATAAATACAGAAATACAACAAACTCAAACCCTCTACTGAGATTTCCCTCTGGGCTCATATATGCACTTCTTCACCTGGTAGGACATCTAGATGACTTTATTAAAATATCTTATCCTCCTTCAAACTCCCTTGACCACCACGACTCTGCTCTTTCATGGTAGTCCACCAACCTATCTAAGCACTCCTTGGGTGTCACATACAACTCCTTCCCTCCTCTTCCTCTTTCCGTAGAAGTCCTCAAAGGCCTTCAGGTGATCTCCGAAAGCTCATCTTTTCAGGAAAACTTGTATTATTACGATTTTTATTATTCAGAATTTATATGGTAGCAACAGTTAGTACAGCGCTTTAGAATTTAAAAGGTAGAGCGTACAGTTACAATACAATAAAATACATTGTAGGGCCTAAGAGGGCCCTGCTCTAAAGAGCTCACAATCTAATAGGGTGGAGCAAGTGATATAAATGGTTGTAACTGCGGGGAATGAGCTGATGGAAGTGGTAAAAGATTAGTTGGAGGGGCAATAGGCTTCCCTGAAGAGATGAGTTTTCAGGAATTGGAGTTTTCCAGAGGATGGAAGAAGTCCTGGAGACGAGCATGGGAGGAGAAGACAATGGAGCTTGAGAGCAGGAGGTCTTCAGAGGAGTGTAGAGGACCGTTTAGGTGATATTTGGAGACAAGATTGATGATGTAGCTCGGGACAGAGTTGTGAATGGCTTTGTATGATATTGTTAGTATTTTTAATTTAATTTCCGATCGTAAAAGCCAGTGTAGGGATTGGTGGAGAGGGGTGGCAGACACTGAGCGCTTGGTAAGGTAGATGCATCTGGTAGCAACATTCATGATAGACTGAGAGGGGATATCTTGTGGAGAAGTAGGCCTATGAGGAGGGAGTTGCAAAAGTCAAGGTGAGAGATGACCAGGGAGGGAATGAGGAGCTTGGTGGTTTCATTAGTTAAAAAGGGGAACATTTTAGAGATGTTACGGAGGTGAAGTCTACAAGCTTTTGACAAAGATTGGATTTGGGGCTGAAAGGGCAGGTCAGAGTCTAGGATTACACCTTGTACCCTGGCCATACCTTCAGGAATCGGTTCGCACAGCCGAGTTGCCCTACCACAGTATACTGTATGTGTGGTGGGTGGTCCCGAAGTGGTTAAAGCCCAACTGGGGACCAGACTTTTTTTTTTCATATATTTCAAATTTTTCATAAAGATAAATTCTTGGAGCCTCTGTGATATTAATTTACCTGTACCCATTGGGAATTGTGTGCTCCATCGGCACTTCCTCGCAGTCTTTCCCATAGGTAAGTAGTAGATCTGGCAGGAATTCCGACCGGAAAATAGAGAGCAGGTTCTGTATTTTCCCAACAGGATTCCCGGCTGTTCTCCTGACGGGAAAACTGTGAGGAAGCATACGCACGTCCAGTTTTCCAGGCCAAAAGCTCTCCTGGCAGTTTTCCCGACAGGTCGTATGTACGAGGCTTTAGACACCCATCACTTGGAAGTAAAATTTTACTAAATGACAAACTGGTGACCGAAAACCTAAACAGACATTCTAACTCAGGTTTTCTCAACTGTGTGTGTGTGTGTGTATGTATATATATATATATATATATTGTTAATCATTTTTAACCCACTGGAGCTGACATTAGGAAGAGAAAGGCCTTTTTCCTCTAATCACGCCAGCTTCTCTCCCAGATTCTCTATCTCTGAGCTTGTGAATCTGGAAGGGAGATATTTCAGTGGAAGGGCTGTGAGATCTTTAGATCTCAGGTAATTAAACTGGCCGTTTGTGACAAAACGGCCATGTGTTGTGATGAGAAGCTCCTTATCTCAGTTTATTAAATCGGCAATGCTCTGTGATAAGCGGTGATCATCTTGATCTCGACTTATCGCGGTTTATTAAACGTACACCTAAGGCCTCTTACACACAGATCAGTTTTTCTTCAGGTTTTTCTTTTCAGTTTACCAAAACTATGTAGTACAAGGGCCTGCCTGATTGCATACAAATTGAGACTCTTTAGGTTTGACCTCATATTAGATGGATTTGGTAAACTGAAAAGAAAAACCTGAAGAAAAACTGATATGTGTGTAAGAGGCCTTAGTGTGTTCCCATGGGGCTTGTAGTTTTACAATGTACAGCAATCCTCCCATTAACCCCCTCAGATTTTATGATTGTGTGACCAATACCATCCAAATATTTTTTTCATAATCCAAAGTTATCTTTCTATAAGGAAGCCTGTGAAAAGATGTCACAAATGAGGATGGAGGATGTCCGGAATCATGTGACTGAGAAGATACTAAACTTCACCCTCGAGATCATCTACCTGCTGACCGGAGAGGTGAGGAGGATTCTGGGAGGTCACATGACATCACTCTTATCTCTATTAATAAAACACTGACCTGACCGGAGAGGTGAGGAGGATTCTGGGAGGTCACATGTCATCACTTTTATCTCTATTAATAAAACAGACCTGACCGGAGAGGTGAGGAGGATTCTGGGAGGTCACATGACATCACTCTTATCTCTATTAATAAAACACTGACCTGACGGGAGAGGTGAGGAGGATTCTGGGAGGTCACATGACATCACTCTTATCTCTATTAATAAAACACTGACCTGACGGGAGAGGTGAGGAGGATTCTGGGAGGTCACATGTCATCACTTTTATCTCTATTAATAAAACACAGACCTGACCGGAGAGGTGAGGAGGATTCTGGGAGGTCACATGACATCACTCTTATCTCTATTAATAATACACAGACCTGACCGGAGAGGTGAGGAGTATTCTGGGAGGTCACATGTCATCACTTTTATCTCTATTAATAAAACACAGACCTGACCGGAGAGGTGAGGAGGATTCTGGGAGGTCACATGTCATCACTTTTATCTCTATTAATAAAACACAGACCTGACCGGAGAGGTAAGGAGGATTCTGGGAGGTCACATGACATTACTCTTATCTTCTAATAATAATACACAGACCTGACCGGAGAGGTGAGGAGGATTCTGGGAGGTCACATGACATCACTCTTATCTCTATTAATAATACACAGACCTGACCGGAGAGGTGAGGAGGATTCTGGGAGGTCACATGACATCACTCTTATCTCTATTAATAAAACACAGACCTGACCGGAGAGGTGAGGGGGATTCTGGGAGGTCACATGACATCACTCTTATCTCTATTAATAAAACGAAGACCTGACCGGAGAGGTGAGGAGGATTCTGGGATTCATTCTAAGATGATATTTCTATTGGTTCCCCAATAAAGAGATTTCCTCTTCTGAAGTCAAGTGATCATATGACCATCACAGTGCCTTCATGTGACTTCCTAAAACCTGAGAGACACAACATGGAGAAGATTCTAGAAGTTACCAGGAAGATGATGGAGCTGCTGACAGGAGAGGTGAGCGGTGCCGGGAATTCTGGGACATTATCCAGTAACAGACAAGGGGTGTGTCTGGATGGTGACTGTATCATTGTGTGTGTCAGGTTCCTATAAGGTGTCAGGATGTCACTGTCTATTTCTCCATGGAGGAGTGGGAGTATTTAGAAGGACACAAGGATCTCTACAAGGACGTCATGATGGAGAATCAGCCTCCCCTCATATCACCGGGTAAGAGGAGACTTTATTGTAAAGGAGAGAGCAGTACGGAGGATCCACCTAGATCCCCCATCATCTGATAAACACATAGGGCCAGATTCAGGTAGAGTTAGGCTGGAGTATCAGTGATACTCCAGCCTAACTGTCACTTTAAGCCGGCGTTTCTATTTTCTGTAACCAGAAAACAAGAAACGCCGGGTTGGAGTTCCGATGCGATTGGCGTAATTGAATTTCGCCATCGCATCGCAACTTTAATTTAAAAATGGCGCCGGGGGCATTCCCACTGATTTACGCTGAAAAAATATGTTAATCAGCGGGAATCGGCAATTCACGATCGTATTCGGGCGCGACGCAGTGACTTTCCGACGTTTCCATAAGCGATACGCGGCGTAAAGATAAAGCAGCCCCCTAGTGGAGTATCCTATGTTAAGTATAGCCGTCGTCATCGCGTCGCTTGCGTAAAACGTCCATGAATGGGGATTTGACGTCATTGACGTTCACTGACAGAATTTGGAGCATGCGCACTGGGATGCATTGACAGTCGACGCATGCGCAGTATGTTCGCCGCGGGATCGCGCTTAGTTTAAATAATACACGCCCCGTACCCGCCCAATTTGAATTCCGCCGGCTCATTTACGATACGCTGCCGCAACTTTAGGAGCAAGTGCTTCATGAATAACAGCACTTGCTCCTAAAATTTTGCCAGCGTAACGTAAATGAGAAACGTTACTCCAGAGCAAAGATGCTCCCATCTACCTGAATCTGGCCCATAGAAACAATGTATTCAGTCAGTGTATGCGTTTCCTACAGATGGATCCAGTAATGGGAACCCACCAGAGAGATGTCCCCGTCCTCTGTATTCCCGGGATTCCACACAGAAAGGTCACACCATCCCCCACCATCATCAGGTAGGTGGACTGGATTGTAACCATGAGAAGACATTCTATGAAATTCCTGGTTCCTTTCTTTGTACAAATGTATTCTGTTATCTTTGGGGTTTAGAGTGAAGGAGTGAAAGACATTAAAGTTGAGGTTAAAGAGGAAGAAGAAGAGAGGTTGGTGAGTGGAGATCAGCAGTCTATGGAGGAGGGTTGTCCTCTGGATTCCCACAATTCTACACAGGAAGATCTCCAATATACAGAGAATGGGAGATCAGGAGATCAGGTAGATGGGGCTGGGCACAAAGAACTAAAATATAACTCTATGAGAGAACATTCTTCTATGTCATCTCTTATTATTGGCAGCAGTGTTTCCAGATCTTATATTTTATCATCTCTGGAATGTAGAATGAAGCACGGAAAGACATTAAAGTTGAGGATAAAGAGGAAGAAGAAGAGAGGTTGGTGAGTGGAGATCAGCAGTCTATGGAGGAGGGTTGTCCTCTGGATTCCCAGAAGTCTACACAGGAAAATCTCCAATATACAGAGAATGGGAGATCAGGAGATCAGCAGTCTATGGAGGAGGGGGAGATGATTATGAATAGTAAACCGGTGGAATCTTCTCTACTTCTCAACACAAGTAAGTAATAAACACTAATTACAGAAGTATTTTCTTTATATTATTTTATTTCTTTGCGGTTAAAGAATTAATTTTATATAATTTCATGGGCTGAAAAAGACAAATGTTCTTGGAATTCACCTCCAAAAAATAAAATGTAAACCTGCTGTTTAGATGCGGATGAAGGAAGGAAATTGATATCAAGTTTGGCCCAATTTTCCAACAGGAATGAAATAATTCCATCCTGATCCTGAAAAGTCAGTCAGATAATTTCACACACCGACATTCTACTATTTAATTATCTGTTACTTTAACAGAGTTGAACAGCCCCGCCCAGGGGGCGGTCCCTCCAGACATAACCCTCCGCCCTGCAGTCAGCAGCTCAGTTCGTAACAAGCAGTACAAACCTAAAAAGGAGGGGTGGGTGCTGTGTCCGTCCATGGACGACAGGGAAAAGGATTTTACGGTGAGTACAAAAAATCCTATTTTCTCTTATCGTCCATGGACGAACACATCCTTTTCAACTCTTGACAAGTGTGACGTCCCCAAGCAGTGTCAAAAAACGAGGGGTGGGAACGGTATCAGTAAAAACAAACAACTTCACCCCAAAACGAGCAGCGCTCCTTAACGGAGGAGGTGCAACTTTAAACAGCCGCCTGCAAAACCTTGCAGCCGAAGGAAGCATCTAAAGATGCACTCGCATCAACCTTGTAAAATTTGGAAAAGGTGTGAACGGACGACCATGTCGACGTCTTACACACCTGTGAGACAGATGCTTGATGTCAGAAAGCACCAATTGCCCTGGTCGAATGTGCCGTGACTGGAAAGAGGGGCACCCGCCCCTTAAGCGCATAGGCCTGTATGACGGCCTCCCTGATCCACCGAGAAATGGTGGCCGAGACCACCAGGCCGTTTTGTGGACCAGATACCGACACGAAAAGTGAGTCAGACCTCCGAAACTGAGCCGTAGCAGGCAGGTACACCCATAAAGCGCGTTCCACGTCCAAAGTATGTAGCGCAACCTCCTTAGGATGCGTCAGGACACAAGGATGGAAGTACAATGTCCTCGTTAAGGTGAAAGGCCAAAACCACCTTCGGAAGAAGGAAAGGTTGTGGGTGCCTTATCCTTATGGAGGACCAAGTATGGCGGCTTGCAGGACAAGGCCGCCAATTCAGAAACACGTCTGACAGAAGTAATGGCCACCAAAAAGGCCACCTTCTGAGATAGTGTGAAGAGAAGAATCTCTCTGATGTTTTCAAAGGGGTGTTTCTGAAGAACCGAGAGCAGCAGATTCAAATTCCATGGGGGAAGAGGTGGTTTAAGAGGGGGAAGTATATGACAAACCCCCTGCACAAAGGTACCCACCAGAGAATGAGCCGCCAAAGGCCGCTGAAAGAACACAGCCAAAGCTGAAATCTGTCCCTTAATGGTGCTTAAGGCAAGTTTCTGATCCACTCCACGCTGTAAAAACAGCAGGACACTGGAAACCGAATACGTCCGTGGACGCCGCCCCATCTCTTCGCACAAAGAGATGTAGGCCTTCCAGGTGCGATGGTAGATCTTCTTGGAAGAAGACTTCCGTGCCCCTAGCATGGTTGAGATGACCGAGTCGGAAAGATCCCCTTTCCTTAATACCTGGCTTTCAATAGCCATGCCGTTAAAGCCAGCGACTATAAAGCAGGATGATGTATGGGACCTTGAGACAGAAGGTCCTCCCGCATTGGCAGCCGCCAGGGTACATCCGCCACCAAGTGCACGAGATCAGCGTACCTAGGAACCCCTCTGGATCCACTCTGCGGAGCAGGCGAGGAAGCAACTTCAATGGGGGAAAGGCATAAATTAGCTGATACTGACCCCACGGGGCCACTGACGCGTCTGCCCAGGGATCTCTGGACCTGGCCACGAACCTCAACACCTTGCGGTTGAGACGAGAGGCCAGGAAATCCACGTCCAGTGTGCCCTATCTCCTGCAAAGGATTTGAAACACCTCAGGATGCAATGACTATTCCCCCTGGTCCAGCATCTGGCGACTCAGGTAGTCCGCCTGCCAGTTTTCCACGCCCAGAATGTAGACGACAGACAGAGCAGGCACGCTTCTTTCCTCCCACCTTAGGATGTGAGCAACCTCGGACGCTGCAGCCGAGCTCCGTGTTCCCCCGGATGGCTGACATAAGCCACCGCCGTGGCGTTGTCCAACTAAAATCCTGATCGGGCGACCTTGCAACCTCCTCGACCACGAGGAGAGGCATAGCCTGATCGCCTGGAGTTCTAGGACATTGATCGGCAGACAAGATTCTTCGGGACCACAAACGGATTCAAATAAAATCCCTGAAACCTCTCATCCTGTTGAACGGGTAAAATTAGGAAAGAAACTGTATCTTGTACCCCGAAGAGACCACCTCGCAGACCCCTTGGTCGAAGAGCAGGGAGTTTCCCCGAGCTGTGAACCTGCAAAGCCGTCCCCCCACCCATGAATGGGGCAGGCGCAAGACTTTATACATTGGCGGGTTTTGGTGCCGGCTTGTTCGGCTTACGCACCCAGGAACATTTCTGTCCTCCAGCTGAGCCTTTGTCGGCCTGGGAGGGTTTACCCGCGGGCCCTGACTGACGAAAATACCGCTTCTGAGTGGGAAACGAAGGACCCAGCTTACGGCACGGCTCCTTCCCTTTGGTGGACTGAGGGAGGAGAGTGCTCTTACACCCAGTGACATCCTTGATAATGTCATCCAGCAAGGTGCCAAAAAGCCTCCCACCTTTGAAGGGTAAATATGCCTGAGCTTTTTTGGATGCTTGGTCAGCAGATCAGCATTTCAGCCAAATCAGGTGCCGAAACAGAAGCTCTGGATATGAAGGGGGCTACATCCAGTGTAGCATCACATACATATACAAGGCCCTGGACCTGGTCAGCCAGTTGGTTCTCCTCCACATTCTGGTGCAAAACCTTTGCCCATTTAGTGAGTGTCTGAATAGGCCGCAATGCAGACCCCAACATGGTAAACATGGAGCGGGTCAGTGCCTCAGACCTCCAATCAGTATGGTCCTTGAAGTCAGGGGTCCCTTCTATAGGGAAAGTAGTCACCTTAATTACCCGGGCAACCGGGGGGTCCACTACCGAAGGAGAAGCCCATTTTTTCAAAAGACTCTCCTCAAAAGGGTACCGAACCGCCAGGCGCTGAGGAACTACAAAGGACTTCTGTGGCTTTTCCCATTCCTTATCAATGAACCTGTCAAAGAAGGACACATACGATAAAACCTTCACAGAGCGGTCTGATTTGTGGGACCCAAAAAATACTGAGGCCTCAGAGGATGCCTCAGCTGCACTATCCAGTTAAAGGGAGTCCCTTACAGCATTGATAAGCTCTGTCTTGTACTGACCTAAGTGAGGAGTCTTCCTCACAAGGAAGGTCCTGGTCCACATCTTCAGACAACACAGAACCGGGGACCTGAGCCACAGCCAGGTCCTGGTTTGAGTCAGAGCATTGCCCAGGGGATGGAGGGGGAGGAGGCGCTTTTTACCCCCTTACGCCCGCACGGCGCTTCCACCCTGGCAAAAAATTTTTTCCAGGACTGCCGGCAAAGTGTCCATGGCAGCCGCAGGTGCAGAAGCACCAGCTGCCACCTCTGGCATGTTTGGGGAAGAAGAACCAGATACTGACTCCATAACCAGACAGCTCTCAGGGACCTTTTAAGTCCTGAATAAAGCCCAGGGGACTTGCCAACCCAGGAAGAGACTGTTCAGCGCCGTTGCCCTACCTCAGTAAACAGCGTCTGTGTGAGGAAAAAGCTGTGAGGTAAAACATTGTGAGGAGATCTGTGCTGTGCACTGTAGAAGCCAGCACTAGAGGCCAAAACCACATTTAAAATAGCCGCCGGACGCCTCAGAGAGAACAGGGCATGGCCACAGTAAAATGGCCGACCGCAATAACAAGCTGTGCCATAGCGCGACCACAACAAAATGACCGCCAATGGGAATTCCCTATGTAAACAACAGACTACAAAAAAATAAATGGCGGGAAAACGCTGCAACGTGGATGAGAAGGCCTAATGGGGTATTTCTGAGGCAAACACACCCCCACAGCAAAACACAGGCCCAGACACCCCACAGTCCCCTGGTGGGAAAGAAGCCCCCCCACAGGTCCACCCCGGCAGCGGCAGTAGAGCAGCAGAGGAAAACATGACAGAGAGCAGGGATAGGAGGACCCCCTAACCCCAGGAATGCCCAGCCGCACCGACCCGCCGAGGCGGGAAGGACTGTACTTACTCATCCATGCCAGGACCCGCTGACGCATTCCTGACAGGCATACAACCGCGGTGGAGTAGCTGTCGGCCCAGTCCACTGTGAGTGAGACAACACCACAGCCCATTCATGTGTGGACCCTGGAGCAAAAGCTCACCGGCCACCCCAGGAGTCATGGGGTATGTCATGGCAGACCCAGCCCTTAGCAATGGTGTGCTCACGTTTGCTGGTCGGACTGAGGGGACTACTAGGATCTAGATATCCAGCCTGTCTCTCAGCCGGCAGTGGATAGAAGTTTCTTAAAGAAAAATTTCCTCAGAGCGCTGGGCCCAAAGGGAGCCACGTCCTCCTCCTTTGCTAGGCAGAAAAAAACCAAGGCTGCATGGAGGAGGGTTATGTCTGGAGGGACCGCCCCCTGGGTGGGGCTGTTCAACTCTGTTAAAGTAACACGTATTTAATTATCTAACATGTTTCTGCCTAGTCCTCTCCTATGAACAGGAACATAACCCACTTGTCAAGACTTGAGAAGGCTGTGTCCGTCCATGGACGATAAGAGAAATTATATTTAATATCAATAAACTCTGAGAAACTGTTGAATGTTTAAGACTTCTAACACTTATTGAAACCTTGGTTTCCAACAGATGGACTCTATCTATGGAACTCTACTGAGGGACATCTTGTTGTATCTCAAAGTTGTAATGTAGACGAAAATGGAATTGTACAATATTTTGTAGGAGTAAATCCTGTCACTCAAAGCATCCATCACAGACCTTCCGATCCAGACCGATCGATCCATCCCTCTAATTGTGAGGAACCTCCGCATACATCCAATGGTGATAGTCAGGCTGTCCATATAAGACCTCACAGTGTGCCGACATCACCAGGTCCATCCAATCCCAAGGAATGCTCTTCAAGCCCTCGAAGTGATCACACAGGAGTGAACCCATTATCGTGCTCGGTGTGCGGGAAATCTTTCATTGAAAGCAAAAATCTTCTTGCGCACCAGAAAAGTCACACGAGTGCGCGTCCTCACGCGTGCTCCGAGTGTGGGAAATGCTTCATTCACAAAGGAGCCCTTCTTCGACACCAGAAACATCACACGGGCAATCGTCCTTATTCGTGTTCAGAGTGTGGGAAAAGCTTCATTCACCGAGGAGACCTTCTTCGACATCAGAAAATTCATACAGGGGAGCGTCCTTTTTCATGTTCAGAGTGCGGGAAAGCTTTCATTGAGAAAAGTAAACTTGTTATACACCAGAGAGCTCACACGGGCCAGAGTCCACATTTATGTTCAGAGTGTGGGAAACGTTTCTCTCAGAAATCAGACCTTCTTAAACATCAGAGAATTCACACGGGCGATAGTCCTCATTTATGTTCAGAGTGCGGGAAACGTTTTATTCAGAAATCAGACCTTCTTCAACACCAGAGAATTCACACGGGTGAGCGTCCGTTCTCGTGTTCAGAGTGTGGGAAATGTTTCCTTTTGAAAACCACACTGGTTAGACACCAGAGAGTTCACACGGGAGAGGGTGCTTATTCATGTTCAGAGTGTGGGAAATGTTATACTGGGAAATCAAAACTTCTTGCACATCAGAGAATTCACACGGGCGAGAGACCTCATTTATGTTCAGAGTGTGGGAAATGTTTCATTCATAAATCAGACCTTCTTCGACACCAGAGAATTCACACAGGTGATCGTCCCTTCTCTTGTTCAGAGTGCGGGAAACATTATACACAGAAAGCAAAACTTATCGCACATCAGAGAATTCACACGGGCGAGAGTCCTCATTTATGTTCAGAGTGCGGGAAATGTTTCATTCAGAAATCCGACCTTGTTAAACACCAGAGAAGTCACACTGGCGAGCGCCCTTTTCTATGTTCAGACTGCGGGAAGTGCTTTACTGAGAAAGGCGCACTTCATAGGCACCAAAGAATTCGCTCAAGTGAGTGCCCTCTCCTATGTTCAGATTGTGGTAAATGTTTCTGTCACAAGAAAGCACTTATTACACACCAGAGAATTCACACGGGTAAATAGCCTTTTTCATGTTCAGAGTGCGGGAAGTGTTTCGCTAAGAAAAGAAAAAAAAACGCTTCTCGCACACCAGAGAAAACACAGCGGCGAGCGTCCCTTCTTATGTTAAGAGAGCAGGAAGTGTTACACAGAGAAGGCAAAATTTCTTGCACACCAGAAAATTTCACACAGGTGAAAGTCCTTATTTATGTTCAGAGTGCGGGAAACTTTTCATTCAGAAATCAAACCTTCTTAAACAACAGAGAATTCACACAGGCGAGGACCTTTTTTAATGTTCAGAGTGTGGAAAATGTTTTAGTCGCAAGGAAGCACTTACTATGCACCAAACTCTTCACTGGATCCAAAGCCACGGGTGCTGGCAATGCAATAAGTCGGAAGGAAGGTTTGGACAGCCACACTCCAAATAAAATTGGTTCCTTTATTGTAAAATCAAAATCACAAAAATACATGCCACAGCAAAAAAACAGATGCAAGTTGACGCGTTTCGCACTGTAACTCAGTGCTTAATCATAGCTAATCATGTGATCTATGATTAAGCACTGAGATACAGTGTGAAACGCGTCAGTTTGCATCTGTTTTTTTTGCTGTGGCATGTATTTTTGTGATCTGATTTTGCAATAAAGGAACCAATTTGTTTTGGAGTGCGGCTGTCCAAACCTTCCTTCCGACTTTTTGCATGAAGATATGCAGGTTTAGAATTTGTACGAAGGCAATGAAAGTGTATATTTAAAAACAATAAAAATATATATTTGTTCAGTATATTTTTCCAGTGCATGCACATTTCTTCATGTTTTCACTCATTAACCACTTCAGCTCCGGAAGGATTTACCCCCTTCCTGACCAGGCCACGGTAACTGTGACTTCTGTGCGCATGCTAACATTTACAGCTCCCAATCTGTGCCGCGGTAAATGTGAATCCCATTTGATAGGGTTGCCACATCATCCCTTTAATCATGGACACATATTAATTACACAGGTTCTGAGGCCGATTTAATGCAGATAAGGCACCAAGTAAGTTTGGTGGCTGCCAGCGGACATCAAGTCTGCGGTACATGCTGATAGGCTACTGCTGTGCATAATTACCACAGGAGCGAACTGCCGGCGGCACGCATTCGCTTCCGCTACCCGGAAGTGCAGTGTAACGCCACCCCAAGAATGAAAGGGGTTAAAGTCGTTTAAGACATTCCATAGCCAAACACAAAGGCATCTACCGACACTCCAACCAGCCGAACAAGAAACCCATACGAATAATTCTTCCCCAAGGAGAGGAGAGCTATCAGAGAATGTAGTGTGGATGGTGGAGAACTGTGGGAGAATGTAGTGTGGATGGTGGGAATAGAGATGTCGGAGAATGTAGTGTGAATGGTGGGAGGAGAGCTGTTGGAGAATGTAGTGTGGATGGTGGGAGGAGAGCTGTCGGAGAATGTAGTGTGGATGGTGGAGGAGATCTGTCGGAGAATGTAGTGTGGATGGTGGAGGAGAGCTGTCGGAGAATGTAGTGTGGATGGTGGAGGAGATCTGTCGTAGAATGTAGCGTGGATGGTGGAGGTGAGCTGTCGGGGAATGTAGTGTGGATGGTAGGGGGAGAGCTGTTGGAGAATGTAGTGTGGATGGTGGGGGAGAGCTGTTGGAGAATGTAGTGTGGATGATGGAGGAGAGCTGTTGGAGAATGTAGTGTGGATGGTGGGAGGAGAGCTGTCGGAGAATGTAGTGTGGATGGTGGGAGGAGAGCTGTCGGAGAATGTAGTGTGGATGGTGGAGGAGAGCTGTCGGAGAATGTAGTGTGGATGGTGGAGGAGAGCTGTCAGAGAATGTAGTGTGGATGGTGGAGGAGAGCTGTCAGAGAATGTAGTGTGGATGGTGGAGGAGAGTTGTCGGAGAATGTAGTGTGGATGGTGGAGGAGAGCTGTCGGAGAATGTAGTGTGGATGGTGGAGGAGAGCTGTCGGAGAATGTAGTGTGGATGGTGGAGGAGAGCTGTGGGAGAATGTAGTATGGATGGTGGGAATAGAGATGTCGGAGAATGTAGTGTGGATGGTGGAGGAGAGCTGTCAGAGAATGTAGTGTGGATGATGGAGGAGAGCTGTCGGAGAATGTAGTGTGGATGGTGGGGGAGAGCTGTCGGAGAATGTAGTGTGGATGGTGGAGGAGAGCTGTCGGAGAATGTAGTGTGGATGGTGGAGGAGATCTGTCGGAGAATGTAGTGTGGATGGTGGAGGAGAGCTGTCGGAGAATGTAGTGTGGATGGTGGAGGAGAGCTGTCGGAGAATGTAGTGTGGATGGTGGAGTAGAGCTGTCGGAGAATGTAGTGTGGATGGTGTGTTGTAGTATATGTAATAATATGTTGGGTGTTACTTATATAATATATATATAAATATTATATATATATTATATTATGTGAGTCCAAGATTGACCAGGCGAAACCTTAGTAACCACATTAGTTTCACATCAAAAGAGAAAGAACAAAGAGAAGGATATAGGAATGCCTTTTTGCACATCAGACCTGTAATTCACATTAAGAGACGCTTGTCTGTTGTCAAGTAGCCAACTGGACAGGATGAGCTCTTGCTTACACATCAAACAGATACTTGTCCATTATCAAATGGACAAAGAGAAGGATATAGGAAGTCCTCTTTCACATCAGACCTGTAATTCACATTAAGAGACGCTTGTCTATTGTCAAATAACCAACTGGACAGGATGAGATCTTGCATACATATCAAACCATTTCTTAGGCCACAGGTAATCTAATTACTTATTAAAGAGAGCTAATTGGTATGCAAGGATGTATGCTAGTTGGCTCCCTAATACTAATTGTTGACTCCTGCTGGGAGTGACATCTACCTGACGATCTGCAAGACAAGACGCTGGGTCATGTCTTTCAGATCAAAGACGGCCAATCAAATTGTCAGCTATTCAGTGAAAAGGATATTTATTCTGTTAGTCAGCTTTGACATTCAGGTCATCTTGTCAGAGAGAAGGTACTCTCTGTATGAGTATGGGGGCGCAGGTAGAAATCTGAATGACTCTGCTGGATTTTTTGTATCATCTGTGGACTTTGGACTATTCTGTATTGTAGTTGTTGAAATAAATGCGTTCTCTGGAGGACCTGGTGTTTTGCTGCGAGAACAATCTACTAACATCATACTAGACACTATACGATAGACAATACACGCTAAAAGATCTAAAGACTACATTGATATGAAGGATGAAGTCTATTAGACATAATATCTGAAGACTACATGGTGGAGGAGAGCTGTCGGAGAATGTAGTGTGGATGGTGGGAGGAGAGCTGTCGGAGAATGTAGTGTGGATGGTGGAGGAGATCTGTCGGAGAATGTAGTGTGGATGGTGGAGGAGATCTGTCGGAGAATGTAGTGTGGATGGTGGAGGAGAGCTGTCGGAGAATGTAGTGTGGATGGTGGGAGGAGAGCTGTCGGAGAATGTAGTGTGGATGGTGGGAGGAGATCTGTCGGAGAATGTAGTGTGGATGGTGGAGGAGAGCTGTCGGAGATCGTAGTGTGGATGGTGGAGGAGAGTTGTCGGAGAATGTAGTGTGGATGGTGGAGAAAAGCTGTCGGAGAATGTAGTGTGGATGGTGGAGAAAAGCTGTCGGAGAATGTAGTGTGGATGGTGGAGAGAAGCTGTCGGAGAATGTAGTGTGGATGGTGGAAGAGAGCTGTCGAAGAATGTAGTGTGGATGGTGGAGAGAAGCTGTCGGAGAATGTAGTGTGGATGGTGGAGAGAAGCTGTCGGAGAATGTAGTGTGGATGGTGGAGGGGAGGTGTCGGAGAATGTAGTGTGGATGGTGGAGGGGAGGTGTTGGAGAATGTAGTGTAGATGGTGGAGGAGAGCTGTCGGAGAATGTAGTGTGGATGGTGGAGGAGAGCTGTCGGAGAATGTAGTGTGGATGGTGGAGGAGAGCTGTCGGAGAATGTAGTGTGGATGGTGGAGGAGAGATGTCGGAGAATGTAGTGTGGATGGTGGAGGAGATCTGTCAGGGAATGTAGTGTGGATGGTGGGAGGAGAGCTGTCAGAGAATGTAGTGTGGGAGGAGAGCTGTCGGAGAATGTAGGGTGGATGGTGGAGAGAAGCTGTCGGAGAATGTAGTGTGGATGGTGGAGGAGATCTGTCAGAGAATGTGGTGTGGATGGTGGAGAGAAGCTGTCGGAGAAGGTAGTGTGGATGGTGGAGGAGATCTGTTGGAGAATGTAGTGTGAATGGTGGGAGGAGAGCTGTCGGAGAATGTAGTGTGGATGGTGGAGGAGATCTGTCGAAGAATGTAGTGTGGATGGTGGAGGAGAGCTGTCGGAGAATGTAGTGTGGATGGTGGAGGAGAGCTGTCGGAGAATGTAGTGTGGATGGTGGAGGAGAGCTGTCGAAGAATGTAGTGTGGATGGTGGAGGAGAGCTGTCGGAGAATGTAGTGTGGATGGTGGAGAGAAGCTGCCGGAGAATGTAGTGTGGATGGTGGAGAGAAGCTGCCGGAGAATGTAGTGTGGATGGTGGAGAGAAGCTGTCGGAGAATGTAGTGTGGATGGTGGGAGGAGAGCTGTCGGAGAATGTAGTGTGGATGGTGGGAGGAGAGCTGTCAGAGAATGTAGTGTGGATGGTGGGAGGAAAGCTGTCGGAGAATGTAGTGTGGATGGTGGAGGAGAGATGTTGGAGAATGTAGTGTGGATGGTGGAGGAGATCTGTCGGAGAATGTAGTGTGGATGGTGGAGAGAAGCTGTCAGAGAATGTAGTGTGGATGGTGGGAGGAGAGCTGTCGAAGAATGTAGTGTGGATGGTTGGAGGAGATCTGTCGGAGAATGTAGTGTGGATGGTGGGAGGAGATCTGTCGGAGAATGTAGTGTGGATGGTGGGAGGAGATCTGTCGGAGAATGTAGTGTGGATGGTGGGAGGAGAGCTGTCGGAGAATGTAGTGTGGATGGTGGGAGGGGAGCTGTCGGAGAATGTAGTGTGGATGGTGGGAGGAGAGCTGTCGGAGAATGTAGTGTGGATGGTGGGAGGAGAGCTGTTGGAGAATGTAGTGTGGATGGTGGGAGGAGAGCTGTCGGAGAATGTAGTGTGGATGGTGGGAGGAGAGCTGTCGGAGAATGTAGTGTGGATGGTGGGAGGAGATCTGTCGGAGAATGTAGTGTGGATGGTGGGAGGAGAGCTGTCGGAGAATGTAGTGTGGATGGTGGGAGGAGAGCTGTCGGAGAATGTAGTGTGGATGGTGGGAGGAGATCTGTCGGAGAATGTAGTGTGGAGGTGGGAGGAGATCTGTCGGAGAATGTAGTGTGGATGGTGGGAGGAGATCTGTTGGAGAATGTAGTGTGGGAGGAGAGCTGTCGGAGAATGTAGTGTGGATGGTGGAGAGAAGCTGTCGGAGAATGTAGTGTGGATGGTGGGAGGAGAGCTGTCGGAGAATATAGTGTGGATGGTGGGAGGAGAGCTGTCAGAGAATGTAGTGTGGATGGTGGAGAGAAGCTGTCGGAGAATGTAGTGTGGATGGTGGCGGAAAACACAGAAGAATGTTTTCAGTGTTCAGAAACAACAAAGGCGTCAGTCTTTATATTCACCACTAGATGGCGATCTCACCAATTGTAAGTGGAACGCATAGACAGGAAATGAGGTATGATACAGACAGGAAGTAGTATTAAGGGCAGGAAGTGAGGTAAGGGGGAAAAAAACATAGTTTCCGGTGAAGAAGCAGGAAGTAGAGAGGAGACATTGCTGGAACTGAGGAGGTAATAAGATATTATTTTATATTTATGTCCAATTGCAGCCCCTTCCCAACACCTCCCTATTGTGTCCGTCCTCTTCCTCCATATTTGTGATGCCTTTAACCATTGATTGACTGCATCATCTATGGGAAAAAGGGACGACTTTGTCCAATTAATTCTATATCCGGAGTAATCTCCAAATTCCTGTATCAGCCAGAAGGCCCCCAAAAATGAGGATCCTGGATCTTGCAGATACAAAAGCATGGCGTCTGCATAGAGAGACACCCGTTCTTCAAACTCCCCAATTCACAGACCAGACAGAGTATGAGCAGATCTTAGCTTTACTGCCAGGGGCTCTATGGCCGGAGCAAACAGGAGGGGCGATAGTGGGCACCCCTGCCTAGTTCCCCTGGATAAAATGAAGGGGTCTGAGAAGCCGTTAACCCTTAGTCTGACCAACGAATCTGTGTACAGCAACCGCACCCAGGAAATAAGATGCAAAACCACTGTGCCCACTCTACTGAGTGAAAATACTTTTTGGTATCTAAGGAGGCTACTTCTCTTGTTCCATCACTTGGAAGTAAAATGTTCCTAAATGACATACTGGTGACCGAAAACCTAAACAGAGATTCTAACCCAGGTTTTCTCAACTGGGGTTTCATGGAACCAAAGGGTTCCTCCAGTGGTTTCTAGAGGTTACTTAACATTTTCTGCCTCTCAGAGAAGCTCTCACTGACACCATAGATCTTTTTAGATACTGTATCTGTAAAGGGGTAATTCTTCCTAATGACCACAAGTGTAAGGAGCATTCTCCCCGCTGACCATCACACTAATGTATCCTGAGTTGTAGATATAGTCATTTGTAGCTCGGGTTCTCTAAACCAGTAAATGCTGACCGGAGAGGTGAGGAGGATTCTGGGAGGTAACATGACATCACTCTTATCTCTATTAATAATACACAGACCTGACCGGAGAGGTGAGGAGGATTCTGGGAGGTCACATGACATCACTCTTATCTCTATTAATAATACACAGACCTGACCGGAGAGGTGAGGAGGATTCTGGGAGGTCACATGACATCACTCTTATCTCTATTAATAATACACAGACCTGACCGGAGAGGTGAGGAGGATTCTGGAAGGTCACATGACATCACTCTTATCTCTATTAATAAAACAAAGACCTGACCGGAGAGGTGAGGAGGATTCTGGGAGGTCACATGACATCACTCTTATCTCTATTAATAAAACACAGACCTGACCGGAGAGGTGAGGAGGATTCTGGGAGGTCACATGACATCACTCTTATCTCTATTAATAAAACACAGACCTGACCGGAGAGGTGAGGAGGATTCTGGGAAATCTGTAGTGATAATGTGTACTTTCTATCCTTACACAGGATTATACCTGCTGACTGGAGAGGTGAGGAGGATTCTGGGAGGTCACATGACATCACTCTCATCTCTATTAATAAAACACCGACCTGACCGGAGAGGTGAGGAGGATTCTGGGAGGTCACATGACATCACTCTTATCTCTATTAATAAAACACAGACCTGACCGGAGAGGTGAGGAGGATTCTGGGAGGTCACATGACATCACTCTTATCTCTATTAATAAAACACAGACCTGACCGGAGAGGTGAGGAGGATTCTGGGAAATCTGTAGTGATAATGTGTACTTTCTATCCTTACACAGGATTATAAAGTAGTGAAGAAAACATCGAGTGAACCATTTACACCCAACATTTATGTGAAAGGGGCATCACCCATCACAGTGCCTTCACCTCATTGCCTGAAAAAAAAACTGCTAAAAGGAAGTTCTAGAAGTCACCAAGAAGATGATGGAGCTGCTGACAGAAGAGGTGAGCGGTGCCGGGAATTCCGGGACATTATGCAATAACAGACAAAGGGTGTGTCTGGATGGTGACTGTATCATTGTGTGTGTCAGGTTCCTATAAGGTTTCAGGATGTCACTCAGGGCTGTCTTAATGAGAGGGCACACCTGGGCACTGCCCAGGGGCCCAGCTGCATAGGGGGCATGCTGGGGGGGTTATCTGGGATTTAGAGGGGTCAGAGTGCTGTGGAGGCATCAATCCAGCAGATATATTATATGCACAGGACAGCTTTGTTGCTTTATGTAGTGTTTTCTCACTGTTTCTTTGCTGTACAGAATGATTGTTCATGTAGTTAATGTGGAGCTCCATCCAAAAGGGGAAGCTCTGCTTGTCTGCCTCCTACCTACTTGATGTCTGTTTACCTGCACTGTCTCCATTGTAGGGCCCCAAAGCATTACTTTGCCCAGGGGCCCATGATGCTATTAAGATGGCTCTGATGTCACTGTCTATTTCTCCATGCAAGAGTGAGAGTATTTAGAAGGACACAAGGATCTCTACAAGGACGTCATGATGGAGAATCAGCCGCCCCTCACATCACCGGGTAAGAGGAGACTTTATTGTAAAGGAGAGCAGTACGGAGGCTCCACCTAGATCCCCCATCATCTGATAAACACATAGAAACAATGTATTCAGTCAGTGTGTGTGTTTCCTACAGATGGATCCAGTAATGGGAACCCACCAGAGAGATGTCCCCGTCCTCTGTATTCCTGGGATTCCACACAGGAAGGTCACACCATCCCCCACCATCATCAGGTAGATGAGGAACAATCACTGATAGTATCATTAGGATCTGTACATTATCTGCATTGTTACCATTAATGTCATTTTTATTCTATATTCAGAGTGGAAACCTGAGAGAGTCTAAAGTTGAGGTTAAAGAAGAGATAAAAGAGGAGGATGATAAGGATGGGGTGATGGAGGAGTCAGGGTCTCTAAAAGAACACAAAGATCTGTACCAGGACACCATGGTGGAGTCATCCAGCTACAGAAACCCACCAGAGAGATGTCCCCTTCCTCTGTATCCCCGGGATTCCACACAGGAAGGTCACACCATCCCCCACCATCATCAGGTAGATGGGACTGTATTCAAACCATGAGAGGACATTCTATGAAATTCCTGGTTACTTCCTTTGTACAAATGTATTCTGTTCTATTTGGGGTTTAGAATGAAGAACGGAAAGACATCAAAGTTGACATTAAGGAGGAAGAAGAAGAGAGGTTGGTGAGTGGAGATCAGCAGTCTATGGAGGAGGGTTGTCCTCTGGATTCCCACAATTCTACACAGGAAGATCTCCAATATACAGAGAATGGGAGATCAGGAGATCAGGTAGATGGGGGCTGGGCACAAAGAACTAAAAGATAATTCTATAAGAGAACATTCTTCTATGTCATCTCTTATTATTGGCAGCAGTGTTTCCAGATCTTATATTTTATCATCTCTGGAATTTAGAATGAAGAACGGAAAGACATCAAAGTTGAGTATAAAGAGGAAGAAGAAGAGAGGTTGGTGAGTGGAGATCAGCAGTCTATGGAGGAGGGGGAGATGATTATGGAAAGTAAACAGGAGGAATCTTCTCTACATATCAACACAAGTAAGTCATAAATAATTTTATATAATTTCATGGGTTGAAAAAGACAAATGTTTTTGGAATTCACCCCCAAAAAATGTAAATGTAAACCTGCTGTTTAGATGCGGATGATAGAAGGAAATTTTATATCACATTTCCCCCAATTTTCCAACAGGAATGAAATAATTTCATCCTGATCCCGAAAAGTCAGTCAGATAATTTCACACACCGACATTCTACTATTTTTAATTCCTACAAATATTAGTAGCTGAAGAAACCCTCAATATCACGGGGTACTCAACTAGAGGTCCTCCCAGCTGTTGCGAAACTACAAGTCCCATGAGGCATTGCAAGGCTGACAGGTGCCTCTCAAAGCCAGGGGCATGATGGGACTTGTAGTTTCACAACAGCTGGAGGGCCAAAGGTTGAGCACCCCGTGATATTGAGGGTTTCTTCAGCTTACTATATAATACATTTTTAGTTTTTGGGTTTAAAGTGATCTAAACATACACTGGTCCCTTCTAGAATTATTGCTCTCACTCTACCGATTACGGCGATACCTCACATGTGTGGTTTGAATACTGTTTACATATGCGGGCGCTACTCACGTATGCGTTCGCTTCTGCATGCAAGCTCGGCGTAACGGGGCGCGTTTTCTGGCTCCTAGCTTTTTTAGCGGGCTCCTAGATTCCAAGCAAATTTGTCAAACCCTGCCCTACGTGGTGTGCCGATCCCTAGATGTTAATCCGTACGGATCACGGAGCAATGACGATCCATTGCACCACTGATGTGGGTGATGGAGATGTAATTATAATCAATATCCAGCGGTCACATGACCCGGCTCTCTCCCAGCCTGTCTGCAGGGAAACAGTTGCAGGAGGAGCTTCTCGTCCTCGGTTGCTGGTCACATGTTCAGAATAAAAAAATAAAAAAGATTTTGGAATACAAAGTAAAAACAAATATATAATATCAATAACCTCTGAGAAACTGTTGAATGTTCTACCAACATAATGTATAAGACTTCTAACACTCATTGAAAACTTGGTTTCCAACAGATGGACTCTATCTATGGAACTCTACTGAAGGACGTGTTGTTGTATCTCAAGGTTATATTGCAGAAGATAATGGAATTGTACGATATTTTGCTGGAGGAAATCCCTCTAATTGTGAGGAACCTCCACATACATCCAATGGCGATAGTCGGGGTGTCCATCCAAGACCTCACAGTGTGCCGACATCAACAGGTCCAGAAGTGGACCCGTTATCGTGCTCCCAGTGCGGGAAAGTCTTCATCTACAGAAGACACCTTCTTCGACACCAGAAACTTCACACGGGCGATCGTTATTCATGTTCAGAGTGCGGAAAAAGTTTTACTGAGCAAAAACTGCTCCTCGTGCACCAGAAAATTCATACAGGGGAGCGTCCTTTTTCATGTTCGGAGTGCGGAAAAAGTTTCATTCTGAAATACACACTGGTTAGACACCAGAGAACTCACGCGGGGGAGCGCCCTTTTTCATGTTCAGAGTGTGGAAAATGTTTTACTGAGCAAAAACTGCTCCTCGAGCACCAGAAAATTCATTCAAGGGAGCGTCCTTTTTCATGTTCTGAGTGCGGAAAATGTTTTACTGAGAAAAAATTGCTCATCAGGCACCAGAAAATTCATACAGGGGAGCGTCCTTTTTCATGTTCAGAGTGTGGTAAATGTTTCATTCTGAACAACGAACTGGTTAGACACCAGAGAGTTCACATGGGGGTGCGTCCTTATTCGTGTCCAGAGTGTGGGAAATGTTATACTGAGAAAGAAAATCTTCTCGCACATCAGAGAATTCACACGGGCGAGACTCCTCATTTATGTTCAGAGTGCGGGAAATGTTTCATTCAGGAATCAGACCTTCTTCGACACCAGGAACTTCACACGGGCGATCGTTCTTATTCATGTTCACAATGCGGAAAATGTTTTACTGAGAAAAAAGTGCTGCTCAGGCACCAGAAAAATCATACCGCGGAGCGTCCTTTTTCATGTTCAGAGTGCGAAAAAAAATTCATTCAGAAATCACACCTTCTTAAACACCAGAGAATTCACACTGGCGAGCGCCCTTTCCTATGTTCAGAGTGCGGGAAGTGCTTTACTGAGAAAGGCGCACTTCTTAGGCACCAAAGAATTCACACAGGTGAGCGCCCTTTCCTATGTTCAGAGTGCGGGAAATGTTTCCGTCACAAGAAAGCACTTACTACGCACCAGACAATTCACACTGGTGAACTGCCTTTTTCATGTTCAGAGTGCGGGAAGTTTTTCACTGAGAAAAAAACACTTCTCGCACACCAGAGAAAACACAGTGGTGAGCGTCCCTTCTCATGTTCAAAATAAGGGAAGTGTTACACACGGAGAAGGCAAAACTTGCACACCAAAAAAATTAACACAGGTGAAAGTCCTTATTTATGTTCAGAGTTCGAGAAACTTTTCATTCAGAAATCAGACCTTCTTAAACACCAGTGAATTCACACGGGCGAGCGCCTTTTCTTATGTTCAGAGTGCTGTAAACTAGAAATCGGAGACTTGTCGTGCCTGTACTTGTTTTAACCACCTCAGCCCCGAACCATATTGCTGGTCAATGACTTTTTGCGATTCGGCACTGCGTCGCTGTTACTGACAATTGCGGTCGTGCGACGTGGTTCCCAAACAAAATTGGCGTCCTTTTTTTCCCACAAATAAAGCTTTCTTTTGGTGGTATTTGATCACCTCTGTGGTTTTTATTTTTTGCGCTATAAACAAAAAAAGAGCGACAATTTTGAAAAAAAAGTATATTTTTTACTTTTTGCTACAATAAATATCCCCCAAAATATATATTATATATATATATATATATATATATATATATATATATATATATATAAAAAAATTCCTCAGTTTAGGCCGATACCTATTCTTCTACATATTTTTTGTTAAAAAAAATCGCAATAAGCGTTTATTGATTGGTTTGCGCAAAAGTTATAGCGCCTACAAAATAGGAGATAGTTTTATGGCATTTTTATTAATATGGCGGCGATCAGCGTTTTTTTTTTTTTTTTATTGGTACTGCAACATTAAGGCGGACACTTTGACACATTTTTGGGACCATTGGCATTTTTATAGCGATCGGTCCTATAAAAATGCATTGATTACTATAGAAATGCCACTGGCAGGGAAGGGGTTAACACGAGGGGGCGAGGAAGGGGTTTATTATGTTCCCTGGGTGTGTTCTAACTGAAGGGGGGGGGTGGGACTGACATGGGGAAATGACAGATCGCTGTTCATACTGTAATAGTGAGAGTCCCTGTCCCTATGAAAAGGATCCAGGTCTTGTGAATAACCAGCAGGTTGTGTGCTCAGGTGCACACAACCAATATAATGAGGGACTGGTGAGAGCAGAGTGGAGAGGAAGGTGGAGTGTGTGCAGCTGGCTGTGTGTGGGGAGATGTCTGTCTGTCTGCCCTGTGGAAGACTACATCCCTGGTGTGGGGGGACTTTGTGCCTGACGGACTGGGAGGCTGGTAGACCTGAGGTGGCTAGCGAGTCTAAAGGGGGCTGAAGGAAGTCCGGAACTCTGGGAGACAGTAGGCTGGAGAATCCAGTTGAGGCCAGGAGTGGGCCAAGGTTTACCAGGTACTGCAAGGCTAAGTAAGCCTAGGAGCCAGGAGGCTTGGCATTTTTGTTATATGAACATTACTGGAGAAGAACCCCTGCGTGGGAATCCTGTGTGTGAACTGTTATTTTATTTCCTTTTAATAAAAATGGGCTGCCATGCCCTCAAACCTAACATCTGACTGGCTAAAAAAACGCATTTACCACTTGAGTTAACACCCCCAATGTTTACAATACATTGTATGAACAGGCGATAAGTAATTTCTCCCCCTGACAGTCACAGCTCCCGGATCTTGCTCTGTAACGAGCGATCGCGGGTGCCCGGCGGTGATCGCGCCCACCGGGCACACGCGTCGGCGTCGGGCAAGCAAGGGGGGCGCCCCTATTGCCCGAAATGCGAGATGACGTATAGCTACGTGATCTCGCGCAGCCAAGCCGACCTACCGCCGTATAATGGCGGCCGCTGGTCGACTAGTGGTTAAAGCAAATGTCACGCTGAACGAAAAAATGGACATTGTTAGTCTGTAAACACTAGAGATGCAGAGATATGAATATGTATCACAAAGTGTACCTGGGACATGGTCATGAACGTAGACCCCTCCCAGAAACCAACCCCTAAATAAGATGACCAGACGATTGGTCACGGGTCGCTGTCAACGCCCCTTTCATCTGACAGAAAAGAGGAGGAGATGCCAAGACAATGGGGAGTTCTCCTTTTTCCATCCAAGCAGGAACATCTGCCAAGATCGAGAACCGATTACCCAGCTCATCGATCAAACCCTTGGACATTAATTGCAAATATTCTTCTTCTCCAATTCTACCTTATTACTTTGTGGCTGTATATTTTCGCTGTAACGGCACCCCAAATGGGAAAGGGGTTAACGCCGTTTAGGATATTCCATTCCTGAACACAAGGCAGCTACCGACACCCCACAATCAGGTGAACGCGACCCATACAAATAATACAAGACACAGCTCTGTATGTAGTAGGTCTGACCCTTTATTGAGAAATACCGGCTCTTATATACAATTTAGGATACTGCAGTAACCAAATGAACAATGACCAAACTCCACCCACAACATCACACAATGGTTACCTAACGAGCCCCCCCCCCCCCAATACGCATCCTCCTCGATACATCTCTTAGCAGACATACTGACTCGGGACCTGACCTAATTTACATGAGCTAATTAACTACAGCTGATGACTCAGACCCCTTTCACATTGGAGCGGGAGCTGTGCTGGCGGTATAGCGGCGCTATACCGCCGCAATTGCTGCAGGAACCGGCCGCTAGCAGTGCAGTATTAACACCCGCTAGCGGCCGATAAAGAGTTATTACCACCCGCAATGTGCCTCTATAAAGGCGCATTGCGGGTGGTATTGCCGCGGTTTTCCATTGTTTTCAATGGGAAGGAGCGGCATACACACCGCTCCTCTCACCACTCCAAAGATGCTGCTGACAGGAGATTCCTCTTCCGCCAGCGCATCGCTTCATTGTGAAAGCCCTCGGGCTCCTTCCCATTGAAAACAATGGGAAACCTCTATAGAGGCGCATTGCGGTGCGGTATTAACCCCTGCTAGCGGCCGAATCCTGCGGAAAATCCAACGGTATAGCGTCCCTATTTTTAGCGGCGCTATACCGCCACCGTGGCTCCCCGCCCCAGTCTGAAAGGGGCCTTAGGCAGTCTGCTAACTTACAATACACATTATCACTGTACTCTTTTACACAATACAGGGTCAATTAGCACAAGCCACAATGAAAGATCCTTAGAAGTTAGTCTGGATTCAGCCAGGTAGCTGGAGGTGATGACATTAACACCTTTAATTAACCTGTTGAGTTCAGAATCAACAAACAGTAATTAGTTCTTTAAAGATATCCTGCAATATATTGTGGATAATCATTATATTCTGGCTTATGCTTTCTAAGAGCTTCTGGGTTCCACGGGCCCTCCCGTTACAGTCGTTCTCTCTTAAAAACATATTTTTCTGTAAACATTTTATTGCACCAACTTTACCCTTTTCATAATATACCCTTATATTGAAAAGTGTTACCCTTGTCTCTAAAATTCTTAATGCAAGCTATAAACGAACCTCTGCCTCTTGAAGAGCGCTACTGTTGTAGAGTAAGGCCTCTGAGCAGACCTGCCTGTGGTGGCAGTGTGTGTTTGCAGACGATTCTAACATCACAATTGGTATTGCTAATTAATAGGAGTACTGACCCTCCCTCATCAAACGTCAGGTGTTCAGAAACAGCGGAGGCGGCAGTCTTTAGACTCACCCCAAGATGGCGATCTCACCAATTGTGAGTGGAACGCATAGACAGGAAATGAGGTATGATACAGACAGGAAGTAGTATTAAAGGCAGGATGTGAGGTAAGGAAAAAACAATTTTGGTGAAGTAGCAAGAAGTAGAGAGGAGACATTGCTGGAACTGAGGAGGTAATAAGATATTATTTTATATTTACGTCCAATTGCAGCCCCTTCCCAACCTCTCCCCATTGTGTCCGTCCTCTTCCTCCATATTTGTGATACCTTTAACCATTGATTGTGTCCGTCCTCTTCCTCTATATACACGTGATGTATTTTTATCCCTGGCAAATGCTGCTACACACTTGTATATGATATACAATTACTGTACATCAAACTCTAACGCCCTCTATAAATACAGAAATACGACAAACCCAAACCCTCGCCTGAGATTTCCATCTGGGAAAATATACTGCACTTCTTCACCTGGTAGGACATCCAGATCACGTTAATAAAATATCCTATACAGGTTCCTCCTTCAAACTCCCCTGACCACCACGACTCTGCTCTTTCATGGTAGTCCACCTACCTATCTAACCATTCCTTGGGTGTCACAACTCGATCTCCTTCCCTCCTCTTCCTCTAGCAGTAGAAGTCCTCAAAGGCCTTCAGGTGATCCCTTTTCTGGGAATTCTGGGACATTATCCAGTAACAGACAAGGGATGTGTCTGGATGGTGACTGTATCATTGTGTGTGTCAGGTTCCTATAAGGTGTCAGGATGTCACTGTCTATTTCTCCATGGAGGAGTGGGAGTATTTAGAAGGACACAAGGATCTCTACAAGGACGTCATGATGGAGAATCAGCCGCCCCTCACATCACCGGGTAAGAGGAGACTTTATTGTAAAGGAGAGAGCAGTACGGAGGCTCCACCTAGATCCCCCATCATCTGATAAACACATAGAAACAATGTATTCAGTCAGTGTGTGTGTTTCCTACAGATGGATCCAGTAATGGGAACCCACCAGAGAGATGTCCTCGTCCTCAGGATTCCCGGGATTCACCACAGGAAGGTCACACCATCCCCCACCATCATCAGGTAGGTGGGACTGTATTCTAACCATGAGAATACATTCTATGAAATGCCTGGTTCCTTCCTTTGTACAAATGTATTTGGTTATATTTTGGGGTTTAGAGTGAAGGACTGAAAGACATCAAAGTTGAGGTTAAAGATGAAGAAGAAGAGAGGTTGGTGAGTGGAGATCAGCAGTCTATGGAGGAGGGTCGTCCTCTGGATTCCCACAATTCTACACGGGAAGATCAGAAGTATACAGAGGATTATCAGGTAGATGGGACTGGGAAAAAATAATTCTATAAGAGGATAATCTTCTATGTAATCTCTTATTATTGGCAGCAGTGTTTTCAGATATTATATTGTATCATCTCTACAATCTTTAGACTGTATTCTAACCATGAGAATACATTCTATGAAATGCCTGGTTCCTTCCTTTGTACAAATGTATTCGGTTATATTTTGGGGTTTAGAGTGAAGGACTGAAAGACATCAAAGTTGAGGTTAAAGATGAAGAAGAGAGGTTGGTGAGTGGAGATCAGCAGTCTATGGAGGAGGGTTGTCCTCTGGATTCCCAGAAGTCTACACAGGAAGATGTCAACTATACAGAGAATGATCAGGTAGATGGGACGGGGCAAAAATAATTAAAAAATAATTCTATATGAGAACATTCTTCTATGTCATCTCTTATTATTGGCAGCAGTGTTTCCAGATGTTATATTTTATCATCTCTGGAATTTAGAATGAAGAACGGAAAGGCATCAAAGCTGAGATTAAAGAGGAGGAAGAAGAGAGGTTGGTAAGTGGAGATCTGCAGTCTATGGAGGAGAGAGGTCCTCTGTATTCCAAGGAATTTCCCAAGAAAGGCACAGTGATATTTAGTGGAACTTGGTGCAAAAAAGTCTATATAGTAAAAATGCAAGCAGGTAGAAAAATTGATGGGGAATTCAGGGTGAAGAAGGAAGTAGAGAGGAGACATTGTGGTAGAAGTGGCAGCAGAGGAGGAAACCTGAGAATCTATTGAATCCTATAACCTACATCAAGGATATACCTCAGGAATTCAGGATAAGGAGCACCGGCACACAGGAGCTGCGGTTCATCTGACACGCATTCTACCCCTGCAGGGGTGACTGCCTCTGGTGAGTGGGGAACCATAAAGGGGAGCACCGGATCCACTGCGAGAAACACTTGATGTACCTGTATGATCACCTACCTACTTAGGTGCACCCTGAATTCTTCACCCTGAATTCCCCATCAATTTTTCTACCTGCTTGCATTTTTACTATATAGACTTTTTTGCACCAAGTTCCACTAAATATCACTGTGCCTGTTTTTTATACAGATGCCTGTTTATTGCCTATAGTGTATGATTATTGCACCTATTATCACTGTTTTACATACAGAAGCTTGTTCATTGCCCTAGTGTTTGCTTATTGCACATTATACCTGTATAGTACCCACAATTTATTTTGTATTACTGTATAGGTTATCTTATTCCATGCTAAGCTAACTCTTATCACTATTGTGGTTCTCTATAGTGGTGCATTATCACTTATTTATACACCTTTATATTTCTTTTTCACAAATCAGAAAGGTACTGCCAGTTATATTGTGTTACAGAGGGAAAGTTGCCCCTACAGAGATTATTTGTACACCGATTAGGGTCTTTTCGGCTCAATAATACAACATATTAGCGACAGCACCACCACCCCCACATCTTTTCTATCTTCTCATATTCTCCCTTAGGGGAGTCAATATTTAGGGGGGGCTGCAGCCGCCTATAACATTAGACATTACTTCCCTTATTTGCTGTCCTAAGCGCAGTTCACTTCTTTTTATCATCTCTTATTATTGGCAGCAGTGTTTCCAGATCTTATATTTTATCATCTCTGGAATCTAGAATGAAGAACTGAAAGACATCAAAGTTGAGTATAAAGAGGAAGAAGAAGAGAGGTTGGTGAGTGGAGATCAGCAGTCTATGGAGGAGAGAGGTCCTCTGGATTCCGGGGATTCCACCCAAGAAGATCACAATTATAAAGGGAACGATCAGGTAGATGGGACTGGAGAAAAACAACTCGAAAATAGTTCTATGAAAGGACATTCTTCTTTGTAATCTCTTGTTCCTTTTCTATCACCTATGGGGTTTAGGGTGAAGAACGGAAAGACATCAAAGTTGAGGATAAAGAGGAAGAAGAAGAGAGGTTGGTGAGTGGAGATCAGCAGTCTATGGAGGAGGGTTGTCCTCTGGATTCCCAGAAGTCTACACAGGAAGATCTCCAATATACAGAGAATGGGAGATCAGGAGATCAGCAGTCTATGGAGGAGGGGGAGGAGATTATGAAAAGTAGACCGGTGGAATCTTCTCTACATATGGACACAAGTAAGTAATAAACACCAATTGCAAAAGTATTTCCTTTATTTAACTTCTTTACGTTTTAAAGAATTCATTTTATATAATTTCATGGTTTGAAAAAGACTGTTGTTCTTGGAGTTTGTCTCTGTCTCTTTTTCTTTCTCTCTCCATCTCCCATCTCCCATCCCTACCTTTCTCTCACTCAACCCCCTTAGGGGAGCATCTCTGTGTTTGAATCATTGCCATAGAAATATTTGTAAAGGGGGTGGAGTTAGTAAGGTGACAAGGCCCTTGTAGGGGCGTCAGAAATATTTCTGCACCCAGGCGCATGTGACCCTAGGATCGGCCCTGAAGGAAATGCGCATTGAGGACCGAGGTCGGTTTCCTGGCGCATTTAAATCTAATGACGGTTAGGTGGTGGGAGTGTCGTGGTCTGGGGCTGCATGAGTGCTGCCGGCACTGGGAAGTTACAGATCATTGAGGGAACCATGAATGCCAACATGTACTGTGACATACTGAAGCAGAGCATGATCCCCCTCCCTTTAGAGACTGGGCCACAGGGCAGTATTCCAACATAATGACCCCAAACACACCTCCAAGACGACCACTGCCTTGCTAAAGAATATGAGGGTAAAGGTGATGGATTGGCCAAGCATGTCTCCAGACCTAAACCCTATTGAGCGCCTGTGGGGCATCCTCAAACGGAAGGTGGAGGAGCGCAAGGTCCTAACACCCACCAGCTCCGTCATGTCATCATGGAGGGATAGAAGAAGACTCCAGTGACAACCTGTGAAGCACTGGTGATCTCCATGCCCAAGAGGGTTAAGGCAGTGCTGGAAAATAATGGTGGCCACACAAAATATTGACATTTTCACTTAGAGGTGTACTCACTTTTTTTTGCCAGCAGTTTAGACATTAATGGCTGTATCTTGAGTTATTTTGAGGGGACGGCAAATGTACACTGTTATACAAGCTGTACATTCACTACACAACATTGTAGATACAAAGTGTCATTTCTTCAGTGTTGTCACATGAAAACATGAAGAAAATATTTACAGAAACGTAGGGGGTGTACTTACCTCTGTGAGATAATGTACGTTACATTTTTCTGCTTTGGTTGCACCCAGTTCCATGCCGGAGGTCTGAGAAACTGTTGAATGTTCTACCAACATAATGTATAATGCCCCGTACACACGATCACTTTTTGTGATGAAAAAAAATGTCATTTTCCTTCATGAAAAAAAATGACATTTTTCAAACTTCATTTTAAAAAATGACGTTGCGTACACACCATCATTTTTGGAAAATGATGAACAAAGTGACGGCACTCTAAAGGGGAAGTTCTATTTGCCTTGAGGCTGCTTTTAGCTGGTTACTTGTTAGTAAAAGAAGATTCCTGCTTTTTTGTCTGTTACAGCGTGATGAATGTGCTTACTCCATTATGAATGGTAGTTTTACCTCCCGTCTCCTAACTTGCTTCTGGGCATGTGCGGGTTTAAAACGTCATTTTTTACGTAGTTTTGCCCACACACGATCATTTTTTATGACACAAAAAATGACATTTTAAAAAATGACATAAAAAATTCGAGCATGTTCGAATTTTTTTTTGGTCATTTTTCAGAAGACATAAAATGACATTTTGCCCACACACAATCATTTTAAATGACATTTTTAAAAATGTCATTTTTTTTCATCACAAAAAGTGATCGTGTGTACGGGGCATTAGACTTCTAACACTTCTTGAAAACTTGGTTTCCAACAGATGGACTCTATCTATGGAACTCTACTGAGGGACGTCTTGCTGTATCTCAAGGTTATATTGCAGAAGATAATGGAATTGTACGATATTTTGTAGGAGGAAATCCCTCTAATTGTGAGGAACCTCCACATACATCCAATGGTGATAGTCAGGGTGTCCATCTAGGACCTCACAGTGTGCCGACATCAACAGATACAGGAGTGGACCCGTTATCATGCCCCGAGTGTGGAAAATACTTCATTATGAAATCAAAGCTTCTTCGACACCAGAGAATTCACACGGTGGAGCGCCCTTATTCATGTTCAGAGTGTGGGAAAAGTTTTACTGAGAAAAAAGAGCTCCTCGGGCACCAGAGAATTCATACAGGGGAGGCGTGTCCTTTTTCATGTTCGGAGTGCGGAAAAGGTTTCTTTTCGAAAAGTACGCTGGCTATGCACCAGAGAATTCACACGAAGGAGCGTCCTCATTCGTGTCCAGAGTGTGGGAAAGCTTTTATTACCAAAACTTCACTTGCTAGACACCACAAAACTCACACGGGGGAGCGTCCTTATTCGTGTTCAGAATGTGAGAAAGCTTTCATTGAGAAAAATAGACTTGTTGCACACCAGAGAGTTCACACGGGGGAGCGCCCTTATTCGTGTCCAGAGTGTGGGAAAGCTTATATTACCAAAAATAAACTTGCTAGACACCAGAAAAGTCACACGGGGGAGCATCCTTATTCGTGTTCAGAGTGTGGGAAAGCTTTCATTGAGAAAAAAAGACTTGTTGCACACCACCAAAGAATTCACACGGGGGAGCGCCCTTATTCGTGTTCAGAGTGTGGGAAAGCTTTCATTGAGAAAAATGTACTTGTTACACACCAGAGAATTCACACGGGGGAGCGCCCTTATTCATGTTCAGAGTGCGGAAAATGTTTTACTGAGAAAAATGTGCTCCTCAGGCACCAGAAAATTCATACAGGGGAGCGCCCTTTTTCATGTTCAGAGTGCGGGAAACATTTCATTGAAAAATCAGCCCTTCTTAAACACCAGAGAATTCACAGTGACGAGCGGCCTTTCCTATGTTCAGAGTGTGGGAAACGTTTCCGTCACAAGGAAAAACTTACTACACACCAAAAACTTCACACCAGGGAGCATTCTTTTCCATGTTCAGAGTGTGGGAAGCGTTTCATTTACAAAACAGGCCTTCTTAAACACCAGAAAATTCACAGTGACGAGCGCTCTTTCCTATGTTCAGAGTGCGGGCAATGTTTCCGTCGCAAGGAAGCACTTACTACACACCAAAAAATTCACACCAGGGTGCATTCTTTTACATGTTCAGAGTGCGGGAAATGTTTCACTGAGGAAAGAGATCTTATTACACACCAGAGGAGTCATACCACCAAGGGTCAGATTTCCTCCTAGTGAGAAAATCTTATTATAACCACATGAAGATATACAGTATCTCACAAAAGTACACCCCTCACATTTCTGTAAATCTTTTCTTCTTTCTTTTCACATTGCTACAATGTGAAGTAGTGAGTGTACAGCTTGTATAAGGCTGTGTACACACAATCGTTTTTTCTGGGCAAAAATCCACGCATTCTCAGAATCAAGTCGACGCATGCTCGGAAGTATTGAACTTAATTTTTTTCCGGCTCCTCGTAGTTAATAACTGGTTGAACCTCCTTTTGGCAGCAATAACTTCAACCAAACGTTTCCCGTAGTTGCAGATCAGACGTGCACAACGGTCAGGAGTAATTCTTCACCATTCCTCTTTACAGAACTGTTTCAGTCCAGCAATATTCTTGGGATGTCTCGGTGTGAATCGATTTCTTGAGGTCATGCCAAAGCATCTCAATCGGGTTGAGGTCAGGACTCTGACTGGGCCACTCCAGAAGGCATATTTTCTTCTGTTTAAGCCATTCTGTTGTTGATTTACTTCTATGCTTTGGGTCGTTGTCCTGTTGCAACACCCATCTTCTGTTGAGCTTCAGCTGGTGGACAGATGGCCTTAAGTTCTCCTGCAAAATGTCTTGATAAACTTGGGAATTCATTTTTCCTTCAATGATAGCAATTTGTACAGGCCCTGACGCAGCAAAGCTGCCCCAAACCATGATGCCCCCACCACTATACTTCACAGTTGGGATGAGGTTTTGATGTTAGTGTGCTGTGCCTCTTTTTCTCCACACATAGGGCCAGATTCTCAAAAGAGATACGACGGTGTATCGCAGGAAACACCGTCGTATCTCTGTTTTTTTACAGGGTATCTATGCGTGTGATTCATAGAATCACTTACGCATAGATACAGTGAAGATCCGACAGGTGTAAAACACTTACACCGTCGCATCGTAGATGTAATTACTTCACTGGCTGCTAGGTGGCCTTTACGTTGATTTCTCATTTGCCTATGCTAATGAGCCTAATACGCCGATTCCCGAACGTTTTTACGCTTCCCCGTCGTCGTTTACGTTGTTTCCGTAAGCGTAAACCTACCCCTGCTATATGAGGGGTAGGTTTACGAATTTCCGTCGTATGCCATGTTAAGTATGGCGTCGGGTCAGCGCCGTCTTTTTCCGTCGGTTTCGTTGTTTTACTAAGTCGTTCGCGAATAGGGCATTGCGTAAGTGACGATCACGTCGGTTTCAAAAACGTTTTCCGACGTGAGCTGGAGCATGCGCACTGGGCTTTTTTCCTGGCCGGCGCATGCGCAGTTCGATCGACGCGGGGGTGCGCTTAATTTAAATACAAGCCGCCCCCTTTGAATTACGCGGGGAACGCCGGGTCATTTACACTACGCCGCCGCAAACTACGGAGCAAGTGCTTGGAGAATACGGCACTTGCTCCATTAAGTTGCGGCGGCGTAGTGTAAATGGCTTACGCTACGCCGCCGCGGATTCTATGTGAATCTGACCCATAGTGTTGTGTGTTTCTTCCAAACAACTCAACTTTGGTTTCATCTGTCCACAGAATATTTTGCCAGTGCTGCTGTGGAACATCCAGGTGCTCTTGTGTAAACTGTAAACGTGTAGCAATGTTTTTTGGACAGCAGTGGCTTCCTCTGTGGTATCCTCCCATGAAATACATTCTTGTTTAGTGTTTTACGTAATGTAGATTCGCTAACAGGGATGTTAGCATATGCCAGAGACTTTTGTAAGTCTTTAGCTGACACACTAGGATTCTTCTTCACCTCATTGAGCAGTCTGCACTGTGCTCTTGCAGTAATCTTAGGGAGAGTAGCAGCAGTGCTGAACTTTCTCCATTTTATAGATAATTTGTCTTACCGTGGACTGATGAAGAGCAAGGCTTTAGTACCTTTATAACCCATTCCAGCTTCATGCAAGTCAGCAATTCTTAAGCGTAGGTCTTCTGAGAGCTCTTTTGTGCGAGGCGTCATTCACATCAGGCAATGCTTCTTGTGAAACGCAAACCCAGAACTGGTGTGTGTGTGTGTTTTATAGGGAAGGGCAGCTGTAACCAACACCTCCAATCTCATCTCATTGATTGGACTCCAGTTGGCTGAAGCCTCACTCCAATTAGCTCTTGGAGATGTCATTAGTCTAGGGCAGGGGTGTCAAACTGGCGGCCCTCCAGCTGTTCCGAAACTACAAGTCCCATCATGCCTCTGCCTGTGGGAGTCATGCTTGTAACTGTTAGCCTTGCAATGCCTCATGGGACTTGTAGTTTTGCAACAGCTGGAGGGCCGCCAGTTTGACACCCCTGGTCTAGGGGTTCACATACTTTTTCCACCTGCACTGTGAATGTTTACATGGTGTGTTCAATAAAAACATGGTAACATTTCATTCTTTGTGTGTTATTAGTTTAAGCCGACTGCGATGGTCTATTGTTGTGACTTAGATGAAGATCAGATCACATTTTATGACCAATTTGTGCAGAAATCTATATAATTCCAAAAGGGTTCACATACTTTTTCTTGCCATTGTATTTACAGAAATGTGAAGGGTGTACTTACTTTGTTTAGAAACTACGATCTGTGCCGCGGTAAACGTGACTCCCGTGCGCTAGGGTTGCCACATCATACCATTAATCCAGGACACATTAATTACACAGGATCTGAGGCTGATTTAATGCAGATAAGGAACCAAGTAAGTTTAATTAGCACCTTAAAGCGGGGGTTCACCCTAAAACATTTTTCTAACATTACATGGTACTCACTCTCTACATTATGCCGTTTTTTTTTTTGCTGTACATACCTTCGTACAGCTATTTTCCCCCACGGCTTCCGGGTAGTGAGTCCCACGGGACTGGGCGTTCCTTCCCAGCAGGTGATGACAAAAACTACCTCCTCTCGTCGCATAAGGAGCGTCACGAGTTGTCGAAAGAAGCCGAACGTCGGTGCGCAAGCGCCGTATATCGCCGACTCGCCGTTCGGTTTCTTTCGGCAACTCGTGACACTCATGCGACGGGGGGAGGTAGTTTTTGTTATCACGTCAATCACCTGCTGGATGTAAACGCCCACTCCCACGGCAGGCACTACCTGGAAGCCGGGGAAGAAAATAGCTGTACGAGGTATGTGCAGCAAAAAAAATAAAACATTTTTGGCATACTGTCAATGTAGAGAGTAAGCACCATGTAATGTTAGGAAATCGTTTTTAGGGTGAACCTCCGCTTTAATCAGCCACAGAACCTGTGTAGTTAATATGTGTCCTGGATTGAACGGATGATGTGGCAACCCTACTGTGCCCATGCACGGAAGTAGTGTTATCGTGGCCTGGTCTATCGAAAAGGGGAAGGCCGGGTGATGATGGAAGCGCTGGGGGACAGCCGCATTGGTCTCAGCATTGCGCTTAAGGACACCACAGGACAGGTAAGTCTGCCATAAAATACTAATATGCTGTGCACACTAGCACATTATGCCATAACTTTAGTCATAAGGGTTTTGACTAAGGCCTTATAGGCTGAAACGCGTCAACTGTTTTCATTTGCTTTTGTTCATTGTGGCTTGTCAATAAAAGCAAAGATTTTTTAAGGAGCAACAACCGAAGTTCGGATCTTTTTTTCTACATTACGTTATAAGCTACCTGGGGGGCAGTAACGATATCACAAGTTGGACACATGAAGAGCTGTAGCTCGTGGCCATGTTGTTTGAAAACCATACGGCAGCCATGACAGCTTAGCTAATAGTGTAACATTGCAGTAGAAATTAACTCACTTGCCGGCCTGGGGACCCCCCCTCACTCCACACCTGGCCTCCTCTGACTTCCAGCCACCCAGTGGCCTGAGCGGAACGGTAATCTTCCCACAGGGAGGCTGTTTTGAGGGGAGACTGCGGCTTTGGCCTGTGCGTGGAGGTCTGTGGCAGTTCTGGTGCCCCTGATACAGCGCTGGGCCTTGTCCTTTTCTGCCCTTCCTAGCATACTAAACCTGATAGTCACCCAGTACACACGATACAATGTCCCCACCAAAAAGCCAAAAATCTACCGTGGCAAAGCTTGCACAGTACTGCCGAAATGACAGAGAAGAGCCCGAGGAGGATAGCGGCGCTGAGAAGACGGGAGGTGAGCGCGGAAAGGGAGACACAGATAAACTGCTGTAGGCGATTACTCTCTGCAGGACCTCCCTCACTGCCCAGATTGAAGAGGTCAAGGTGGACATTTCTTTGATTAGGCAGGATTTTCAGAAACGTTTTCAGTGGCACTCTGGCTGCTAGGCTAGTGAGAGAGGCCTATCCAGGTGCACAATACCCACTCTGGCTAGAGTTATACGCCTGAACATACTACCTCATATCTCTTCTACCTCTTCAGCTACTACTATTTTTACTATTTTACCCCGTTGGGTAATAAAGCACAGAAAAAGACATCTAAAGTGTGGACATTGCAATTCTTCTCAGCTCTTATCGTGTACCCTAGACGGCAGAGGAATACAAGTACTAGTACAGGGATCCTCAAACTACGGCCCTCCAGCTGTTGCGGAACTACAAGTCCCATGAGGCATTGTAAAACTCTGACATTCACAGACATGACTAGGGCATGATGGGAATTGTAGTTCCTGAACAGCTGGAGGGCCATAGTTTGAGGACCCATGTACTAGTACAATTACTAGGTGGGGCTCCCTCCGAAAGGGCCACCCCCTCCGAAGACTTTCAGGGCAGGCCCAAGGACCAACATCCTAGTCATCAAACGTAAAACAAAGTGTACATACCCAACAACTAGGGATGTCCCGATACCGATACTAGTATCGGTACCGATACCGAGCATTTCCCGAGTACTTGTACTCGGGGGAAATGCTCCGATGCTTCACCCGATACCTGGGCAGTCAGGTATCGGGTGGGGGGAGGAGTTACAAGTCTTCTCCGTACTGTCTTCTCCCTCTCCGTGCTGCTCTCCCCCGTGCTGTCTTCTCCCTCTCTGTGCCGCTCTCCACTCGTGCTGTCTTCTCCCCCCTGCCGCTCTCCCCCCGTGCTGTCTTCTCCCCCCGTGCTGTCTTCTCCCACTCCGTACCGATCTCCCCCCGTGCTGTCTTCTCCCCCTCCGCGCCACTCTTTCCCTGTGCTGTCTTCTCCCCCTCCGTGCCGCTCTTCCCCCGTGCTGTCTTCTCCCCCTCCGTGCCGCTCTTCCCCCGTGCTGTCTTCTCCCCCTCTGTGCCGCTTTTCCCCTGTGCTGTCCTCTCCCCCTCCGTGCTGTCTTCTCCCCCTCTGTGCCGCTCTCCCCCCCGTGCTGTCTTCTCCCCCTCCGTGCCGCTCTTCCCCCTGTGCTGTCTTCTCCCCCTCCGTGCCGCTCTCCCCCATGCTGTCTTGTCCCCCTCCGTGCCGCTCTCCCCCCATGCCGTCTTCTCCCCCTCAACTTGTCAGGATAGAGAGCGGAGGTAGGAGTCGCTAAATCCGGCTCCTACCGGATTTAGCGACTCACTGACTCTGTCCATTCACATAACTGAGCATCGTAACCTGTGTTTACGATTCTTCAGTTTATGAATGGAGAGAAACTTCTCTCCATTCATTTTAGCTGATGCTGCAGAGAAGGGGACTGGGGAATCTGTGTCCTTAGTCCCTCTCTCTGTCTTAAAGGGGAGATGTCAGAGGTCTGTTAAGACCCCTGATATCTCACCAAAGCCCCCCCCCCCCAACAGGGCTGATTTAAAAAAAAAATTGCAATAAATAATTTAAAAAATAAAATCTAAATAATATTAATAAAAAACACACACACACACTGACAAAAATCACTGTAAAAAAAATACTGCCACTGTCGCATGACATTTTTTTATATCAAACAAAACGTGTTTATTGAGCACAAAAAGTAAACACACATACATGTTTCAGAGCAAAAGAAATATATACATACCAAAAACTGCAAGTTCAGCATACATAAGAGCAACACAGCATATATAACGGACTGAAAATAAATAAATAAAAAAAGATATTGGAGAACCACTCTCCGTTGCAAGGATTACACCCCCCACTCCTCCCCACACCCACCGTGATAAACAATACAAGAATAACCGTAATAGAACCTAGAACAATCGGTCATAAACCAGATCCACTGGGGCTAGTCCGGGAACATTCAACCATGGGGCCCACATGCTATCAAATTTACCTCTCGCCCCCCTGCGTTGGTAAATCAACTTTTCTAAGTGGATTGTGTCACCCATTTGGGCAATCCATTCCTGCAAAGCAGGGGGCTCCGTGGATTTCCAGTGCTTTAGGATCAGCTTTCGAGCCTGGAAGAGAGCCCTCGCCACAGCTTGTTTATATACATCTTCTAGCGGCAGCGTATCAAGTATACCCAGCAAACAATGTTTAGGATCGGCAGGGATAGTCGTCTGAAAGACTCTAGTAAGGGTATCCAGGACCTGTGACCAATAAAGATGGAGCTTCGGGCACCTCCAAAGGAGATGAATCAAATCTCCATGATCCCTACTGCATCTGGTACACTCAGCATCTGCCCTCACCCCCATTCGAGCCAATCTAGCTGGAGTGTAATGCACCCTCAAAAGAATATATAGTTGCGAAACCCGCTGAGCCACATTAAGAGAACACAGAGGAACAGCCTGCAAGGCCTCCTCCCACTGCTCCTCCTCGAAAGCACCAACATCCCGCTCCCACCGTTCCACTACCTTAAGAGGAAAGTCCCTATGAAAAAGGCAGAGGAGCATTGTGTAGCTGTAGGAGATAAAGCCCTTGTATGTGTCAATAGTAGTCATGTAATTGAAAATAGGGGTGGAATCCAAGCACCACTGGCCCCCCTCCCCCTGGGCCCCAATCGCATGCCGAAGCTGCAGGTAGTAAAAATACATTGTGGTAGGGAGTCGAAAGGCCTTCTTAAGCTCCGAAAAAGGCCTCAACTTTCCCTCTAGGAAAATATGGGTCATATGAGATAGGTACAGTAGTACTCCCGCGCTGTCTGTGAAATGGAGGATGTGGGGGAAGGGGTTGGGAGCACTGCTGCAAACACTAAAAAAGTCTACCTGAATAGACACAATGATATATATGTGCAAGTGAAAGAAGTCTGCGCTGTGAAATAAAATTAAATTAAAGTGGGAGGGAACACAAGACTGGGAAGTGGGTGTGGGAAAGGGGCACGGCAAGGTATAAATATATATTTAAACTCAGTGACAATACAATAACTAGACAGCAAAAAACACCCTCAATTGGTCAAATGGTGGCACATAGTATGATATAGTCCAGAAACAATGGTCCAGAAAAGGAATAAATAAACAAAACACATTCGGAAATCCCGTTCTGGAGGAGAAATCAGGGAAGAGAACAGATGATAAGAGACCCAGCAGCCAGAGCACATATGTGTGCAAGGGAAGGTCTGATGGGGGCACAAGTGTGGAGGGGGGACTCTGATGAGGACATAAGTGTGCTGGGGGGCACTGGTGAGGACATATGTGTACAGGGGGGCCCTGATGGGGACACAAGTGTGGGGGACTCTGAGAATACAAGTGTGCTGGGGGCTCTGGTGAGGTCATAAGTGTGCAGGGGGTTTGGTGGAGGCACAAGTGACTCTGATGGGGGACACATATGTGAAGAGGGAGCTCTCATGAGGACACAATTGTGTGGGGAGAATCTGTTGGGACACAGATATATGGGGAGATTCTGCTGGGGACACAGATGTATGGGGAGATTTTGCTGGGGACACAGATGGGCAGGAGGGCTCTGCTGGGGACACAGATGTATGGGGAGATTTTACTGGGGACACAAATGGGCAGGGGTGCTCTGATGGGGACACAGATGTAAGACCTCATACACACTTAATTTTTGGCCCTGGTGCATGAGAATCTGGCATTTAGCTGTGGGTGGAGGATACAGGAGAATGTAGTGTGGATGGTGGGAGAAGAGCTGTCTGAGAATGTAGTGTGGATGGTGGGGGGGAGAGCTGTCGGAGAATGTAGTGTGGATGGTGAAGGAGAGCTGTCGGAGAATGTAATGTGGATGGTGGGAGGAGAGCTGTCGGAGAATGTAGTGTGGATGGTGGGGGGAGAGCTGTCGGAGAATGTAATGTGGATAGTGGGAGGAGAGCTGTCGGAGAATGTAGTGTGGATGGTGGGGGGAGAGCTGTCGGAGAATGTAGTGTGGATGGTGGGGGAGAGTTGTCGGAGAATGTAATGTGGATGGTGGAGGAGAGCTGTCGGAGAATGTAGTGTGGATGGTGGAGGAGAGCTGTCGGAGAATGTAGTGTGGATGGTGGAGGAGAGCTGTCGGAGAATGTAGTGTGGATGGTGGGAGGAGATCTGTCGGAGAATGTAGTGTGGATGGTGGGAGGAGAGCTGTCGGAGAATGTAGTGTGGATGGTGGGGAGAGAGCTGTCGAAGAATGTAATGTGGATGGTGGGGGAGAGCTGTCGGAGAATGTAGTGTGGATGGTGGAGAAGAACTGTCGGAGGATGTAGTGTGGATGGTGGAGGAGAGCTGTCGGAGAATGTAGTGTGGATGGTGGAGGAGAGCTGTCGGAGAATGTAGTGTGGATGGTGGGGGGAGAGCTGTCAGAGAATGTAGTGTGGATGGTGGGGGAGAGTTGTCGGAGAATGTAGTGTGGATGGTGGAGGAGAGCTGTCGGAGAATGTAGTGTGGATTGGGGGGCAGAGTTTTTGGAGAATGTAGTGTGGATGGTGGGGGAGGGCTGTCGAAGAATGTAGTGTGGATGGTGGGGGAGGGCTGTCAGAGAATGTAGTGTGGATGGTGGAGGAGATCTGTCGGAGAATGTAGTGTGGCTGGTGGAGGAGAGCTGTCGGAGAATGTAGTGTGGATTGGGGGGCAGAGTATTTGGAGAATGTAGTGTGGATGGTGGGGGAGGGCTGTCGAAGAATGTAGTGTGGATGGTGGGGAGGGCTGTCGGAGAATGTAGTGTGGATAGTGGGAGGAGAGCTGTCGGAGAATGTAGTGTGGATGGTGGAGGAGATCTGTCGGGGAATGTAGTGTGGATGGTGGGAGGAGAGCTGTCGGAGAATGTAGTGTAGATGGTGGGGGGAGAACTGTCGGAGAATGTAGTGTGGATGGTGGAGGAGAGCTGTCGGAGAATGTAGTGTGGATGGTGGAGGAGAACTGTCGGAGAATGTAGTGTGGATGGTGGAGGAGATCTGTCGGAGAATGTAGTGTGGATGGTGGAGGAGAGCTGTCGGAGAATGTAGTGTGGATGGTGGAGGAGATCTGTCGGAGAATGTAGTGTGGATGGTGGAGGAGAGCTGTCGGAGAATGTAGTGTGGATGGTGGAGGAGATCTGTCGGAGAATGTAGTGTGGATGGTGGGAGGAGAGCTGTCGGAGAATGTAGTGTGGATGGTGGAGGAGATCTGTCGGAGAATGTAGTGTGGATTGGGGGGAGAGCTGGCGGAGAATGTAGTGTGGATGGTGGAGGAGATCTGTCGGAGAATGTAGTGTGGATTGGGGGGAGAGCTGGCGGAGAATGTAGTGTGGATGGTGGAGGAGATCTGTCGGAGAATGTAGTGTGGATTGGGGGGAGAGCTGTCGGAGAATGTAGTGTGGATGGGGGGGGGGGGGGGGGTGGGCAGAATGTAGTGTGAATGGTGGAGGAGAGCCGTCTGAGAATGTCAGCTTGTCCTGCTTTTCTTCTCTGTCCTTGAGGACAATAAAATATATTTATTTCATTTCTTATGCTTTGCCAAATTAAATGTTTGAAACGCTACAGTACACTTTTCTTTAAGAAATATCTTAATTAAATTAATATCTACAAATCCAGAGAACATAAAATAACTACCTAAGGCCAATGAAAAAGACAATAACTTTTGAAAAGTATGTACTTTTTTTCCTTGGTTGACTTTCAACTTGCGAAAGAACACAGAAGAATGTTTTTAAAGTGTTCAGAAACAACGAAGGCGGCAGTCTTTATATTCACCCCTTGATGGCGATCTCACCAATTTGTAAGTGGAACGCATAGACAGGAAATGAGGTACGATACAGACAGGAAGTAGTATCAAAGGCAGGAAGTGAGGTAAGGAAAAAACAATAGTTTCAGGTGAAGTAGCAGGAAGTAGAGAGGAGACATTGCTGGAACTGAGGAGGTAATAAGATATTATTTTATATTTACGTCCAATTGCAACCCCTCTTTCCGTAGAAGTCCTCAAAGGCCTTCAGGTGATCCCTGAAAGCTCTTCTCTTCAGGAAAGCTTGTATTTTTATTACACCAAGGTTTTTATGGCGCCAACAGATTAAACAGCGCTTTACAATTTAAAAGGGAGACAGTACAGTTACAATAAAATACAAAAGGGTTAAGAGGGCCCTGCTAAAAAGAACCCACAATCTAATAGGGTGGGCAAGTGGTATAAATGGTTGTAACTGTGGGGGATGAGCTGATGGAAGTAATAAAATATTAGTTGGAGGGGTGATAGACTTCCCTGAAGTGATGAGTTTTCAGGAATAGGTTGGACGTAGCCAAGGTAGAACATCTCTATTAATAAAACACAGACCTAACCGGAGAGGTGAGGAGGATACTGGGTGGTCACATGACATCACTCTTATCTCTATTAATAATACACAGACCTGACCGGAGAGGTGAGGAGGATTCTGGGAGGTCACATGACATCACTCTTATCTCTATTAATAAAACACAGACCTGACCAGAGAGGTGAGGAGGATTCTGGGAGGTCACATGACATCACTCTTATCTCTATTAATAAAACACAGACCTGACCGGAGAGGTGAGGAGGATACTGGGTGGTCACATGACATCACTCTTATCTCTATTAATAAAACACTGACCTGACCGGAGAGTTGAGGAGGATTCTGGGAGGTCACATGACATCACTCTTATCTCTATTAATAAAACACAGACCTGACCGGAGAGGTGAGGAGGATTCTGGGAGGTCACATGACATCACTCTTATCTCTATTAATAAAACACAGACCTGACCGGAGAGGTGAGGAGGATTCTGGGAGGTCACATGACATCACTCTCATCTCTTTACTTAAAACTCAAATCTGTCCAGAGGTGAGGAGGATTCTGGGAAGTCTGTAGTGATCATTTTTTATTTTCTATCCTTACACCGCATTATAAAGCAGTGAAGAAGACATCGAGTGAACCTTTTTTTTAAATCAAAAGGACTTTTATTGAGCATAGAGAATAAATGAACAGATGGGTGATAAGTGCAACATGCACTACAAGTACAAATTGATCCATTTGACATATTCAAGGACATGCAGAGGGGAGGCCAGGGGAACAATGAGGGAGAAAGGTTACGTGATACATGCTGTGGGGCACCGAGGCAACAGAAGGGCGAAAGGGGAGTAAAGGAGGAGGTCCACATGAGGGGACCAGGCCGGGCCGCGCCTAGCTCGTTGCAGCACACGTGGAGGGGTCCTTCAGCCATCTATCCCAGATCTTTTTGTATTTCGTTGGGCACCCCCTGCGGGTGTACATTGCCTTTTTGTAGGGAAGAGTGACGTTGATGGCTACGAGCCATTGCTGAAAAGTGGGGGGAGTTCCTCTCATTCACCATCTAGCGACTTGCATTCTGGCAAGAAATAGCAATTCTTACAAAAATATATTTAGATACTTCTCGCTTTCAGGGAGTAAGAGGAGCCCCAGCACACATTGGCGGGGGCATAGGGACACGGGGGAGCCCATACGGTCGTGGAAGAACCGGACCACCTGAGTACCCTTAAATGTGCGGGCAGGTTCAGAGCAAGTGGAAAAGGGAGGAGTCGGGGAGGCCACAGCTAGGGCAGTTGGGGTCTTGGTCTCATTTATAATTGGAGATGTGGTAGGGCGTCAGGTAGGTCCTGTGGAGGATAAACAAGTGGGTAAGGCGGTTGGAGAGCTTAGGGGAGACATTTCTACAGTTAGTGAGGGTTTCCCCCCAGTCTTCATCCATCACAGCACCCAGATGTTCCCAGCCGGTTTTCAGTTTGTAGGCAGTGGCGCTCACCATGGGTTGTAGGAGATGCATGTAAGGCTGGGAAATGAGTTTCTTATGGTCTGTCCCTGTCACAATGTCAACTAGAAGGGGATCTCGAGGGCTGGAATGGGCTTACTGAGCTGCGTGTCGAGTGCGTGCCGAAGTTGAAGAAAACAGAAAAGCATGTGATTGGGTAACGTGAATGTGTCTTTGAGTGCTTGAAATGATCTGACTGACGCGCGAGTTTCGAGTGAACATTTTATACTCAACAGTTATTTTATTTTTATTTATTTTTTCCTTGTTCTAAAAATCCATTTAATATATGGTCCCCAGATAGGGGACGTATCAGGTATTAAACTGAAAAGAACAGATTTTTGAAAGTCCATGGCGTGTGAAACACTCAAAAACTTCACCCAGTGCAAAACAATTGTCCACACACATTAAGAGGTGACACAAAAATGTGTAACGGATGTACACAAGCCCTCTAAAATCAGAGGGTCGTGCCCTAAATCCCCCGGGGACAAGGGTACTTTACACTAGGTCCATCTGGCCAAAACCAGACAGACCCCTTTCTCTGGAGGGTCTGCCGAAACAGACCCACCCAAGTACTAGGTGGGGCTCCCGAAGGGAAACCCCATAAAAAAGGATGAATTCAGCCAAAATGCTGTGTCCACCCCCTTCCAAGACGAGGAGAGGAATCCGAACCCTCGACTGGGTCAGTGCAGCTCTCCATCCCCCTTCCAGATAGAGAGCCCTTCAAGATTTTCTCAGGGAGAGCTGCCAGACGCATAACAGCCTCCACCGGTACTAGTCCTTCTAGGCCCCCATCAATACGACAGATTTGCATGGTGCCACCCAGCTCCTCCACCAGATCATCGACACGGACACGACCAACACCAGCCAGAAGGCCGGAGAAACTCGGCCCTTCAGACAGACCCCATGCAGCCACCTATCCTCACCAGGAGCACCCTTCTGGACAGCTCAGACTCAACAATGGGCCAGCCCCCAGTATCTGTCGGGCAGCTCGGCGTAGTCACTACCGAAACTGTCCTACCAGGTGCAATGACACCATTGGATTTGCATCCACCCTCCCCACTCTTGAGAGTAGCTTCAGCGCCTCCTCTGGCAACTGATAAGAACAGATACTACACTTGATCTTAGCCAAAAGGCAAAGAGGAGATCAGTTCAGAAACAAAACAAAGCCAGCAGAGAATTTTTCAGGCCAAGAAGATCCTGAAACCTCAAAATTTTAATAATCACTAAACAGTCCATACTAAGTGTGTTCCCATGGGGCTTGTAGGTCTACAATGTACAGCAATCCTCCCATTAACCCCCTCACATTCTATGATTGTGTGTCCAATACCATGCCAAATATTTTTTTCATATTCCAAAGTTGACTCTCTGTAAAGAAGCCTATGAAAAGACAGCGCTGAGGATGGAGGAGGACCGGAGTCACATGACTGAGAAGATACTAAACTTCACCCTGGAGATCATCTATCTGCTGACCGGAGAGGTGAGGAGGATTCTGGGAGGTCACATGACATCATTCTTATCTCTATTAATAAAACACAGACCTGACCGGAGGGGTGAGGAGGATTCTGGGATTCTAACATGACATTCCTATTGGTTCTCCAATACAGAGATTTCCTCTTCTGAAGTCAGGTGATCATATGACCATCACAGTGCCTCCATGTGACTCCCTAAAACCTGAGAGACACAACATGGAGAAGATTCTAGAAGTCACCAAGAAGATGATGGATCTGCTGACAGGAGAGGTGAGCGGTGCCGGGAATTCTGGGACATTATCCAGTAACAGACAAGGGATGTGTCTGGATGGTGACTGTATCATTGTGTGTGTCAGGTTCCTATAAGGTGTCAGGATGTCACTGTCTATTTCTTGATAGGATTGGAGGTATTTAGAAGACCTTTCTAAGGATGCGAAGACAGAGAATTGCCAAAGCTTCACATCACCGGGTAAGAGGAGACTTTATTGTAAAGGAGAGAGCAGTACGGAGGGTCCACCTAGATCCCCCATCATCTGATAAACACATAGAAACAATGTATTCAGTCAGTGTGTGTGTTTCCTACAGATGGATCCAGTAATGGGAACCCACCAGAGAGATGTCCCCGTCCTCTGTATTCCAGGGATTCTACCCAGGAAGGTCACACCATCCCTCACCATCATCAGGTAGGTGGGACTGAGCAAACAGAATTATTCTAAGCTATAAATTGACATTCTACTATGTAATCTCTTGTTCCTTTTTTCCCCCACTATATTCTATCATTTTGGGGTTTAGGGTGAAGAAGTGAAAGACATCAAAGTTGAGATTAAGGAGGAAGAAGAAGAGAGGTTGGTGAGTGGAGATCAGCAGTCTATGGAGGAGGGCTGTCCTCTGGATTCCCACAATTCTACACAGGAAGATCTCCAATATACAGAGAATGGGAGATCAGGAGATCAGGTAGATTGGGCTGGGCACAAAGAACTAAAAAATAATTCTATGGGGAACATTCTTCTATGTCATCTCTTATTATTGGCAGCAGTGTTTCCAGATGTTATATTTTATCATCTCTGGAATTTAGAATAAAGAACGGAAAGACATCAAAGTTGAGGATGAAGAGGAAGAAGAAGAGAGGTTGGTGAGTGGAGATCAGCAGTCTATGGAGGAGAGAGGTCCTCTGGATTCCACCCAAGAAGATCACAACTATAAAGGGAATGATCAGGTAGGTGGGACAGGAGAAAAACAACTCGAAAATAGTTCTATGAAAGGGCATTCTTCTATGTAATCTCTTGTTCCTTTTCTATCACCTTTGGGGTTTAGGGTGAAGAACGGAAAGATATCAAAGTTGAGGATAAAGAGGAAGAAGAAGAAGAAGAGAGTTTGGTGAGTGGAGATCAGCAGTCTATGGAGGAGGGGGAGATGATTATGGAAAGTAAACCGGAGGAATCTTCTCTACATAAGGACACAGGTAAGTCATAAACACTAATTACAGAAGCATTTCCTTTATATTTTATTTCTTTTTCGGCTAAAGAATTCATTTTATATAACAGTAAGTTGAAGGTTCAAAAAAAAACAAATGTTCTTGGAATTCACCCCCAAAAAATGAAAATGTAAACCTGCTGTTTAGATTTTTTTTTTCCCCAAAAGGAATGAAATAATTCCATCCTGATCCCGAAAAGTCAGTCAGGTAATTTCACACATCAACGTTCTACTATTTTTAATGCCGCGTACACGCGATCATTTTTCAGCATGAAAAAGAAAGTTGTTTTTCAGCATGTCCGAAAAAACTATGTTTTTCCAACTTCATCATTAATAACGACATTGCCCACACACCATTGTTTTAAAAAAATGCTCTAGCAAAGCGCGGTGATGTACAACACGTACGACGGCACTCTAAAGGGGAAGTTCCATTCGCCTTTGGGCTGCTTTAGCCGATTCCGTGTTAGTAAAAGACGATTCGTGCTTTTCTGTCTGTTACAGCGCGATGAATGTGCTTACTCCATTACGAACGGTAGTTTTACCAGAACGAGCGCTCCCGTCTCATAACTTGCTTCTGAGCATGCGCGGGTTTAAAACATAATTTTAGCCCACACACGATCATTTTTTACAACCCAAAAAACAATATAGTTTAAAACGACGTTAAAAAATGCACCATGTTCGACATTTTGTCGTTTTTCGGAACCTGAAAAATGATGTGGACCTCAGGTTGAGCACCCCGTGATATTGAGGGTTTCTTCAGCTACTAATATTTTTAGGAATTATGCCGCGTACACACGATCATTTTAATGACGTTTTTGAAAAAAAAAAAACGTTTTTTTTCTCATGCCGAAAAATGATCGTGTGTACGCGGCATAATTCCTAAAAATATTAGTAGCTGAAGAAACCCTCAATATCACGGGGTGCTCAACCTGAGGTCCTCCCAGCTGTTGTGGAACTACAAGTCCCACGAGGCATTGCAAGGCTGACGGGTGCCTCTCACAGCCAGGGGCATAATGGGACTTGTCGTTTCGCAACAGCTGGAGGGCCACAGGTTGAGCTCCCCGTGCTCAATACAATATATTTTTGTTTTTGGGTTAAAGTGATCTAAACATACACTGGTCCCTTCTATTTCTGTATGTGGGTGATGGAGATTAGGGTTGTCCCGATACCACTTTTTTAGGACCGAGTACAAGTACCGATACTTTTTTTCAAGTAATTGCCGATACCGAATACCCATACTTTTTTTAAATGTCCCCCACAAATGCAGCCATGTCCCCCACAAATGCAGCCATGTCCCCCACATATGCAGCCATGTCCCTCCAGCCATGTCCGCCACATATGCAGCCATGTCCCTTGAGCCATGTCCCTCCAGCCATGTCCGCCACATATGCAGCCATGTCCCTTGAGCCATGTCCCTCCAGCCATGTCCCCCACATATGCAGCCATGTCCCTCCAGCCATGTCCCCCACATATGCAGCCATGTCCCTTGAGCCATGTCCCTTGAGCCATGTCCCTTGAGCCATGTCCCTCCAGCCATGTCCCTCCAGCCATGTCCCTCCAGCCATTTCCCCCATACCTAGCAGCCGCCCGGGGAACATCACAGCTTTCATTAGAATAGCTGTAGTGTTCCCACGCGTATAGACACTCCCCCTTTCTCGGGATTGGACAGATCACGATCACCCATCCAATCCCGAGCAAGGGGGAGTGTCTATACGCGCGGGAACACTACAGCTATTCAAATGAAAGCTGTGATGTTCCCGCACGCTTTAACCATGTGGCGTGTGCGGCGGCTTTCATTGCTGCGTGTGCGGCGGGACAAGTATTCTATTTAGGTATTGGTGGTATTTGCGGGAGTACCGGTATCGGGACAACCCTAATGGAGATGTAATTATAATCAATATCCAGCTGTCACATGACCCGGCTCTCTCCCAGCCTGTCTGCAGGGAAACAGTGGCAGGAGGAGCTCCTAGTCCTCTGTTGCTGGTCACATGTTCAGAATAAAAAATTAAAAAATCACAAAGTAAAAACAAATATTTAATATTAATAAACTCTGAGAAAATGTTGAAAGTTCTACCAACATAATGTATAAGACTTCTAACACTTATTGAAAACTTGGTTTCCAACAGATGGACTCTATCTATGGAACTCTACTGAGGGACGTCTTGTTGTATCTCAAGGTTATATTGCAGAAGATAATGGAATTGTACGATATTTTGTAGGAGGAAATGCCGTTACTCAAAGCATCAATCACAGACCTTCCGATCCAGACGGATCGATCCATCCCTCGAATTGTGAGGAACCTCCACATACATCCAATGGTGATAGTCAGGATGTCCATCTAAGACCTCACAGTGTGCTGACATCACAAGATCCATCCAATCCTAAGGAATGCTCTTTAAGCCCTCAAGGTGATCACACCGGAGTGGACTCGTTATCGTGCTCCGAGTGTGGGAAATCTTTCACTCAAAGCAAAGACCTTCTCGCGCACCAGAAAAAACACACGACTGCACGTCCTCACGTGTGCTCCGAGTGCGGTAAATGCTTCATCAACAGAAGAGACCTTCTTCGACACCAGAAACTTCACATGGACGATCGACCTTATCCATGTTCAGAGTGCGGGAAATGTTTTACTGAGAAAAAAGTGCTCCTCACGCACCAGAAAAGTCACACAGGGGAGCGTCCTTTTTCATGTACAGAGTGCGGAAAAGCTTTCATTCTGAAAAACGCACTGGTTAGACACCAGAGAATTCACAGTGGGGAGCGTCCGTTCTCATGTTCATTTTGTGGAAAACGTTTCATTCAGAAATCAGACCTTCTTCGACACCAGAAACTTCACACGGGTGAGCGTCCGTTCTCGTGTTCAGAGTGTGGGAAATGTTATAATGAGAAAGCAAAACTTCTTTCACATCAGAGAATTCACACGGGTGAGAGTCCTCATTTATGTTCAGAGTGCGGGAAATGTTTCTTTATAAAAAACGCACTGGTTAGACACCAGAGAATTCACACGGGGGAGCGTCCTTATTCATGTTCAGAGTGTGGGAAATGTCATACTGATAAAGCAAATCTTCTCGCACATCAGAGAATTCACACGGGCGAGATTTCTCATTTATGTTCAGAGTGCGGGAAATGTTTCATTCGGAAATCGGACCTTCTTAAACACCATAGAATTCACACTGGCGAGCGCCCTTTCCTATGTTCAGAGTGCGGGAAGTGCTTTACTGAGAAAGGCACACTTCTTACGCACCAAAGAATTCACACAGGGGAACGCCCTTTTCAATGTTCAGAGTGCGGGAAATGTTTCCGTCACAAGAACGCACTTATTACGCACCAGAGAATTCACACTGGTGAACTGCCTTTTTCATGTTCGGAGTGCGGGAAGTTTTTCGCTGAGAAAAAAACACTTCTTGCACACCAGAGAAAACACAGCGGGAAGTGTAATACGGAGAAGGCAAAACTTCTTGCACACCAGAAAATTGTGCGGGAAAGTGATAAAAGTTTCTGGAATCTTTAATGAAACATGTTCATTTTGAAGGTTGCTGAGGACAAGAGAAAGGTCATTTACTGTGTGTGTACTATGTCAGGACAATGGGTGGAGTTATGTTACTTAACCACTTAAGGACCGCCTACTGTACATTTACGTCAGCAGAATGGCACGGCTGGGCACATCAACGTATATATACGTTGGTTCTAGTACCCAGCCGTGGGTCACGGGCGCACGCCCTCGGCGCGCTCCCGTGACCCGGTCCGAAGCTCCGGGACTCGCGGACCCGATCGCCGCTGGAGTGCGGCAATCGGTCCCCGGAGCTGAAGAACGGGGACAGCCGTGTGTAAACACTTCACTGTGGCCGCAGCATCGATCACGTCATCCCTGTTATTTTTTATTTGTTTGTGTTTATATTTATCTATTTATTTTTTCTTAGAGGAGGGATATGGGACTGTAGGGTCCCCCTTAAAATCACAGGGAAGATTAGATCACAATATGCTTTTTTTTTTGTCTTTGTCTCCCCCCCCCCCTCTCTCTTCGTCCCTGCCCCGCCCTATCTCGGTCCCTCTCTTGGTCCAACTAGATCTATTTTTTTTTTCTTTTCTCTCCCTCTATCTCTCACTCCCCTGGACCTGGAGCGTATTCTAGAGATCTAACAAAGTTAATTAGGGGAATTGGTTTAAGGTAGGGGTACGCTAGGTAGATAGCTGGTGCCATTATAGACTAAAAAATCAAGGGACTACAAGGAGACCATGTATATGTAGATGTATGTATGTTAATGTATCAATGTAATAGTGTTTATGTTTTTTATATACGTATGTTGTTGACAAATGCTCAATAAATTTTTTTTGGAAAAAAAAAAAAATATACACAAGTGGGTGTTACTTCTGTAAAACAGAAGCATCACCATCCTTGGAGCGAAGATAAATGTAAATAATGCTTAGCATAGCTTTTAAAACAGTATAAGAAAACATGTGGTTTGATTAGTGAGTTAGAGAGAGGAAGATGGGGGTAGGAGGCCCACCCATCATGAGTATGTACCAGCAGATACCCTCCCTCCTTCTGAAGCTACCATCTTACCATGTGTTACCAGCTGTCATTATATAAGCCTTGTCTTTCTTGAAGAATAAACTCACACTTTTGATGATAGCCTAGCTCTTGAATTTTGGAACGAAACGCCTAGAGAGAAGACACTAATAGATTTTACACGTGTCTTGGTCTATTTCAACTCTTACATTGGCGAGCATCCAGGATTTGTTATTTTCCCTAACTACTTGACAACTGGAGGGAGATGAAGAGACAAGATGAAAACTTTCATGATTGATCAAGTCTTGGGTGGAAAAAAAAACAAACAATCAAAGAACTTAGGAAAAAGAGGCGTTTGTGTTCCATCAGACGTGGACAGAAGGTTCAAAGGGTGAGTTTTTTTTTTAGCTTTCTGTTTTCTCACTTGCAGAACGCTTGTAAGACTTAGTAATAAGTGTTTGCATATGATATTCATATACTACTGCGCTGATAAATTTAATTTAGCTATGTGTGACACCAATATTACATATAAATGTGAAAACAATATTATAACAGACGTTGAATAATAATGCAAATTAATTCCATAACACCACCGTGCTCAACAATATCCTTTATTTATCACTACCCAAAATGCGAAAAACCATGCGCAGAAGCGCCCAAAAAATTCAGAAATTCGGGTAAGTCTAAGGCTCCATTCAGACCTAGGCGTTTTTGTCGCCTGAAGCCCGACGCTGAAGCAGCCTGACATACGCTGGAGGGGCGAATTTACATTGTCGGCTTTGGAGATGGTTCACATCTCCACGCCAAACGCCCGTACGCCTGAAGCTCAAACAAGTCCCGGACCCTTTTTTTTCAGGCATATCGGGCGTTCGGCAATAGCCGACAATGTAAATATCACCGCTCCAGCAAAAAGAAAAGGGCGTTTTGTCGCCGCAAATCGCGGGGACAAAACGCCTTTTTCATGTCGCCCAAATACACTGCTGCCGCAGACGCCTAGGTCTGAATGCAGCCTTAGGAATGCTTCAGAAAACCAACAAATCTCAGAAACATCCAAAAAAATTATAATAAATTCCAAACGAAAAGTTACTTCAAAATATAAATATATGTGCGGTGCTCCGTTAGAGCTTGACTGTAGTTCTGTGACCTTAATCACCATTAACGTGTTACCTCCACCTCTAATATATTAAATGCTCACCAGATGGCGGTGCAACAATGGCCTGTAGTCAATATCCAGGATATGTATTCTCAGCTCTGTGTCACTATGATGCCGCCCCTCCTTTGCTAGATTCACATGTGGAAAAACCAACCTCTGCCTCCACACCAGTTGTTATTTCCCTTCCTTGCTCCAAAAGAAAAGACTCCACATGGTGTAGTATGCACAGGCTAAGCAGGTTTATTTGCAAACATTAAAAAGATAAAAATGCTCACATTTTCCAGTGCTCTAACCAGCACTAGTCTGTTCAGCGTGTACTGCTATGGACCTCCGATGTGCGCTCTGTATCTCCACTGTTCGATACACTATTCGATGCGCCGTCGAGGTGGAACGTGACGTATTTCCGGTGTAAGCCTTGCACACAAAGACCCAGCTTACGAGGTTGATTGACAAAGCAGTATGTTTCAAGATATCGTGGAAATCCAGCGAGGGCTTTCAGGTTGTGAAAAGCGTAAACGTTTACGTACGTGAAGATTTCTGCCAAGGAAGTTCCTAAAAAAAGGTGCGAAAAGTCTCACAGAAGAAGTGTTTGTAACAGTCACCACCGTTTACGATTTCCATTCCACCAACCCAAGACAGCTTATCCGACACTCCACAATCCGGCAGACACGACCGATTCCTTTTCCCAGAATAAACGAGACACGCACAGCTCTGTTCTCTGGTTCCAAAATGAATGAATGCTTTTAATGATAAAACTCAGTCTTTTATACACCAAAAAGCATGCTGCAGTAATCACAGGGACTAAGACACACTCCACCTACACATCACACAATGGGGGGAGGGTGGCTAACGAGTCTCCAATACACATCCCACAGACTTTTCGGCACCGGTCTGACATAATTAACATGACCGAATTACTCCTGCTATTCACATCACATATTATCATCAATAGTATTTTCACACCATACAGTGTCATTAGCATCCACAATGAAAGGTCTTTCAGAAGCCAGACTCAATTAACACCTCAAAGTTAGACATCTGACCTTTACAGACTTAATTAGTACAATAGACACAAAACAGTATTAGCATCACACAATGGACAATGAAATATCTTAGGAGCCCGACTCAATTAACACCTCACAGTATGTGTCCCCACATGAATGAATCACTGTCCTATTGACCTGTTCGGGTCAAAATAAACCACTTGTAATATTTCAAGATATCCTGTAATACATGAATTATCAGTAATGTCCCATCTCATGTAATTTATGATATCATTTCTCAGTCATCCTATGCCCCTAAGGGACATAGGATGACCCTAGACCCACGAGTCATTAGTGAAGCTGGCACAGGAGTACCCCGCATCCTTCAAAAGTCTCAGAGTATCAAGGGTCAGTCCGTTACAGTGTTGAAATAGGAACTAATGCCGCTTACACACGATCATTTTTCAGCATGAAAAAAACGTCGTTTTTGAAAAACGTCATTTAAAATTATCGTGTGTGGGCTACACATAATTTTTCAGGTTCTGAAAAACGACAAAAAAAAAAAAATTGAACATGCTGCATTTTTTTATGTTGTAGAAAATGATCGTGTGTGGGCTAAAACGACGTTTTAAACCCGCGCATGCTCAGAAGAAAGTTATGAGACGGGAGCGCTCGTTCTGGTAAAACTACCGTTCATAATGGAGTAAGCACATTCATCACGCTGTCGTCTTTTACTAACAGGAAATCGGCTAAAGCAGCCCAAAGGCGAATGGAACTTCCCCTTTACAGTGCCGTCGTACGTGTTGTACGTCACCGCGCTTTGCTCATCATTTTTTTTAAACGATGGTGTGTGGGCAACGTCGTTTTTAATCATGAAGTTGGAAAAACTTTGTTTTTTGGACATGCCGAAAAACAATGTTATTTTTCATGCTGAAAAATGATTGTGTGTACGCGGCATAAGACTTCACGTTCTAAAGGCCACCATTGTAGATACAGCAGGCAGATGTACTCTGGGGGAGGTAATATGAAAGTCGGATTTTGATGTTTTGGACGGTCCAAGAACAGGCAAACAATATGCTACACATACACATCTCATTCCTTTCGCATACATAAAAGGCGAAATACATTTTTCAATACACACCCATCCTTAAATTTTGTTTACTTTAGGCCTATTTACAGCCTACCTAAACATTACATAAACACGAGTGAGAGCCGGTTCACACAGGGGCAACACGACTTCCAACACGACTTTGGGAGGCAACTTGGAGACGACTTGAGTATGAATCATCAGGCAACTTCAAGTGGCCTCCAGTACAGTACATGGCAACTTCAAGTCGCCTCCAGGACAGGAGGCTTTCAAGTGGCCAATCAAACAACAATCAGCTCTGTGGGAGGGAGTGGTTTGCCTGAGAAATGTATGTTATCTTCCTGTAAAGTTGCTTCAGTTAAGACAGTGATCAGACTTCTGAGGCAACTTCCATTGAAATGTGACAAAGTATAGTATATAACACAGTATATACATTTACCGCGCTACACAGATGGCACACAATAATGGCGGCTTAAGCCCCGTACACACGGTCGGACTTTTGCCCAACCAACATCAAAATCCGACACTTTTCGCATTTGTCCGACCGTGTACACGGGGCTTAACACAACTAAATAGGATCAATTTAAATGAGAAACAAAGAAAAAATGTGTAGCGCTAAAATTGGTGATATAATAATGCGATTGGGTAATACCCATGAGGATGTTTTAGGAAACGAAACGCGTCGGGGAGACACTTTGACCCTACTGCCTGTCTGATTTTATGCACATTATGTTCATTCAAATGTGAGTGTAAATTTTTTTTCTTTTCATGCATAGTCAATTTTTTATTTGGATTTACGCTATTTGCATTTTTATTCTCTTTTCTTGATCTGGGTCTTCTGAGTCATTCACCACATTGGTTGATTTTTTGATGACAATAATACAATATCCATCTGGTCACTACCCTGTCTCAACATTGGAGTTTATCTGGAAGCAGTTACTGATGTCTTATAAGCGTGTTTGACCTAATAAGTATACACTTAGTTTGGTCCCTACTATCTGGTAAGCCTTTCATCATTATCACTGGTGGTGGAACATTTATCTGGACTCTTCAGCACAAAGTCACGTTTTTATTGATCTAGTTATTTCAATATCAAAGACACTTTTTTGAACACTATTGGTGGCAATTTTGTTTATTTTCTTTTTTCTCTATGTTGAGAATTTATTACTCTTGCATTATTATATCACCAATTTTAGCGCTACACATTTTTTCTAGGGTTGTCCCGATACCAGTATCGGTATCGGGACCGATTCCGAGTATTTGCGGGAGTACTTGTACTCCCGCAAATACCCCTGATACCAAAATAGAATACTTCCCCCCGCCACTCGCCGTACGCCGCTCACTGCAAATCGCCCGCCGCACAACGCCCGCCGCTAATCCTGTGCACCTTGTAAACATGTAATACACGCGGCGCCATGTATAGACACGCGATTGGACGGATCCGTCCAATCGCGAGCAAGGGGGGAGTGTCTATACACGGATACGTCCATAGACACTCCCCCCTTGCTCGCGATTGGACGGATCCGTCCAATCGCGTGTCTTTACATGGCGCCGCGGGTATGTGTTACACGGGGATTACATGGCTGCAATATGGGGCACAGGACATGGCTGCATATGTGGGGGGACATGACATGGCTGCATATGTGGGGGGACATGACATGGCTGCATATGTGGGGGGACATGACATGGCTGCATATGTGGGGGGACATGACATGGCTGCATATGTGGGGGACATGACATGGCTGCAATATGTGGGGGACATGACATGGCTGCAATATGTGGGGGGACATGGCTGCATTTGGGGACACGTTTAAAAAAGTATTGGTATTTCGGTATCGGCGACTACTTGAAAAAAAGTATCCGTACTTGTACTCGGTCCTAAAAAAGTGGTATCGGGACAACCCTAATTTTTTCTTTGTTAACTTCCATTGAAATCTTTGGGTACAAGTTGCCTAGAATTCGTATTGAAGTAGTACAGGAACGGCTCCCATTTACTTCCATTGATTTTCTCAACCAACACGACTTGGGGCAACTTCAAGTCGGATCCCAAGTTGCCCCAAGTCGTGTGGTTGAGAAAATCAATGGAAGTGAATGGGAGCCGTTCCTGTGCTACTTCAATCCGACTTCTAGGCAACTTGTACCCATTGATTTCAATGGAAGTTGCCTCAGAAATCTGATCACTGTGACAAGGCAAGAGCTACAAGAAAACTATTCTTTAAAGAAAAAAGATACGGACAATATTCTTCCAAGAAAAAGCAACAGACAAAGACAAAGCAACAAATGAATTCAAAGGAAAAGCGATACCCACTGTGAATAAAAACGCTGCACACCCCTGATAGAACTTGAAAAAAGAAAAAGGTACCCGTAGGGGCTTTGAGTTGCAGCAATGAGTGAAGATAATACAGATAATACAATTTGTATAAAAGTAGAACGTTTATTACAGTTCGAATAGTATAAAGTGTAAAAAATTATCTGACAGGAATCAGGACATGAGCTCCGAAAAGGACATATAAACAAAGGCTAATACACGTAAAAAACGTCCAGTAACAGTCAGTACATCATTAAAGATAATTAATATGGACGCGTGGTCCTAATGCGTCTCGACCTTTTATATGATTGGGTCAGAGGCGGCTCTAGGCTTTGTGCGGCCTTAGGCAAATCTTTTTTTTAACAACAAGGTTGGTCTTTATTAAGGCAAAAGTGGTACAATACATAGTGCAGAAAAAGTAGCGGCCACAACACTAGCATGTATGAAACAGCAGAATGGACATACAGAACATAAAATTAGGGACGAGAAACCCCGACAGGGCACACTGAACCCACTGAGCGTAACCCGGAGGTAGAAGAATGGGTTAGGAGAAGGGAGGGGGGGGGAAGAAGAGAGAGAAGAAAAAAAAAAAAAGGGGGGGGGGAGGGGGGGGGGGTCAGCGCGGGAGATCCACTCAACAGGGCAGATAGGCTCAAAGAGGGTTAATCCACGGTCCCCATACACGTTCAAACTTCAAGGGACATCCCCTGTTCATGTAAGTCATTTTATACAGAGGGAGAACAGCATTGACCACATCCATCCATGCACCAAAAGTAGGGGGAGCCTCAGAGGTCCATTTGAACAAAATCGCCTTTTTAGCATAGAAAAACAACAAAGACATTAGTAATTTAGTACATCTAGGCCTCTGCTCATCGTCCTGTACCCCCAGCAGTGCCAGCTCCGGGGAGATCGGGAGATTCAGGTGAAGTCTGACATTAATGGTCTCAAACACTGCCGACCAGAAGGTAGATAGCTTGGGGCAGGTCCAAAACATATGTAAATAGGAACCCTCTGAGGTGCGGCATCGCGGACAATGAGGAGAACGCTGCAGGTAAATCCCATGCAGTCTCTGAGGAGTGAAATACACCCTGTGCAGGAACTTAGCCTGTATCAGTTTATCCCTAGAGGAGATCACCAATTGGCCTTAGGCAAATCTTAGACATGGCGCCCCATTCACGCCCAAAATGCGAAAAAAAATTCAAGCGATAGAAATTAATTGTATAAATTACATATATTAAGAGTCTTAAATCCTACAAACTTTGGATTTACAGTAGGGTTGTCCCGATACCACTTTTTTAGGACCGAGTACAAGTACCGATAATTTTTTTTTTTCATGTACTCGCCGATACCGAATACCGATACTTTTTTTAAATGTCATGTGACAGTTTTCAAACCACAATACAGACTAAGGATATTTTCTTTAGAAATATGAAGAACTCTAATTTAAGACATTATAAAAGAATAAAAATGAGTAAAAATGAATAAAAATGTTTTATTTTCTTGTCACGCAGTAGTAAAAAACTCAAAGAATTTTCACAGAACATGTTGATAAATACAAAAAAAGTATTCTATTTAGGTATCGGGAGCATTTGCGCGAGTACAAGTACTCCCGCAAGTACTCGGTATCGGTCCCGATACCGATACTAGTATCGGTATCTGGACAACCCTAATTTACAGTGTCTAAAATTTTCTCTAACCAATTAATCTTTAATCAAATATCATTAAACATATATATATATATATATATTATCCACTCAATGATTGGTTGCTAGAGGTTACTGCACATCATTACTGCTCACTGATTGGTTGCTATAGGTTACTACTTATCACTTTTTTTTAGGGTACAGTTGGTTGTATGACAGAATGCAGTTTGGGGTGTGAGAGGCAGAGATCATATCTCCCCTATAATAATTGGGGGTAAGGTGATAAGATGTCAGAGGTGGGGTACAGGAGGGGTGAGGATGATAATGACAGGAGGATGTCAGAGGTGGGGTACAGGAGGGGTGAGGGGGATGTTGATGACAATGAGTGGGGTGGTGGGATGTCAGCAGAGGGGGATGATTATGACAGGGGGTGGGGTTGTAGGAAGCTGGCATTGGGGTACAGAGGGGATAAAGAGAAGGATGATGATGGGGGTATAGGGTGTTTGGATGCTAGAGGTGAAGTACAGGGGGTTGATGGGAATGTTGATGACAGGGGGTGGGGTGGTAGGATGCCAGGCACAGGGGGATTATGATGAGGATGATGGATTTAAAAAAAGACCTGGACCGGAGTTGGGGGGGGGGGGGGGGGGGGGCGGGCGGACTGGATTTAAATTACATTTTTTTCTAGGGCTGTGCAAATTAACTTTTAATTAATCGATTAATCTTTAATTTTTTTGATCGATCAAATTTTTTTTGATCGATTACAATTCTTTTGATTTGGTACTCACTTCTCTGCCGGCTTCAGGGAGTTCGGTTGGAGATCCGGTAAAGTCACAGACACCGGCGGGGCTTGCCGTGTCCATCTGAAGGGCTCCTTTGCTGTGCCTTCATATCTGCATGCCGGCGGGACCTTACTATCTGCCACACGCAAGGGCTGTTACACCTCCCTCTATCACTTCCCTCTATCAACCTGGGATTCTACAACCACCCACTGGGAGTTGTGATAGTTCACGGGACATCTACATGCCGACGGACTGATGTTAACCCCTCCTCATCTGGATTCAGCAGTGGTATCGTTGTACACATTTTTATACCAGTATCATACTTAGCTACATGTTTTTATGACTGCTTTTGCTACCGTTTGGTATTACTCGCACCATTTTTACAGTTTATGTAGCTCCATCCATTTTATCTCCAGTGCAATGTTTATTTGGATACCTACTTGAAGACTATAAAAGTTTTAATGCTATTCCCATCGAGCGCTGCCGCTGTGTGTTTTTGTATCCTGCTAGCCATTTTTCCAGTGGTTGGAGCTGCACTGGGTTATCAGTCTGCAAGGAGATGGGCTAAAAGTAGATGGATCTGTATGTGTGTTATAATTAATCGAAATTAGTTGATTAATCGATTAAAAACAAAAACGATTAATCGAACACAAACATTTTGATCAGTAACAGCCCTATTTTTTTCCTTTAGAATTGTCATTTTGCTGTGGCACTGTTATAAACATGAGAAAGATGTGCTACTTTTCAACTCCAGTCCAGTTTTTTTTTTAATGTCCAGTCCGTTTTTTTTTTCATCTTCAGTCCAGTTTTTTTTTTTAATCCAGTCCGGGTTTTTTTCCAACGTCAGCCCATTTTTTTTTTTTTAATTCCAGTCCAGGTTTTTTTTTTAACTCCAGTCCAATTTTTTTTAATTCCAGTCCAGGTTTTTTTTTTTTAACTCCAGTCCAATTTTTTTTTAAATCCAGTCCGGTTTTTTTTTTAACTCCAGTCCAATTTTTTTTTAAATCCAGTCCGGGCTTTTTTTAAACTCCAGTCCAGTTTTTTTTTTAAATCCAGTCCGGGTTTTTTTTAAACTCCAGTCCAGTTTTTTTTTTAAATCCAGTCCGGGTTTTTTTTAAACTCCAGTCCAGTTTTTTTTTTTAATCCAGTCCGTTTTTTTTTCCAACGTCAGCCCATTTTTTTTTTAGAATGCAGTCCAGGTTTTTTTTATTAACTTCAGTCCAGTTTTTTTTTTTTTTTTTTAACTTTAGTCCAATTTTTTTTTTAAATCCAGTCCGGGTTTTTTTAACCGCTTTAATACCCAGCCATATACAATTGACGGCCTGAGATGGGATCTACCATCCTAAGTGGCCATCAATTGACGGCCTGAGATGGGATCTACCATCCTAAGTGGCCATCAATTGACGGCCTGGGCTTTACGGGTGGATATCTGAATGATGCCTGCAGCCAGAGGCATCATCCAGATATCCTCTTCTTCAGCCGGCGATTCTGCACGACGTAAGAACGATTATAGCGGCGGTTCCGCAGTTTGATCGTTCTTACAGGCCGCGGGAGGGGACATCCCCCCTCCCACCGCCATCCGGTGCTTCTCCGGGCTCTCCCGTGCCTTCGGGGGCCCGGAGAGCGAATCCTCGGCGTCGGCAGGAAGCATAGAGATGACTGGTGACCAGATGGTCACCAGTCATCTCTATGACCACCGGAGGACCCGGGCACAATGTGATGACGTCACGCCCGGGTCCCTGTAAGTAAACAAAGCCGCGATTGCGGCTGTAAGCCACCATTCATGAGATCGGTGAATTTTTTTTCACCGATCTCATGGTTTCCAGCCTGGAGGAGAGATGTGAGGTCTTATTGACCCTGCATCTCTCCATAAAGAGGACCTGTCACACACATTTCCTATTACAAGGGATGTTTACATTCCTTGTAATAGGAATAAAAGTGGAAAAAAAATTGAATAAAAGTGTAAAAATAAATAAAAAATAAGTCAAAAAAATAAATAAAAGATAAAAAAAAAAAATTAAAACGCCCCTTGTCCCCGGTAGCTCACGTGCAGAAGCGAACGCACACATAAGTCCCGCCGACATATGTAAACGCTGTTTAAACCACATAAGTGAGGTATCGCTGTGTGCGTTAGAGTGCCAGCAACAAATCTAACACTAGATCTCCTCTGTAAATCTAAACTGGTAACCTGTAAAAAATAAATAAAGCGTTGCCTATGGAGATTTTTAAGTACCGAAGTTTGGCGCCATTCCATGAGTGTGCGCATAATTAATAGACATGTGCACAGAAAAAAAAAATTTTTTTTTTTGTTCTGTTTCGTATTGTTCCGTTTTTTCGTTTTCGTTCGTTTTTCGTAAGACGCCCGTTTTCCTGTTTGTTCCCGTTCATTTTTCGTATGACACGATTTTTTCGTATTCCGATCGTTTCGTTTTTTCGTTACCGTTTTATTTTCGTACATGCGGGATGGTTCGTTATTCTGTTTAATTCATGCTCGTTACTTGTTAGACAATAATTTTCGTGAATTTTCGTCAATGATTTGCATTCTGTATCTTGAAACCCTTTTATTTTGCTATTTTCAGTCGTATGTTCATATGACATCTATAACAAAAGATTTGCATTCTGTATTTTAAATTCCTTTTTTCTGTTTGTATTTTGGATTCAAAATACAGCATGCAAATCTTTTGTTATAGATGTCATATGAACAATAAACATAGGACTGAAAACAAACAGAAAAAGGATTCAAACAAAATACAGCATGCAAATCTTTTGTTATAGATGTCATATGAACAATAAACATAGGACTGAAAACAAACAGAAAAAGGATTCAAACAAAATACAGCATGCAAATCTTTTGTTATAGATGTCATATGAACAATGAACATAGGACTAAAAACAAACAGAAAAGGGATTCAAACAAAATACAAAATGTAAATCTTTTGTTATAGATGTCATTTTCGTTCTTTTGCCGTTTTCGTTTTGTCATTTTTTTTCGTCGGATCATTCGTTCGTATTTGCGGTTGTTCGTTATGTGGCTCATTCGTAATCTCGTAGTTTTCGTATTTTGGTGCTTTAATTTTTTCGTATGTACACATTATCCTGCGGGTACTAAAATGAACATTTTCGTACGAAAATAACATTCGTACGAACGGGAATGCACATATCTAATAATTAAAGCGTGACATGTTGGGTATCTATTTACTCGGTGTAACATAATCTTTCACATAATACAAACAAATTGGGCTAACTTTACTGTTTTGTTATTTTTTTAATTCATGAAACAATTTTTTTTACAAAAAAATGGCGTTTGAAAAATGATTGCGTAAATACCGTGCGAGATAAAATGCTGCAATGACCGCCATTTTATTCCCTAGGGTGTCTGCTAAAAAACATAGAATTTTCTAGCAAAAGAATGATGATTATTACAACTCCAGTCCATTTTTTTTTTAAATCCAGTTCGGGTTTTTTTTTTTAACTCCAGTCCAGTTTTTTTTAAAAATCCAGTCCGGGTTTTTTTCCCAACTCCAGTCCAGTTTTTTAAAAAATCCAGTCCGGGTTTTTTTTAAACTCCAGTCCAGTTTTTTTTAAAAATCCAGTCCGGGTTTTTTTTAAACTCCAGTCCAGATTTTTTAAAAATCCAGTCCGGGTTTTTTTTTCCCCAACTCCAGTCCAGTTTTTTTAAAAATCCAGTCCGGGTTTTTTTCAACTCCAGTCCAGTTTTTTTTAAAAAATCCAGTCCGGGTTTTTAAAAAAAAAACCCGGACTGGATTTTTTAAAAAACTGGACTGGAGTTGGGGGAAAAAAACCCGGACTGGATTTTTTAAAAAACTGGACTGGAGTTGGGGGGAAAAAAAACCCGGACTGGATTTTTAAAAAAACTGGACTGGAGTTGAAAAAAACCCGGACTGGATTTAAAAAAAAAACTGGACTGGAGTTGAAAAAACCCGGACTGGATTTAAAAAAAAAACTGGACTGGAGTTTGAAAAAAAACCCGGACTGGATTTAAAAAAAAAAACTGGACTGGAGATTGAAAAAAAACCCGGACTGGATATTTAAAAAAAATGGACTGGAGTTAGGAAAAATAAAACCCGGACTGGATTTTTAAAAAAACGTGTGGTTGGGGGAAAAAACGGATTGGATTTAAAAAAAACTGGACTGGAGTTGAAAAAACCTGGACTGGATTTTAAAAAAACCTGGACTGGAGTTAAAAAAAACCTGGACTGGATTTAAAAAAAAACTGGACTGGAGTTGAAAAGAAAACCGGACTGGATTTTTTAAAAAAACTGGACTGGAGTTGAAAAAAAACCCGGACTGGATTTTTAAAAAAATAACTGGACTGGAGTTGAAAAAAACCCGGACTGGATTTTTAAAAAAACTGGACTGAAGTTGAAAAAAAACCGGACTGGATCTTTAAAAAACTGGACTGGAGTTGAAAAAAAACGGACTGGATTTAAAAAGAACTGGACTGGAGTTGAAAAAAAAAACCCGGACTGGATTTTTTTTAAAAACTGGACTGGAGTTGAAAAAAACCCGGACTGGAGTTTTAAAAAAAACTGGACTGGAGTTGGGAAAAATAAAACCCGGACTGGATTTAAAAAAAAAACGGACTGGAGTTGGGGGAAAAAACGGATTGGATTTAAAAAAAAACTGGACTGGAGTTGAAAAAAACCCGGACTGGATTTAAAAAAAACTGAGATCAGGGTCCCTCAGGGAGTTTCTGCACATGGCAGAGATCCGTGGAGCGTGGCAGAAGAGGAGGAGCCGGGGGAGGGCAGTACCTAGAGCCATCCACTGATCCTTGGACCTCAGGCAGTGCTCAGGCGGTCAGTCTGCCCCTGGCCAGGGAAAGCTAGTTGCAGGCACTACGAGTATCCCTTCCCAACAGACGGAAGGACACAGACTGGGGACATTCCCTTCACTTCTACACACATTAGGTAGATTAGACGGCTGCCTGGAAGCGCGGGGCCTTAGGCGACTGCCCAATCTGCCTAATTAGAGAGCCGCCTCTGGATTGGGTCTTCTTCAGGGGAAACAAATGTTTGCCACCATAAAAATGAAAGAAATGAACAACAGGCAAAGCTAAAGGACATTATTCATCTCTTGTTTTTTTGTACACAGGACAATCATTCTAAACAAGGGGTCAGTGAAGATAACATGGGATGGTTAACATCTCAAAGCTCAGAAGTATGTCCCTATGACTATGTTATTGGGAATTAATATATTCCATATATATATGGAATACAGGAATGTAGCAGTAGTAGGGGAATTAATTCATTAATTAATGCCAGAGTGTAAAGAAGTTATTTAATAAGGAAACTAAGTTTAATGCTGCATATAAATGTTTATGAATATTTAAGCCCTGAACAACAGAAAAAACTATTGATTAAGATTGTGGAAAGTTAAAGATTGAGCAATTTTTACAAAAGATTCCAAACTTGGATTTGGTTATTAAATTAAAAGTAGTAGATTGTTCTAATTTACTTAAAGGAGTTGTAAAAGAAAAACATATTTTTTTGCTGAAATGACTGTTTACAGGGTATAGAGACATAGGGCCAGATTCAGGAACAGTTAGGCTGGCGGATCCAGTGATCCGCCAGCCTAACTGTGACTTTGAGCCGGCGTTTCTGTTTTCTGTAACCAGAAAACAAGAAACGCCGGGTTGAAGCTCCGATGCGAGCAGCGTAACTGAGTTTCGCCATCGCATCGTCACTTCAACTTAAAAATGGCGCCGGGGGCGTTCCCGCCGATTTACGCTCAAAAAATATGTTAATGAGCGGAAATCGGCAATTCACGATCGAATTCCGGCGCGACGCAATGACGATACGACGTTTCCGGACGGGATACGCGGCGCATAGTTATACCTACATGGGGTTGGAGTATCCTATGTTAGGTATAGGCGTCGTCATCGCGTCGGAAAAAAAAAAAAAAAACGTCGCTTGCGTAAAACGTTCATGAATGGGAATGTGACGTCATTGACGTTCATTCACAGAATTTGGAGCATGCGCACGGGGATGTTTTGACACTCGACGCATGCGCAGTACGTTGGCGGCGGGATCGCGCTTAGTTAGAATACTACACGCCCCGTACCCGCCCAATTTGAATTCCGCCGGCTCATTTGTGATGCGCTGCCGCAACTTTAGGAGCAAGTGCTTCGTGAATGACAGCACTTGCTCCTAAAATTTCTGCAGCGTAACGCAAATGAGAAGCGTTACTCTGGAGCAAAGATGCTCCCATCTACCTGAATCTGGCCCATAATAGTTAAAGGGGTGTTCCAGGCCATGTTTAAAAGTGTAGCTGCTGGCTTTTAATAAACATACACTTACCTGCTCCAGGGTTCCAGCGTCGCGCCGGCCGGGGGCTCCGTTTTTCTCCCCCCCCCCCCTCCCCCGCCGGCGTCTTCATTGTAAGTGTGGGCATCCGGCCGTGACAGCTTTCGGCTTCACGGCCGGGCACCCACTGCGCATGCGCGAGCGGCGCTGCGTCTTCCGATTGGACAGGCGATCGCCTAGGACCTGTGACGTGTCGTGTCCTAGGCGATCGCCTACAGGGAGGTGCTGAAGATAGGCGATTAGGCTAATCGCCTAACCAGCCCCTCGACGGAAGGAGAAAGTGGGACAGGAAAGTAAAAAAGTAAACACAAAATGTGCACATATGGTTCTGCAAAATAGAAGGACCTTACCTTGATTCCGGGGCGTTAGGCTCCAGACGAGGACTGGGGTACTTTCGCATGGTTCATCTGGCCAAAGCCAGACAGACTCCGTTCTCTGGGAGGTCTGCTGATACAGACCACCCCAAGTACTAGGTGGGGCTCCCCTTGAAAGGGAGACCCCAATGAGAGAGGACAAACTAAGCCAGGAGGCCATGTCCACCCCCTCCCAAGACTTTCAGGACAGGCCCGAGGACCTACACCCTACTCATTAAACATGAAATAAAAGTGTATATACCCAACAACCAAAAAAAAAAAAATACATAAAGTAACACACAAGACGGACAACATGCCAAAGAGGTAGGTGCCAAAAAAGTGTGATTGTGCAGTGACTGGCTCTCTGGAGTTGGTTCACATATCTCCGCAGCGGGTCTAGTGTGGTGTGCCGGAAAACCGCATGCCTTTTTTGGTGCGTTCCAGGTTAGATTTCAGCCCAAAATTCGGGATGAAATCGGACCTGAACTGGTGAACCAGCACGCACCGGACCCCTGCTGTGAGTCGCATGCGGTGGTGTGAACCCGGCCTCAGAGAATGTAGTGTGGATGGTGGGAGGAGAGCTGTAGGAGAATGTAGTGTGGATGGTGGAGGAGAGCTGTCGGAGAATGTAGTGTGGGTGGTGGAGGAGAGCTGTCGGAGAATGTAGTGTGGATGGTGGAGAACTGTCAGAGAATGTAGTGTGGATGGTGGGAGGAGATCTGTCGGAGAATGTAGTGTAGATGGTGGGAGGAGATCTGTCGGAGAATGTAGTGTGGATGGTGGGAGGAGAGCTGTCGGAGAATGTAGTGCGGATGGTGGGAGGAGAGCTGTCGGAGAATGTGGTGTGGATGGTGGGAGGAGAGCTGTCGGAGAATGTAGTGTGGATGGTGGAGGAGAGCTGTCGGAGAATGTAGTGTGGATGGTGGGAGGAGATCTGTCGGAGAATGTAGTGTAGATGGTGGGAGGAGATCTGTCGGAGAATGTAGTGTGGATGGTGGGAGGAGAGCCTGTCGGAGAATGTAGTGCGGATGGTGGGAGGAGAGCTGTCGGCGAATGTGGTGTGGATGGTGGGAGGAGAGCTGTCGGAGAATGAAGTGTGGATGGTGGAGGAGAGCTGTCGGAGAATGTGGTGTGGATGGTGGAGGACATCTGTTGGAGAATGTAGTGTAGATGGTGGGAGGAGATCTGTCGGAGAATGTAGTGTGGATGGTGGGAGGAGAGCTGTCGGAGAATGTAGTGTGGATGGTGGAGGAGAGCTGTCGGAGAATGTAGTGTGGATGGTGGAGGAGAGCTGTCGGAGATTGTAGTGTGAATGGTGGGGGAGATCTGTCGGATAATGTAGTGTGGATGGTGGGAGGAGAGCTGTCGGAGAATGTAGTGTGGATGGTGGGGGAGATCTGTCGGAGAATGTAGTGTGGATGGTGGGAGGAGAGCTGTCGGAGAATGTAGTGTGGATGGTGGGGGAGAGATGTCGGAGAATGTAGTGTGCATGGTGGAGGAGAGCTGTCGGAGAATGTAGTGTGGGTGGTGGGAGGAGAGCTGTCGGAGAATGTAGTGTGGATGGTGGGAGGAGATCTGTCGGAGAATGTAGTGTGGATGGTGGGAGGAGATCTGTCGGAGAATGTGGTGTGGATGGTGGAGGAGATCTGTCGGAGAATGTAGTGTGGATGGTGGAGGAGATCTGTCGGAGAATGTAGTGCGGATGGTGGGGAAAAGCTGTCGGAGAATGTAGTGTGGATGGTGGAGGACAGCTGTCGGAGAATGTAGTGTGGACGGTGATCTTGATTAAGCACATGATCTGAGTGTAAAAGGTGTCAACAGCTTGTCCTGCTTTGCTTCTCTATGAGGACAATAAATATTATTTTTTTATTGCTTATGCTTTTACAAAGGAAATGCTTGAAACTCTACAGTACTGTCAGGTCACCTGTGGCTAGATGACAAGTGCACCGCTGAAGTCAGGAGTGCACCACAAGGTAGTGAGCCCTATAGCAGACTGCTGCGGATGGACCACAGAGTGGATTTGGAGGAGAGGTTCGCTGGTTCACAAACAAACAAGGATCCTACAGGAAGCTTGAGCCCAAGATTCCCCAGGGCTCAGAGTCTAAGATCCAGCTGGTATTCACCAGAGCCTCTAGTGGGGAGGATGGCCTTCGCTGCAACTGGATTTAGGTTGCGGCCCCCGGAGTCCCCTAGGTCACGCTCCATAGGGAGAGAGGGGAAGCAGCCACTCAGGCCACAAGAGATAGTGAAGGGTAAGCCGAGGTCGTGGAAACAAGCAGACAAGGATAACCAAGGGACAGGCTAAGGGTCAGGGTCACAGGCAAACAGGAGTAGTCGGAGACAAGCCAAAATCGGTACACAGAGATAACGTAGCACACGGCAAGCAGAACACAATACTAACAATCAACGTTGATCAGCAAGGCAGACCTGCAGTGCAGCGGTTAATATAGAGTTCCTGGGGTGGAGCCATACAGGGAGGAGAGATGATAAGATCAGCCAGATAAGAGAGTCTGTCCTCTAATGAACACATGGAGAGAAAGTTAAGCTGCCAGACATTATGGCATATCCATGACAAGTACACTTTTCTATTGACCTACAAATCCAGAGAACATAAAATAACCACATAAGGCCAATGAAAAAGCCAATAACTTTTGCGAAGTACTGTATGTTTGACTTTTAACTTGTGCAAGAACACGGAAGATTGTTTTCAGTGTTCAGAAACAACAGAGGCGGCAGTCTTTATATTCACCCCAAGATGGCGATCTCACCAATTGTGAGTGGAACGCATAAGCAGGAAATGAGGTATGGTACTGACAGGAAGTAGTATCAAAGGCAGGAAGTGAGGTAATAAAAAAAAAACAATAGTTTCAAGTGAAGTAGCAGGAAGTAGAAAGGAGACATTGCTGGAACTGAGGAGGTAATAAGATATTATTTTATATTTACATCCAATTACAGCCCCTTCCCAACCTCTCCCCATTGTGTCCGTCCTCTTCCTCCATATTTGTCATGCCTTTAACCATTGATTGACTGCATCATCTATGGGTAAAAGGGACAATTTTGTCCAATTAATTCTTAATCCGGAGTAATCTCCAAAATCCTGTATCAGCCAGAAGGCCACCCGAAAGTGAGAGTCCTGGATCTTGCAGATACAAAAGCATGTCATCTCCATTCGCAGACCAGCCAGAGCAGGAGGAGATCTTAGCTTTACTGCCAGGGGCTCTATGGCCGGAGCAAACAGGAGGGGCGATATTGGGCACCCCTGCCTAGTTCCCCTGGATAAAAGGAAGCGGTCTGAGATGCCGTTAACTCTTAGTCTGACCAATGGATCTGTGTACAGCATCCGTACCCAGGAAATAAGATGCAAAACCACTGTGCCCACTGTACTGAGTGAAAATACTTTTTGGTATCTAAGGAGGCTACTACTCTTGTTCCATCACTTGGAAGTAAAATGTTCCTAAATGACATACTGGTGACCGAAAACCCAAACGGAGATTCTAACCCAGGTTTTCTCAACTGGGGTTTCATGGAACCAAAGGGTTCCTCCAGTGGTTGCTAGAGGTTCCTTGAGCAATTTCTGCCTCTCAGAGAAGCTCTCACTGACACCATTGATTATTTTTTGGCTACAGTATCTGTAAAGGGGTAATTCTTCCTAATGACCACAAGTGTAAGGAGCATTCTCCCCGCTGACCATCACATGTATCATGAGTTGTAGATATAGTCATTTGTAGCTCGGGTTCTCTGAGACAGTAAATGCTGACCGGAGAGGTGAGGAGGATTCTGGGAGGTCACATAACATCACGCTCATATCTTTACTTAAAACTGAGATCTGACCCGAGGTGAGAAGGATTCTGGGAAGTCTGTGATGATAATTTTTACTTTCTATCCTTACACAGGATTATAAAGTAGCGAAGAAAACATCGAGTGAACCATTTACACCCAAGAGTTATGTGAAAGGGGCATCACCCATCACAGTGCCTCCACCTCACTGCCTGAAAAAAACAGTGAAAAGAAAGTTCTAGAAGTCATCAACAAGATCACTGAGCTGCTGACAGGAGAGGTGAGCGGTGCCGGGAATTCTGGGACATTATCCAGTAACAGACAAGGGATGTGTCTGGATGGTGACTGTATCATTGTGTGTGTCAGGTTCCTATAAGGTGTCAGGATGTCACTGTGTATTTCTCCATGGAGGAGTGGGAGTATTTAGAAGGACACAAGGATCTCTACAAGGACGTCATGATGGAGAATCAGCCGCCCCTCACATCACCGGGTAAGAGGAGACTTTATTGTAAAGGAGAGAGCAGTACGGAGGCTCCACCTAGATCCCCCATCATCTGATAAACACATAGGGCCAGATTCACGTATTCCAGAGCATCTTTGCTCTGGAGTAACGCTTCTGATTTGCGTTGCGCTGCCGAATTTTTAGGAGCAAGTGCTGTCATTCACGAAGCACTTGCTCCTAAAGTTGCGGCAGCGCATCGCAAATGAGCCGGCGGAATTCAAATGTCGCGGGTACGGGGCGTGTAGTATGCTAACTACGCGCGATCCCGCCGCCGACGTACTGCGCATGCGTCGAGTGTCAAAACATCCCCGTGCGCATGCTCCAAAATCTGTGAATGAACGTCAATGACGTCACATTCCCATTCATGACCGTTTTACGCAAGCGACGTTTTTTTTTTTTTTCCCGACGCGATGACGACGCCTATACCTAACATAGGATACTCCAGCCCCATGTAGGTATATCTATGCGCCGCGTATCCCGTCCGGAAACGTCGTAACGTCACTGCGTCGCGCCGGATTTCGATCGTGAATTGCCGATTTCCGCTCATTAACATATTTTTTGAGCGTAAATCGGCGGGAACGCCCCCGGCGCCATTTTTAAGTTGAAGTAACGATGCGATGGCGAAACTCAGTTACGCTGCTCGCATCGGAACTTCAACCCGGCGTTTCTTGTTTTCTGGTTACAGAAAACAGAAACGCCGGCTCAAAGCCACTGTTACGCTGGCGGATCACTCGATCCGCCAGCGTAACCTTTCATGAATCTGGCCCATAGAAACAATGTATTCAGTCAGTGTGTGTGTTTTCTACAGATGGATCCAGTAATGGGAACCCACCAGAGAGATGTCCCCATCCTCTGTATTCCCGGGATTCCACGCAGGAAGGTCACACCATCCCTCACCATCATCAGGTAGGTGGGACTGTATTCTAACCATGAGAGGACATTCTATGAAATTCCTGGTTCCTTCCTTTGTACAAATGTATTCTGTTCTCTTTGGGGTTTAGAATGGAGAACTCAAAGACATCAAAGTTGAGGTTAAAGAGGAAGAAGAAGAGAGGTTGGTGAGTGGAGATCAGCAGTCTATGGAGGAGGGTTGTCCTCTGGATTCCCACAATTCTACACAGGAAGATCTCCAATATACAGAGAATGGGAGATCAGGAGATCAGGTAGATGGGGCTGGGCACAAAGAACTAAAAGATAATTCTATGGGAGAACATTCTTCTATGTCATCTCTTATTATTGTCAGCAGTGTTTCCAGATGTTATATTTTATCATCTCTGGAATTTAGAAAGAAGAATTAAAAGAAATCAAAGTTGAGGATAAAGAGGAAGAAGAAGAGATGTTGGTGAGTGGAGATCAGCAGTCTATGGAGGAGGGAGGTCCTCTGGAAATCCACCCAGGAAGATCACAATTATAAAGATAATGATCGGGTAGATGGGACTGGCCAAAAATAACTAAAGAATTATTCTATGAGGACATTCCTCTTTGTAATCTCTTGTTCCTTTTTCTAAATGTATTCTGTTACCTTTGGGGTTTAGGATGAAGATTTTAAATTCATCAAAGCTGAGATTAAAGAAGAAGAAGAGACGTTGGTGAGTGGAGATCAGCAGTCTATGGAGGAGGGTCGTCCTCTGGATTCCCGGGATTCCACCCAGGGAGATCACCCCTATACAGCGAATAATCAGATAGATGGGACTGGGGAAAAAAAACGTACAAATAATTCTGAGTGGACATGTAATCATTTATTGTTGGCAGCAGTTTACAGATCTTATATTTCATCATCTCTGGAATTTAGAATGAAGAACCTAAAGATATCAAAGTTGAGTATAAAGAGGAAGAAGAGATGTTAGTGAGTGGAGATCAGCAGTCTATGGAGGAGGGTCGTCCTCTGGATTTCTGGGATTCCACCCAGGAAGATCACAACTATAAAGGGAATGATCAGGTAAATGGGACAGGAGAAAAACAACTCGAAAATAGTTCTATGAAAGGACATTCTTCTATTTAATCTCTTGTTCCTTTTCTATAATCTTTGGGGTTTAGAATGAAGAACGGAAAGACATCAAAGTTGAGGATAAAGAGGAGGAAGAAGAGAGGTTGGTGAGTGGAGATCAGCAGTCTATGGAGGAGGGGGAGATGATTATGCAAAGTAAACAGGAGGAATCTTCTCTACATAAGGACACAAGTAAGTCATAAACACTAATTACAGAAGCATTTCCTTTTTTTAATTTCCTCTTTACATTTTAAAGAATTCATTTTATATAATTTCATGGATTCACCCCCAAAAAACCTGCTGTTTAGATGCGGATAAAGGAAGGAAATTTATATCAAGCTTGGCCCAATTTTCCAACAGGAATGAAATAATTCCATCCTGATCCCGAAAAGTCAGTCAGATAATTTCACACACCGACATTCTACTATTTTAAATTCCTACAAATATTAGTAGCTGAAGAAACCCTCAATATCACGGGGTGCTCAACCTGAGGTCCTCCCAGCTGTTGAAGAACTACAAGTCCCATTAAGGCATTGCAAGGCTGACAGGTGCCTCTCACAGCCAGGGGCATGATGGGACTTGTCGTTTCACAACAGCTGGAGGGCCACAGGTTAAGCTTCCCGTGCTCAATACAATATATTTTTGTTTTTGGGTTTGTATGTGGGTGATGGAGATGTAATTATAATCAATATCCAGCGGTCACGTGACCCGGCTCTCTCCCAGCCTGTCTGCAGGGAAACAGTGGCAGGAGGAGTTTCTCGTCCTCTGTTGCTGGTCACATGTTCAGAAAAAAAAAAAAACAGCCTTTGTATTCCAAAGTAAAAACAAATACTTAATATCAATAAACTCTGAGAAAATGTTGAATGTTCTACCAACATAGGGCCAGATTCAGGTAGATGGGCGAATCTTTAAGTTGGAGTAACGTTTCTCATTTACGTTACTCCGCCGAAACTTTAGGAGCAAGTACTGTTATTCACAAAGCACTTGCTCCTAAAGTTGCGGCGGCGTAGCGAAAATGAGCCGGCGGAATTCAAATTGGGCGGGTAGGGGGCGTGTATTATTATAACTAGGCGCGATCCCGCGGCGAACGTACTGCGCATGCGTCGACTGTCAGTGCGCATGCTCCAAATTCTTTCAGGGAACGTCAATGACGTCAATCCCCATTCACGAACGTTTTACGCAAACGACTCGAATTTTTTTTTTTCCGATGCGATGACGACGGCCATACTTAACATAGGATACTCCACCTAGGGGGCATGTTTTTCTTTACACCGCGTATCTCTTACGGAAACGTCGGAAAGTCACTGCGTCGGGCCCGAATACGATCGTGAATTGCCGATTCTCGCTGATTAACATATTCTCTGCGTTAATCAGCGGGAACGCCCCCAGCGCCATTTTTAAAATTGCAGTTCCGATACGATGGCGTAATACAATTACGCCGCTCGTATAGGAACTCCAACACGGCATTTCTTGTTTTCTGACTACAGAAAACAGAAACGCCGGCTCAAAGTGAGAGTTATGCTGGAGTATCACTGATACTCCAGAGTAACTCTACCTGAATCTGGCCCATAATGTATAAGGCCTCGTACACACGATCAAATCTGTCCGCTGGAAACGGTCCGCCGCACCGTTTCAGCAGACAGATTCGATCGTGTGTACGGCCGAGCCGACGGATTTGGCCACCCGACAGATTTCAAAGCATGCTTTGAAATCTATCGGGTGGCAATCCGCCCGCCCGACATGTCTGCTGGTTAGTACACTTACCAGCAGACATGTCGTCCCGCTCCGCCGCCGAATGGATTCGGCGCATGCGCGGAAGTGTTTTACTCCCTGGTGCGGTGACGTGGCGGCGTCAACGTCACCGCCACGTCACCGACACGTCAGCGCGCCGTCTGCTGGTGGGGATTTTGGTTTGCTCGTGTGTACACGCGAGCAAACCAAAATCCCAGCAGACAGATTTGTTCAAATCTGTCGGACGGACAGATTTGAACAAATCTGTCCGCTCGTGTGTATGGGGCCTAAGACTTCTAACACTTCTTGAAAACTTGGTTTCCAACAGACGGACTCTATCTATGGAAGTCTACTGAGGGACGTCTTGCTGTATCTCAAGGTTATATTGCAGAAGATAATGGAATTGTACGATATTTTGTAGGAGTAAATCCTGTTCCTCAAAGCTTCCATCGCATACCTTCCCATCCAGACCGGTCGCTCCATCCCTCTAATTGTGAGGAACCTCCACCTACATCCAATGTTGATAGTCAGGATGTCCATCTAAGACCTCACAGTGTGCCGACATCACCAGGTCCAGCAGTGGACCCGTTAACGTGCCCCGAGTGCGGGAAGATCTTTATTTACAGAAGACACCTTCTTCAACACCAGAAACTTCACGTGGGCGATCGTTATTCATGTTCAGAGTGCGGAAGATGTTTTACTGAGCAAAAACTTCTCCTCAGGCACCAGAAAATTCATACAGGGGAGCGTCCATTTTCATGTTCAGAGTGCGGAAAAGCTTTCATTCTGAAAAACGCACTGGTTAGACACCAGAGAATTCATACAAGGGAGCGTCCTTTTTCATGTTTGGAGTGCGGAAAATGTTTTACTGCGCAAAAACTGCTCTTCGGGCACCAGAGAATTCATACAGGGGAGCGCCCTTTTTCATGTTCAGAGTGCGGGAAATCTTTTACTGAGAAAAAACTGCTCCTCAGGCACCAGAAAATACATACAGGGGAGCGTCCTTTTTCATGTTCAGAGTGTGGGAAATGTTTCATTTTTAAAACCGCACTGGTAAGACATCAGAGAATTCACAGTGGGGAGCATCCGTTCTCGTGTTCATTTTGTGTGAAATCTTTCATTAAAAGAGGAAACCTTCTTAAACACCAGAGAATTCACACGGGGGAGCGTCATTATTCGTGTCCAGAGTGCGGGAAAGCTTTCTTTGAGAAAAGAAAACTTGTTATACACCAGAGAAGGCACAGGGGTGAGCGTCCGTTCTCGTGTTCAGAGTGTGGGAAATGTTATACTGAGAAAGCAAAACTTCTCGCACATCAGAGAATTCACACGGGCGAGAGTCCTCATTTATGTTCAGAGTGCGGAAAATGTTTCAGTCAGAAATCAGACCTTCTTAAACACCAGAGAATTCACACTGGCGAGCGCCCTTTCTTATGTTCAGAATGCGGAAAGTGCTTTACTGAGAAAGGCGCACTTCTTACACACCAAAGAATTCACACAGGAGAGCGCCCTTTCCTATGTTCAGAGTGCGGGAAATGTTTCCGTCACAAGAACACACTTATTACGCACCAGAGAATTCACACTGGTGAACTGCCTTTTTCATGTTCAGAGTGCGGAAAGTGTTACATGGAGAAGACAAAACTTCTTGCACACCAGAAAAATTCACATGGGTGAAAGTCCGTATTTATGTTCAGAGTGCGGGAAACATTATGACCAAGGCCTTATAGGCTGAAACACGTCAACTGTTATCTTTCGCGTTTTGTTCACTGTGGCTTGTCAATAAAAGCAACGATTTTTTAAGGAGAAACAACCGGAGTGCAGATCTTTATTCCTACATTATGCCATAACCTACCTTGTGGGGGGCTTAAAACAACATTTTTATAGCTGGCTTTACTTCCTTTATAACTGTATGCCTAGCCCATATTTCACATAAACTGTTAGTCTCATTTGTTTCATGTACAACATCTGGGGAAGACAATCACAACATGTATATGAATACAGTGCATATATAGAGAAAATGGTCTTTAATTAAGAAAAGAAGGGGAGAGCAGTCATAGAATGCAGTATGGATGGTGGAGGAGAGCTGTCGGAGAATGTAGTGTGGATGGTGGGGGAGAGCTGTCGGAGAATGTAGTGTGGATGGTGGAGGAGAGCTGTCGGAGAATGTAGTGTAGATGGTGGGAGGAGAGCTGTCGGAGAATGTAGTGTGGATGGTGGAGGAGAGCTGTCGGAGAATGTAGTGTGGATGGTGGAGGAGAACAGTCGGAGAATGTAGTGTGGATGGTGGAGGAGAGCTGTCGGAGAATGTAGTGTGGATGGAGGAGAGCTGTCGGAGAATGTAGTGTGGATGGTGGAGGAGAACAGTCGGAGAATGTAGTGTGGATGGAGGAGAGCTGTCGGAGAATGTAGTGTGGATGGTGGGAGGAGAGCTGTCGGAGAATGTAGTGTGGATGATGGAAGAGAGCTGTCGGAGAATGTAGTGTGGATGGTGGGGGAAAGCTGGAGGAGAATGTAGCGTGGATGGTGAAGGAGATCTGTCGGAGAATGTAGTGTGTATGATGGAGGAGAAGATCTGTCGGAAAATGTAGTGTGGATGGTGAAGGAGATCTGTCGGAGAATGTAGTATGGATGGTGGGAGGAGAGCTGTCGGAGAATGTAGTGTGTATTATGGAGGAGAAGATCTGTCGGAGAATGTAGTGTGTATGATGGAGGAGAAGATCCGTCGGAGAATGTAGTATGGATGGTGGGAAGAGATCTGTCGGAGAATGTAGTGTGGATGGTGGGGGAGAGCTGGAGGAGAATGTAGTGTGGATAGTGGAGGAGAGCTGTCGGAGAATGTAGTATGGATGGTGGGAGGAGAGCTGTCGGAGAATGTGGTGTGGATGGTGGGAGGAGAGCTGTCGGAGAATGTAGCGTGGATGGTGAAGGAGATCTGTCGGAGAATGTAGTATGGATGGTGGGAGGAGAGCTTTCGGAGAATGTAGTGTGGATGGTGGGGGAGAGCTGGAGGAGAATGTAGCGTGGATGGTGAAGGAGATCTGTCGGAGAATGTAGTATGGATGGTGGGAGGAGAGCTGTCGGAGAATGTAGTGTGGATGGTGGAGGAGAACTGTCGGAGAATATAGTGTGGATGGTGGGGGAGAGCTGGAGGAGAATGTAGTATGGATGGTGGGAGGAGAGCTGTCGGAGAATGTAGTGTGGATTGGGGGGCATTGCTCTTGATTAAGCACATGATCTGAGCGTGAAAGGCATCAACAGCTTGTCCTGCTTTGCTTCTCTGTCTGTGAGGACAATAAAACGGAAAATTTATTGCCAAATACTTACCGTAATTTTCCCCTGATAGACGTGATGGCAGACTACGTGTGGGTTAACCCCGCCTCCTCTCGAATGCTATACGACCCCATTCCCTAGAAGTTTGAGCTTACTGCTAAGGACTGTGTTCCGTTTCTAGCTGACTCTTAGTCCAACTCTTATATTCGTACTCATGGTTGGGAACTCCGTCTGCCATTGAGTCTATAAGGAAAGGAAAATTACGGTAAGTATTTGGCAATACATTTTCAGTTTTCCTGACAGACTCCATGGCAGACTGTGTGGGAAATAATTAGCCAATCCACATGGGTGGGTATACTGGTCAAAAACAACTTAATATGCCATGTCAACCGACAGGATTCCTCCACTAAAAGATCATAGAGAAAACAGGCTTTATGAAAATAAAGTGACCTAAAGGCCTAAAAAGAGGCCCACAAGGTCGCTTTACAGATGGCATCAGAAACCTCATGCTGGGCTGCCACCTACAACGTCTTCAGACCCCTGGTAAAATGAGCCATCACTGCTTCTTGAAGAGTCCAACCCCTTAGCTTACAAGCCCGTTGGATAAATTGGACAATCGCTTCCCTTGTTACTGCTGGAGTGCTGTGTAAACCGATTAGTTACAAAGTCTAAAGGAAGAAGAAACTTGCAGGTACTTTTACAGTATTCCCCCTATCGCCGAGGGTGGATCACGATGAAGCCTGAGGCCCTGAATGTAGGTAAGACAACTTGGATCTCATGGAATAGAGATGTAACTTTACGGACTTCAGCCGCGAATGGGAGTAAGGACCCTCCGGTCCGGGCAGGAAGTCAGAAATGGCCTTAAATGGCTCAGGACCGGAACTCAGAGACTCCTTTCCCAAAGTAATGGCAACTACCAAGGCGGTTTTGCAAAAAAAAATCTTTGATAGAACGCGGAGCCGAACCTGCGGTACTGAATCCGTTCAGTAAGACAGGGAGAACCCACAAAAGGAAATCTTGACCTTCATTGGGGCCCGAGTCTTGCCACCCCACGGACCTGCCAGATTAAAGGGTGAATGGCCCTCGATATCCCGGAGAAGGCCGATAGGGCTGAGACTTGAACCCTGAGGGACTGACATAAATAGACAGACCCGAAGCCGGGGTATTTTGGGATCTCGGCCCTCTGCCTGGTCTATCCGTAGAATAAGAATCCAACAAACTTGGTCCACATTCTCCCGTAGCCCTTAATCGTGTTTGCCTTCTCAAGCTCATGAGGGTGGAAATCCTTCTTGACACGTACCTCAGAATTTCTGGCCCCTGCCGCTCACAAACCAACCACCTGTCCCAGAAATGCTGGAAGGGATTCAGGGCTGCTTCCTAAAAAAAAGGCTTGGTCTGAGAGGAAAAGGAACCAGGTCCCACAAGCTGGGCTGGGTCAGGCGTGAAAAACATGGCTTGTTTAGCCAGTAAGGCGTCACCAGCACACCCTCGAACACTTCTGTCTGAAAGAACCTAAGACGAACGGGGAAAGGCATATACCTTGCTGAAAACTCTGCCAGTCTGTCAGCATTTCATTCCGAAGGCTTGGCTGCAACGACTCTGGTTCTTCTCATCTTGCAGTTGCCGGGAAATGCAATAGGCCCACTTTGGGATTGACTCCCAAGGCCAGGATGACCTGGACTCTGAGAACGAAGTCTGCCGTGATTTTGGGCAGGTTTCTTGGGTCCATAATATAATGGGCTCGACTTCTTGGGGCAAGGTGGGGCTCCGAGTGCCCCCTTGTCACTTCACCTAGGAGACTATCGTGGTATTGTTTGTTCCCTTAAAGAAAATTTTTCGCCTTTTAGGACATGACCTGAATCTTAAAGAGCACACCAGGCTGCCCGTAGTTCCAGGACATTCAAGCCTGGGCTGTGATAACGGGCATTCCAGCTGCCAAATCCAAGCTCTTATCAGCTGAGAGTTTCCTATCCAGCACCGCTGGTATCGGTTGTGACTGTGACCCACGAATCATTATCATTATCTCCTGAGTTCCACTACTGGAGAAAATATAACCTGAAAGGCGCAGCCTCCACAGAGACCATTTGACCCTGGGGGGCATAGAGACCACTGTGCCAGTGATATTTAGGCACTATAAGGCCCTGCTTTTGTGAGGCTCTCAGAGTCCGTGATATTCTTCCTCGAATGGCTGGGATCTCTTTTCCTGGGATAGAGATGACACTTTCCATAGTGTCAAGCTAGGCCTCCAAACATAGCAAGCGTTTGAACAGGATCTACGTGGTTTTGCCTCAACTTATGAGCCAACCAATTTCTAGCAGTGTGATGATAAATTGCTGTCTGTGAATCTACAGCTTTTTGTCCTGGGACAGTAGCAGGAAGTCTTCAAAATGGTGGTACCACCGTATCCTTCTTGTTTTGATGAGGGCCACCATGGCCAGAGGAACTTTCAAAAAGACTTGGGGTGAGGATGTCAGCCTAGAAGGGAGGCAGGTGAACTGTATGGGCCAGATTCTCAGAGGCGTTACGACGGAGTATCTCAGATACCCCGTCGTATCGCCTTTTTTTTTGGCTCGTATCTATGCGTGTGATGCTGAGCATCACTTTTGCATAGATACGCTTCTACATCCGACAAGCGTAATACAATTACACTTTCGGATCGTAGATGTAATGACAACTCCGGCCACTAGGTGGCCTTTACGTTGTTTTTTCATTTGCATATGCAAATGAAGTAGTACGCCGATTCTCGATCGCTTTTACGCCGCCCCGTCGTCGCCTACGTCGTTTTCGTCCGCGTAAGGTTACCCCAGCTTCTATGTGGAGTAACCTTACGAGGTCCCGTCGGATGCCGTCGTGTCCCGTCGGATGCCATGTTAAGTATGGCCTCGGGACCGCGTCGTGTTGTGCGTCGTTTACGTCGTTTGCGTACGTCGATTCTCAATGGGGCTGGCGTACGCTGCGATTACGTCGTTTACATTGAGAAAATGTGACGTCCTTTGGAGCATGCGCACTGGGCTTTTCCCCCGGCCGGCGCATGCGCAGTTCGTTCGACGCGGGGGCGCGCTTAATTTAAATACAAGCCGCCCCATTTGAATTGCGCGGGTTTACGCTGCGCGATTTACGCGACGTAAGCGAAACCTCGGGAGCAAGTGCTTAGAGAATCAAGCACTTGCTCCAGCAAGCAGCGGCGGCGTAGTGTAACTGGCTTACGCTACGCCGCCGGAATTCTATGAGAATCTGGCCCTATATGTTCCTGCCCAACCATGAACCAGAGATTTTTGAAAATTCTCCTGCAAGAGGCAAGTGGAAATAAGTAACCTTTAGGTTGATTGAAATTTGCCAAACACCTGGCTGCCCAGCTTGTTGGATGGTAGACAGAATCTTCATTTTGAATCTCTAGAGTTTTCTAAACTTAGGTAGGTTAGGTCTATCACAGGACATCATAACCCATTTCCCTTTAGCGCCAATAAGAGAGGGGAATACTCCCCTTGGAAATCTTTTCATTTCGGGACAGGCGCTTTGGCTTTTTGTGCCATCGGTGAAACCGCATAGGCCAGTGACACCTGCTTTTTTCTTCTATTCGTGGTCGCAGAGCAGAAACAAAACTGTTCTAATTCTTTCTGAAACCCTGGCTGGGCCTATAACGTTGTGCTTCTCTTGAACACTTCGGCCCTTCGTTGGGGCCTCTTCTGGCCTGGCAGACGTCCGTCCTGGGGTAAGCGCCTAGCCGTGACTGAGTACAGCACAGTGCAGGTCAAGCGGGCAAAACAAGTTGACAGAATCTTCCCCCCAGGAGCACCACTCGTTAGCTTCAATTCCTGGCCTAATAAGCCCCTGGCAAATTCTTTCGAAACTCCTTTGAGCATGGAATACACATATTCTATCCAAGCTTCCATCACCTTGGACATGGCCACGACAGACACAGCTAGCCATACCGGCTAGCCCCTAGAACCTCTTAAGGTCTAATTTATTCTCTTAAGCTTGTGTTTAGAGGATTCCAAGTCTTCTAGAGGAAGAGTGACATGTTTAGTTAGTCACATCAATTCTGCATCTACCAGGAGAACGTTTTCCAGATACATAATTTCCTGTCTTAAAGGGGAATAATATGAAGGTTTTGCTTGATAAAGAAGTTACAATGTTTACTTTGCTCCCACAATGATACCCTTTACTTCAAAAGAAGTGGGAAATTGGAGCGCCCCCTCTCCTGATGCTTAAGGAATCTCCTTTGAATAGCCCGGGGAGTGGAAGTGTCTTCTCACTTAAGGCCTTCTTTGACCGTTTTAATCTGTGGCGAAACTCAGGCTAAGTCAAGGCCTCCGACAAGCTCATATCCCTCTATCTCGCTGTGCAAGGAATCAGGGAGGCATTATAAGGCTAGGATGGGCCCCGATCCTCCCGGGCTTCATCAATCAGGGAGCTCGGCGTGCGGAATGTACCCTACTCCTTTAGGGATTGTTGCATCACACGCTTAACTAGAGACTCTATTTGACGGATTTCAGTCTCGCTTCCCCCAAGCGCCTGGGCATAGCATGAGTCACAAATCATTTTTTGCCCTCCGGGACTTGTGTCTGACGTCCTAAGCATGCTTCTGCGATCGGAGCGACTGTGAATTCAGGAGGAGGAATGGAAACATCTCCTTTGATTGAAGGATGAATGGGAACATCTCCTCTGATTGAAGGAGGAATGGGAACATCTCCTCTGATTGAAGGAGGAATGGGAACATCTCCTCTGATTGAAGGAGGAATGTGAACATCTCCTTTGTCTGGAGGAGGAATGGGAACATCTCCTCTGATTGAAAGAGGAATAAGAAACATCTCCTTTGTCTGGAGGAGGAATGAAAACATCTCCTCTATTGACGGGCCTGAGGAAGAGAATCACATCTGGACCTGAAAAAGGAATGATGACTTTGGGGCCTGGCAAGGTCCCTGGCGTCTCGAACAGCAAACTGGTAAAGCTAAAAATAGAGAAGGGTAGTGCAAAGATAGCTATGATAATGGGGCATGCCGCATGTGTCCAGCTGACAGCAGACCTAGCCCCCTTCCTCACACCCCCACGTCCCAAGAGCGTGAGAGTTAGCCGCGCAGGTGGTACCCTGTCCGTAGCTTCCTGGAGGACTAGGCGACAATCTACAGACTGAAGGGACACTCCATGTCCCAGAAGAAAGGAGTAAAAATTGGCCGCATAATGGGCATGTACTTCTCCTTTAAGAGACTACTGTCATTCTTCCCTCCCCTGCACCATAGTCTCAAGTTGGCACTTACCTAAACCTGGGTGCCTGGTGCTTGAAGAGAGTGCCGTAGTCTGCGCCCAAACAGTCTCCGATGTGACTGAAAAGGTTAGCAGGGATTCAAATTTCCCTGCTGTGGAGATGTCACTGCAATGCCTCAAGCGCGCCTGCGCTGTAGCGATCCTGTGCCTGTGCGGCCGCCGTGTGCCCCGCCGAGCTGCGCATGCGCAAACCAAGCCTCGGTTTCACACCATGATTCGCACATGTGGAGAAGTTTGTTGCGGCCGCAACCCAGAAGAGGGAGATGCGTCCTGGAACGCAGAAGCGTTCCAGGTGCCATAGCAATACCAGACATACAAAACATTGTGAGGGTAGACACAATACAAACATACAGAAACTTTCTGCCACGAAAAGGTATTTGTATTCAAGATTGTATTTCTTTTCTTTGTGAAAATTTCAACAAAAAGTTCTTCCAGACCTTGCCAGCCGATCCCTTGAAGACGTCTGGGTCCTGGCACACGCAGGCCATCCCTATCACTGGACGCATATGCCTGAAGCCACACACCCGCCCACGGCTGGGCCCTGGGCTCTCTCGACAGAGATAACATCATGTGGTCGGCACCAACTTCCACGGGGCTATAGATCGATCAATCTTTGGACGTCAGGGAACGTAAGTGCATTGTAGAAGGTCCAAATGAGGAGGACAAAAAAGGAACACAGTCCTTAGCAGTGAGCTCAAACTTATAGGGTATGGGGTCCTATAGCATTAGAGAGGAGGCGGGGTTAACCCACATGGAGTCTGTCAGGAAAGAATTTTTTTTGCATCAGTCCTGTGGTTGTGTGGGGCCAATTTTTTCTTCATTCTGGATATTTGTGGTGGTGACTGGTGAGCCCCCACACTGGTCTGTATTTAGATGTAAATGATCCGGTAAGGAGTTTCAGCACTATCTTGGTGTTTATTGTTTATTGCTTGTATAGCGTAGAATCACCCGAAGGTATCGAAACGCTTCCAGACCTTAACAATTCACAACGCGTCCGGGTGTTACAGGCATAAATTAATATAGTAACAATATACAATATGTACCACGATTAAAATCACTTAATATAACAACAATATAGAACCAAAAAACCAATACGATACAATATAAAACCATAAAAATCACATAAAACCAACGGAGAGACAATACACAATTCCCCATAAAACAAATTCAGCAGTACTTTCCTCCAAAATGTCCTAACCTCAATACTCCTATCATTCTGCCTCAACCCACAGGCTGGTTTTAAGATCCCTCCTAAATGTAAGTAAGTCCGGACTCTGTCTAAGACTTAGGGGAAGTAAATTCCATTCTCTCGAGCCGAGCACAGAAAAAGCCCGGCCCCCCCATTTTTTCAGCCGACTCTTTGGCTGTTCAAGGCGGAATTGGCAGCTCCATCTAAGGGAGCGGCCAGTAACATGTCTATTCAATTTGGCACAGAGATAGGTGGGTCCTAGCCCGTGAAACGCTTTAAAAACAAGTGTTACAATTTTAAAACGCACCCTCTGACCAACTGGCAGCCAATGCAGGGCAGCCTGATGTCTCGAGGTGGGGCAGTGGCCTCTGAGGTTTAATGCAAGCCTTACCGCCTGGTTCTGGACCTTTTGAAGTCTCCCAATCTGGACTTGAGGCAGTCCAGCCAGGAGACCAATTCAATAGTCCAGATGCGAAAGGACCAGAGCGCGCACCACCGAAATCCTTTCCAGATCCGATAGAAAAGGCAAAATGCGGTAAAGAAGCCGCATCTTAAAATGGCAGGTCTTGACAACCTGACCGACATAGGGGATTAACGTCAAGTTGCTGTCAATCAGGACCCCAAGTGTCCCCACCGTGTCAGCCGGCCGGGGGCACACCCCAGCCCCATCGGGCCACGATAACACCCAGTGTCACTCAGGAATATTCCCCGATCTTAGAACCTCGGTTTTGGCCTGGTTTAGCTGCAGGTAATTAGCTGCCATCCAGCTTTTTATGATCTCCAAACCTGGAACCAACTTGGCCTCCGCCTCTGGCTCATTGGTCGAGATTCTGGAGAACAACTGGATGTCATCCGCATAGGACTGAAATCGAAGTCCCAGATTTGCGATCACCGCCAACAGAGGGCGAAGATAGATGTTAAAGAGAAGATGGGATAGCGGGGACCCCTGTGGGAGCCCACATGTCACCTTGATAGGCTCCGAGTAGAAGTCCCCCAGTTTCACCCTATACTACCTTTCCTCTAAGAATGACTTAAACCATTTCAGGGCCTGATCACTCACTTTCGCCACCTCCTGAAGCCGCGTTATGGTGTGACATAATGATACATTTTTAGGAACGAGTGTGGTTTATTTTTACCTGGATATTTTCTTCACAATTAAAGAGATACAGACTTTTTTTTCCTATGTTGGCATTTTTTTTTTAACAGGCATTAAAATATATATATTTTTTTCATTGCTTTTCTAAAGGAAATGTTTGCAACGCTACAGTACACTTTTCTATTGACCTACAAATCCAGATAACGTAAAATAACCACCTAAGGCCAATGAAAAAGCCAATAACTTTTGCAAAGTATGTACTTATTTTTTTCCTTGGTTGACTTTTAACTTGCGCAAGAACACGGAAGAATGTTTTCAAAGTGTTCAGAAACAACGGAGGCGGTGTATTGTCACATTGGGCTCCCCATCACAGATTGCTCCGGAAATGACGTTCTGTCACCGCCATCTTGCTACACCCCACACCATTGCACAGTAATGATAGAGTGTGAAGGGGGCAAGCGGACATCTTGTTACACCCCACACCATTGCACAGTAATGATAGAGTGAGAAGGGGGCAAGCGGCCATCTTGTTACAACTATCGGAGTTTTAGATTTCACAAGTATTTTCAACACAAAACGGAGCTTACAGTATATGCTTAAATAAAGTGTTTGTAAATCCGACGGACTGTTTACATGTTAAATGTGACAATCAGAGGTCTTCTGTCACATTACCAACCATGTAAGGTCAGCAGCTTTGCTGCTGAGTTTAAAATTCAACATGTAAACAGTCCGTCGGATTCCAAACACTGTATTTTAAAGCGGGGGTTCACCCTAAAAGCTATTTTCTAACCATACAATAAGCTCACTTTCTACATTGATACTATGCCGACAATTTTTATTTTTTTTGCTGTACATACCTTCGTACAGCTATTTTCATGAACGGATTCCAGGTAGTGCCTCCCGCAGGACTGGGCGTTCCTTTCCAGTAGGCAGGTGTTTGATGTGATGACAAACACTAGCTCCCCCCGTCGTATAAGGAGCGCAACAAGATGCCGAACGGCGGTGCGCAAGCGCCGTATAGCGCCGACTCACCGTTCGGCTTCTTTCGGCATCTCGTGGCGCAGCTTATGCGACGGGGGGAGCTAGTGTTTTTAGGGTGAACCCCCGCTTTAAGCACATAAGCTCCGTTTTGTGTTGAAAATACTTGTGAAATCTAAAACTCCGGTGGGTGTAACAAGATGTCCGCTTGCCCCTTCTCACTCTATCATTTCTGTGCAATGGTGTGGGGTGTAGCAAGATGGCGGCGACAAAACATCACTTCCGCAGCATTCTGTGATAGGGAGCGGAATGTGACACTACAGCAGCATTCTTTATATTCACCCCAAGATGGCGATCTCACCAACTGTGAGTGGAACGCATAGACAGGAAATGAGGTGTGGTACAGACAGGAAGAAGTATTAAAGACAGGAAGTGAGGTAAGGGGGAAAAAAAATAGTTTCCGGTGAAGTAGAGAGGAGACATTGCTGGAACTGAGGAGGTAATAAGATATTATTTTATATTTACATCTAATTGCAACCCCTTCCCATTGTGTCCGTCCTCTTCATTCATATTTGTGATGCCTTTAACCATTGATTGTTATCCTCTATATACACGTGATGTATTTTTATCTCTGGCAAATGTTGCTACACACTTGTATACGATATACAATTACTGTACATCAAACTCCCTCTATAAATACAGAAATACGACAAACCCAAACCCTCTACTGAGATTTCCATCTGGGAAAATATACTGCACTTCTTCACCTGGTAGGACATCAAACAAATCACGTTATTAAAATATCTTATACAGGTTCTCCGACCCTCCTTCAAACTCCCTTGATCACCACAACTCTGCTCTTTCATGGTAGTCCACCTATCTAAACACTCCTTGGGTGTCACATACAACTCCATCTCCTTCCCTCCTCTTCCTCTTTCCATAGATGTCCTCAAAGGCCTTCAGGTGATCCCTGAAAACTCATCTCATCAGGAAAGCTCATATTATTATTATTATTATTATTATTATTATTAGGGTTGTCCCGATACCACTTTTTTAGGACGGAGTACAAGTACCGATACTTTTTTTCATGTACTCGCCGATACCGAATACCAATACTTTTTTTTAAATGTCATGTGACATTTCAAACCACAATACAGACTAAGGATATTTTCTTTAGAATTATGAAGAACTTTAACTCAAGACATTATAAAAGAATAAAAATATTTCATTTGCTTGTCACGCAGTAGTAAAAAACTCACAGAACATGTTGATAAATACAAAAAAAAAGTATCGGCAGAAGCATCGGGAGCATTTGTGCGAGTACAAGTACTCCCGCAAATACTGGTATACTAGTATCGGTATCGGGACAACCCTTATTATTATTATTATTATTATACAGGATTTTTATGGCGTCAGCAGTTAAAGTGGTTGTAAACCCAAAAAATGGTAAAAAAAAAAAATGCAAAACAAAGGCATTATAAACTAGTATGACTAGCATACTGGCTCATTATGCATTACTTACCTTAGATTGAAGCCCCTGAAGCCGTCCTCGTCTCCCCCTCTGGCTGCAGACATCTCTCCCGGAGGTTACTTTCGGGTATCGCCACTCCGGCACTCTGATTGGCAGGAGCGGAGATGACGTCATCCCGCACATGCGTACGGGAGCCGTCAAAGCTGGCATTATTCATTCAGAAAACCGTCATTCTCAGTGCGCCTGCGCCATTGTCTACATTCTTTGTGGCAATTACCATATAGGTTTAGAAGATATTGCAAACACCTACATGTAAGCCTTAATCTAGGCTTACCTATAGGTAAAACATGTCAGAGAGAGTTTACACCCACTTTAACACAGCACTTTAGAATTTAAAAGGGAGAACGTACAGTTAAATACAATAACATACAAAAGGGTTAAGAGGGCGCTGCTCGTAAGAGCCTACAATTTAATAGAGTGGAGCAAGTGCTACAAAAGGTTGTAACTGGGGGAATGAGCTGATGGAAGTGGTAAAAGATTAGTTGGAGGAGTAATAGGCTTCCCTGAAGAGATGAGTTTTCAGGAATCGGTGGACGCAGTCAAGGTAGAACATAGCTGGACAGATTGGGGTAGTGAGTTCCAGAGGATGGGAGATCTGAAGCAGTGTAGGGATTGGCGGAGAGGGGTGGCAGACACTGAGCGGTTGGTAAGGTAGAGTGTGGTAGCAACATTCATGATAGGTTGAAGAGGGGATTGCTTGTGGAGAAGTAGGCCTATGAGGAGGGAGTTGCAATAGTCAAGGCGAGAGATGACCAGGGAGTGAATGAGGAGCTTGGTGGTTTCATTAGTTAAAAAGGGGAACATTTTAGAGATGTTACGGACGTGAAATCTACAAGCTTTTGACAAAGATTGGATTTGGGGCTGAAAGGACAGGCCAGAGTCTAGGATTACACCGCCCCATGCAGCGTGAATTCTCGGGAGTCGAAGGCTGCGGGGTAGGAGATAGAGTGGGATCAGGTATCAGGGACGTAGAGAGGCCACAGTGTAGGGGGTATCAGGGATGTAGTAGGGTCACAATACAAGGGGTAACTTATGGTATATCGTTACAGTGCTTGGGGGAATATCTAGGGTGTAGAGGGGTCAGAGTGGTGGGGGGATATCTGGGGTGTAGAGGGGTCAGAGTGGTGGGGGAATATCTGGGGTGTAGAGGGGTCAGAGTGGTGGGGGAATATCTGGGGTGTAGAGGGGTCAGAGTGGTGGGGGGATATCTGGGGTGTAGAGGGGTCAGAGTGGTGGGGGGATATCTGGGGTGTAGAGGGGTCAGAGTGGTGGGGGGATTTCTGGGGTGTAGAGGGGTCAGAGTGGTGGGGGGATATCTGGGGTGTAGAGGGGTCAGAGTGATAGCAGATATATTATATGCACAGGACAGCTTTGTTACTTTATGTATGTAGTATTTTACCACTGTTTATTTGCTGTACAGAATGATTGTTCATGTAGTTAATGTGGAGCTCCATCCAAAAGGGGAAGCTCTGCTTGTCTGCCTCCTACCTACCTGATGTCTGTTTACCTGCACTGTCTCCGTTGTAGGGGCTCCAGAGCATTACTTTGCCCAGGGGGCCTGATGTCACTGTCTATTTCTCCATGGAGGAGTGGGAGTATTTAGAAGGACACAAGGATCTCTACAAGGACGTCATGATGGAGAATCAGCCGCCCCTCACATCACCGGGTAAGAGGAGACTTTATTGTAAAGGAGAGAGCAGTACGGAGGCTCCACCTAGATCCCCCATCATCTGATAAACACATAGAAACAATGTATTCAGTCAGTGTGTGTGTTTCCTACAGATGGATCCAGTAATGGGAACCCACCAGAGAGATGTCCCCCTCTCTATTCCCGGGATTCCACACAGGAGGATCACACCATCCCCCACCATCATCAGGTAGATGAGGAACAATCACTGATAGTATCATTAGGATCTGTACATTATCTGCATTGTTACAATTGATGGCATTTTTATTATATATTCAGAGTGGAAAGATGAGAGAGTCTAAAGTTGAGGTTAAAGAAGAGATAAAAGAGGAGGATGATGAGGATGGGGTGATGGAGGAGTCGGGGTCTCTAAAAGAACACAAAGATCTGTACCAGGACACCATGGTGGAGTCATCCAGCTACAGAAACCCACCAGAGAGATGTCCCCGTCCTCTGTATTCCCGGGGTTCCACACAGGAAGGTCACACCATCCCCCATTATCATCAGGTAGGTGGGACTGTATTCTAACCATGAGAGGACATTCTATGAAATTCCTGGTTCCTTCCTTTGTACAAATGTATTCTGTTCTCTTTGGGGTTTAGAGTGAAGAAGTAAAAGACATCAAAGTTGAGATTAAAGAGGAAGAAGAAGAGAGGTTGGTGAGTGGAGATCAGCAGTCTATGGAGGAGGGTCGTCCTCTGGATTCCCACAATTCTACACAGGAAGATCTCCAATATACAGAGAATGGGAGATCAGGAGATCAGGTAGATGGGGCTGGGCACAAGGAAATAAAAAATAATTCTATGGGAGAACATTCTTCTATGTCATCTCTTATTATTGGCAGCAGTGTTTCCAGATGTTATATTTTATCATCTCTGGAATTTAGAATGAAGAACGGAAAGACATCAAAGTTGAGGATAAAGAGGAAGAAGAAGAGAGGTTGGTGAGTGGAGATCAGCAGTCTATGGAGGGGGGCAAGATCATTATGAAAAGTGAACAGGAAAAATCTTCTCTACTTCTCAGCGCAAGTAAGTAATATACACTAATGGCCCGTTAACGGCGATGCGAATATCGTACGAAAAATGTCGTCCGAGGAAGAATTGTACGATAATCGGATCGTTAGTACAGAGCTTTTGAGAGCCGACCATGACAGTTCATCCGATTATTATTTTATCAGACATGCACAAAAAATGTTCTCGTACAATACCAGATCGTACGATTTTCGTTTAGTCAGTACAGTTGTTGTCCGAAAATACAATACACATACATTAAATTACAACACGTACTCGTACGAGAATATTCGAGACTTTAATAACCTATTTTAATTTCTACTTTCAACTATTAAACAAAACAAATTGTACAATATTTGGATTGTGTGTATGGGGCATAATTGCAGAAGCTTTTCCTTTTTTTATTTTTTTATTTGCGGTTAAAGAATTCATTTTATATAATTTCATGGGTTGAAAAAAACAAATGTTCTTGGAATTCACCCCCAAACTCCAACCAGGTGAGGAATACAAAGACTAGGATTACTGGAACCGTGTCCTGTGGTCTGATGGGACCAAGATAAACTTATTTGGTTCAGATGGTGACACGTGTGTGGCGGCAACCAGGTAAGGAGTACAAAGACAAGTGTGTCTTGCCTACAGTCAAGCATGGTGGTGGGGGGGTCATGGTCTGGGGCTGCATGAGTGCTGCCGGCACCGGGGAGCTGCAGATCATTGAGGGAACCATGAATGCCAACATGTACTGTGACAGGGCAGGGCAGTATTCCAACATAACGACCCCAAACACACCTTCAAGATGACCTCTGTCTTGCTAAAGAAGCTGAGAGTAAGGGCTATTTCACACGGGGCGGATCAGTAATGATCTGCCCCGTGCACCTCCGCTTGCTCAGCGGGGATCGCTTTGTTGACAAGGCGGTCATCCCCACACTGTGCAGGGACCGCCCTGTCTTTTCTCCGAGCTCCCCTATGGGGGGATCGGATGAACAAAGACCATCTGTCCGTGTTCACTCGATCCACCAGACAGATAGAAAAGTTGTTTTTTTTCTCCGTCACACTTTGGCAGATCGGAGCAGGTCGGATGTCAGCGGGCATGTCACCGCTGACATCCGCGGCTCCATAGAGGTGCACGGAGCGCCCGTTCAGGTCCGCTTAAAAAACTGGCAGGTGGACCTGAATGGGCGCTCCGTGTGAAAGAGCCCTAAAGGTGATGGACTGAACAAGCATGTCTCCAGACCTAAACCCTATTCTCTAACATCCACCAGCTCCGTTATGTCATCATGGAGGAGTGGAAGAAGACTCCAGTGGCAACCTGTGTGAAGCTCTGGTGAACTCCATGACCAAGAGGGTTAAGGCAGTGCTGAAAATAATGGCTGCCACACAAAATATTGCCACTTTGGGCCCAATTTGGCCACTTTCACTTAGGGGTGTACTCACTTTTGTTGCCAGCAGTTTAGACATTAATGGCCGTGTGTTGAGTTATTTTGAGAGGACAGCAAATTTACATTGTTATACAAGCTGTACACTCACTACACAACATTGTAGCAAAGTGTCATTCCTTCAGTGTTGTCACATGATAATATACAGTGGAACCTCGGATTGCGAGTAACGTGGTTAACGAGCGTTTCGCAATACAAGCGCTGTATTTGAAAAAAAACTAACTCGGTTTGTGAGTGTTGTCTCACAAAACGAGCAGGATTCAATCCAAAGCTGAGGTGGGGGGGGGGGGGGCGGAACTGAACGGCGCAGTTCGGAAATACTCCGTTCCTGAGCCTTTCCGAGTCAGCTGAGCTGTTTTCGGGCCTTTCCGTGTGTTTCCGATGCTCTCCAGGGGCACCCCCCACCTCTGGCCACATGCGGTATTGCAGGCCATTGAAGTCGATGCGGAACAAATTATTTTTGTTTCCTTTGATTTCAATGGGGAAACTCGCTTTAATATGCAAGTACTTTGAGTTACGAGAATTCTCGGATTATGCTCGTAATTCGAAGGTTCTACTTTAGAATAAAATATTTACAAGAATGTACTTTTGTGAGATAATGTACGTTACATTTTTTTCTGCTTTGGTTGCACCCAGTTCCATGCCGGAGCTCTGAGAAACTGTTGAATGTTCTACCAACATAATGTATAAGACTTCTAACACTTCTTGAAAACTTGGTTTCCAACAGATGGACTCTATCTATGGAAGTCTACTGAGGGACGTCTTGCTGTATCTCAAGGTTATATTGCAGAAGATAATGGAATTGTACGATACTTTGTAGATGTAAATCCCTCGAATTGTGAGGAACCTCCACAGACATCCAATGGTGATAGTCGGGGTGTCCATCTAAGACCTCCCAGTGTGCCGACATCAACAGCTCCAGCAGTGGATCCCTTAACGTGCTTCGAGTGCGGGAAAATCTTCATCTACAGAAGACACCTTCTTCGACACCAGAAACTTCACGCGAGCGGTCGTTATTCATGTTCAGAGTGCGGAAAATGTTTTACTGAGCAAAATCTGCTCCTCGTGCACCAGAAAATTCATACAGAGGAGCGCCCTTTTTCATGTTCAGAGTGCGGAAAAGATTTCATTCTGAAAAACGCACTGGTTAGACACCAGAGAATTCACATTGGTGAGCGCCCGTTCTCGTGTTCAGAGTGCGGGAAAGCTTTCCTTGAAAAAGGAAAACTTGATATACACCAGAGACTTCACAGAGGGGAGCGTCCGTTCTCGTGTTCACAATGTGGGAAATCTTTCATTCAAAATAGAGACCTGATTAAACACCAGAGAGTTCACAAGGGGGAGCGTCCTCATTTATGTTCAGAGTGTGGGAAATGTTTCACTCAGAAATCAGACCTTCTTAAACATCAGAGAATTCACACGGGCGATAGTCCTCATTTATGTTCAGAGTGCGGGAAACGTTTCATTCAAAAATCAGACCTTCTTACACACCAGAGAATTCACACGGGTGAGCGTCCGTTCTCGTGTTCAGAGTGTGGGAAAGGTTTCATTTTGAAAAACGGACTGGTTAGACACCAGAGAATTCACACGGGAGAGCGTCCTTATTCATGTCCAGAGTGCGGGAAATCTTTCATTGAGAAAGGAAAACTTGTTGTTCACCAGAGAATTCACACAGGGGAGCGTCCGTTCTCGTGTTCTGAGTGCGTGAAATCTTTCATTGAAAAAAGAGACCTTCTTAAACACCAGAGAATTCACACGGGGGAGCGTCCTTATTCGTGTCCAGAGTGCGGGAAAGGTTTTCGTTACAAGAAAGCACTTATTAGGCACCAGAGAATTCACACTGATGAAAAGCCTTTTTCATGTTGAGTGTGGGAAGTGTTTCGCTGAGGAAAAAAAACCACTCCTCGCACACCAGAGAAAACACAGCGGCGAGCGTCTTTTCTTATGTTCAGAGTGTGGGAAATTTTACACGGAGAAAAGAGATCTTATTACACAACGGAGGAGTCATACCACTGAGGGTCAGATTTCCTCCTAGTGAGAAAATCTTATTATAACCACATGAAGATATACAGAAGAAGAGAGTAACCACTCAAGTGTGATTGTTGAACCTCTTCACTGGATCCAAAGCCACGGGTGCTGGCAATGCAAAAAGTAGGAAGGGAGGTTTGGACAGTCACACTACAAATAAAATTGGTTCCTTTATTGTAAAATCAAATCACAAAAATACATGCTACAGCAAAAAAACAGATGCAAGCTGACGCGTTTCACACTGGACCTCAGTGCTTAATCATAGCTAACCATGTGATCTATGATTAAGCACTGAGTTACAGTGTGAAACGCGTCAGTTGCATCTGTTTTTGTGTGTGTGGAAATCTTAGTATACCCACAAGAATATATAATAAATATAAAACTGTACGGAGGCTTTTAAAGTGTATATTTAAAAAAAAATAAAAATACACATTTCTCCAGCACATTTCTTCATGTTTTCACTCATTAACTACGTAAGGACCGGCCCATTTTTCAGACTCGTTTACAAGTTTAAAAAAAAAAAATGTTGCTATAAAATTACTTAGAACCCCCCCAAACATTATCTATATTTTTTAGACACCCTAGAGAATAAAATGGCGGACGTTGAAATACTTTTTACCAAACTGTATTTGCGCAGCGGTCTTAAAAACGCAATGGCCCAGATTCACAGAGAGTTGGGCGCACATTACGCCGCCGTAGCACAAACGCCGTATGCCACGCCGGCGCAGCGCGAAGAGGCATGCACTGTATTCAGCAAGCTTTTGCTCCCAACGCTGCGTGGCATATTTTTCGAAGGCGCAGGCCGGCGTTGGTGGAAGTGGGCCTGGCCCCATGCAAATGATAGTCCGAGAATTGTGCAGTGTTTTATGCCTGGCGTATCACGAACTGCGCTGTGACGTGGACGCATGAAACTGCACCCTTATGCGCATGCTCACAACCACGCCGGCACAACTGCCTAAGCTACGCCGTGAACGTAACGTACGCCCAATACGCCGGCCTGTGTTCTCTTGGGCAGAACTTAGGGGTGTACTCATTTTTGTTGCCAGCGATTTAGACATTAATGGCTGTGTGTTGAGTTATTTTGAGGGGACAGCAAAGGTACACTGTTATACAAGCTGTACACTCACTACACAACATTGTAGCAAAGTGTCATTTCTTCAAAGTTTTCAAATGAAAAGATATAATAAAATATTTACAAAAATGTGAGGGGTGTACTCACTTTTGTGAGACACTGTATATGATTCTAGTCTGCTGGATACAAAAATAAATGAACATGCAGCATCTGATCAAGATTTAGTCCCTTATATAGTTGGTAAGGTAGGGGCCCATTGAAACTGATGATTGCTTAGACGGGGGCTTCCTAACATTAGTTAATCAGAGGAGAAGATGGCCTCCTAGACTGGTGGTCGAAGGGGAGAATTGTCCTGATGTAGCACCCTGAGGTTTAGTCAGGGAGCTCCTCACAAATTTACTTGCCAGTAGTAGTTATCCTGGTCTCACCCGAATATATAGGTCAAGCGATCTATTGATTTCTTCCTTAGGCCCCTTTCACACTGAAGAGTTTTTCAGGTGGTATAGCGCTAAATAGCCTAAATACCGCTTGAAAAACTCCTGCCCCAGCATTCTCAATGTAAAAGCCTGAGGGCTTTCACACTGAGGCGAAATGCTGGCAGGAGAGAAAAATATCTCCTGCAAGCAGTATCTTTAGAGCGGTGAGAGGAGCGTTGTGTATACCGCTCCTTCCAATTTAAAACAACGGGAAACCGCGGTAATACCGCCCGCAATGTGCCTTTGCAGAGGCGCATTGCGGGCGGTATTACCCTTTTTCGGCCGCTAGCGGGGGTTAATATCGCACCGCTAGCGGCCAAATCCTGTGGCAATTCCGACGGTAAAGCGCCACTCTTTTTAACGGTGCTATACGGCCACCGCACCTCCACTGCCCCGTGTGAGAGGGGCCTAAGTTTGGCCTTGTTGCACTTTTTCGCTTCTAATACTAGGTGGCCGGGTACTTAGTGGTACTAAATATGAGAAGGGCAACCCAAGGTCAGGTTATGAGCATATGGGGTATCTGTCAATGGGCAGGGGTTTTCGTGGGTCCTTTGGCCTGCTGGGAAAACCTATATATTCGGGTGAGCTCAGGTGATCTCTGTGCTGTGCCATCTGGGTGGTTGTCTGGGTGGACGTGTGAGAGCTGTCGGCGAATGTAGTGTGGATGGTGGGAGTAGAGCTGTCGGAGAATGTAGTGTGGATGGTGGAAGGAGAGCTGTCGGAGAATGTAGTGTGGATGGTGGGAGGAGGGCTGTCGGAGAATGTAGTGTGGATGGTGGAGGAGAGCTGTCGGAGAATGTAGTGTGGATGGTGGAGGAGAGCTGTCGGAGAATGTAGTGTGGATGGTGGAGGAGAGCTGTCGGAGAATGTAATGTGGATGGTGGAGGAGAGGTGTCGGAGAATGTAATGTGGATGGTGGAGGAGATCTGTCGGAGAATGTAGTGTGGATGGTGGAGGAGAGCTGTCGGAGAATGTAGTGTGGATGGTGGAGGAGATCTGTCGGAGAATGTAGTGTGGATGGTGGAGGACAGCTGTCGGAGAATGTAGTGTGGATGGTGGAGGAGAGCTGTCGGAGAATGTAATGTGGATGGTGGAGGAGAGCTGTCGGAGAATGTAGTGTGGATGGTGGAGGAGAGCTGTCGGAGAATGTAATGTGGATGGTGGAGGAGAGCTGTCGGAGAATGTAGTGTGGATGGTGGGAGGAGAGATATCGGAGAATGTAGTGTGGATGGTGGAGGAGAGCTGTCGGAGAATGTAGTGTGGATGGTGGGAGGAGATCTGTCGGAGAATGTAATGTGGATGGTGGAGGAGAGCTGTCGGAGAATGTAGTGTGGATGGTGGGAGGAGAGATATCGGAGAATGTAGTGTGGATGGTGGAGGAGAGCTGTCGGAGAATGTAGTGTGGATGGAGGGAGGAGAGCTGTCGGAGAATGTAGTGTGGATGGTGGAGGAGATCTGTCGGAGAATGTAGTGTGGATGGTGGAGGAGATCTGTCGGAGAATGTAGTGTGGATGGTGGAGGAGATCTGTCGGAGAATGTAGTGTGGATGGTGGGAGGAGAGCTGTCGGAGAATGTAGTGTGGATGGTGGAGGAGATCTGTCGGAGAATGTAGTGTGAATGGTGGAGGAGAGCTGTCGGAGAATGTAGTGTGGATGGTGGAGGAGAGCTGTCAGAGAATGTAGTGTGGATGGTGGAGGAGAGCTGTCGGAGAATGTAGTGTGGATGGTGGAAAAGATCTGTCGGAGAATGTAGTGTGGATGGTGGGAGGAAAGCTGTCGGAGAATGTAGTGTGGATGGTGGGAGGAGAGCTGTCGGAGAATGTAGTGAGGATGGTGGAGGAGATCTGTCAGAGAATGCAGTGTGGATGGTGGAGGAGAGCTGTTGGAGAATGTAGTGTGGATGGTGGAGGAGAGCTGTCGGAGAATGTAGTGTGGATGGTGGTGGAGATCTGTCGGAGAATGTAGTGTGGATGGTGGAAAAGATCTGTCGGAGAATGTAGTGTGGATGGTTGGAGGAAAGCTGTCGGAGAATGTAGTGTGGATGGTAGGAGGAGATCTGTCGGAGAATGTAGTGTGGATGGTGGAGGAGAGCTGTCGGAGAATGTAGTGTGGATGGTGGAGGAGATCTGTCGGAGAATGTAGTGTGAATGGTGGAGGAGAGCTGTCGGGGAATGTAGTGTGGATGGTGGAGGAGAGCTGTCGGAGAATGTAGTGTGGATGGTGGGAGGAGAGCTGTCGGAGAATGTAGTGTGGATGGTGGGAGGAGATCTGTCGGAGAATGTAGTGTGGATGGTGGAGGAGAGCTGTCGGAGAATGTAGTGTGGATGGTGGAGGAGAGCTGTCGGAGAATGTAGTGTGGATGGTGGAGGAGAGCTGTCGGAGAATGTAGTGTGGATGGTGGAGGAGAGCTGTCGGAGAATGTAGTGTGGATGGTGGGAGGAGAGCTGTCGGGGAATGTAGTGTAGATGGTGGAGGAGAGCTGTCGGGGAATGTAGTGTGGATGGTGGAGGAGATCTGTCGGAGAATGTAGTGTGGATGGTGGGGGAGAGCTGTCGGAGAATGTAGTGTGGATGGTGGGAGGAGATCTGTCGGAGAATGTAGTGTGGATGGTGGGAGGAGATCTGTCGGAGAATGTAGTGTGGATGGTGGAGGAGAGCTGTCGGAGAATGTAGTGTGGATGGTGGGAGGAGAGCTGTCGGAGAATGTAGTGTGGATGGTGGAGGAGATCTGTCAGAGAATGTAGTGTGGATGGTGGGAGGAGAGCTGTCGGAGAATGTAGTGTGGATGGTGGAGGAGAGCTGTCGGAGAATGTAGTGTGGATGGTGGAGGAGAGCTGTCGGAGAATGTAGTGTGGATGGTGGAGGAGAGCTGTCGGAGAATGTAGTGTGGATGGTGGGAGGAGAACTGTTGGAGAATGTAGTGTGGATGGTGGGAGGAGAACTGTTGGAGAATGTAGTGTGGATGGTGGGAGGAGAGCTGTCGGAGAATGTAGTGTGAATGGTGGAGGAGAGCTGTCGGAGAATGTAGTGTGGATGGTGGAGGAGAGCTGTCGGAGAATGTAGTGTGGATGGTGGAGGAGAGCTGTCGGAGAATGTAGTGTGGATGGTGGGAGGAGAACTGTTGGAGAATGTAGTGTGGATGGTGGGAGGAGATCTGTCGGAGAATGTAGTGTGGATGGTGGGAGGAGATCTGTCGGAGAATGTAGTGTGGATGGTGGAGGAGAGCTGTCGGAGAATGTAGTGTGGATGGTGGGAGGAGAGCTGTCGGAGAATGTAGTGTGGATGGTGGAGGAGATCTGTCAGAGAATGTAGTGTGGATGGTGGGAGGAGAGCTGTCGGAGAATGTAGTGTGGATGGTGGAGGAGAGCTGTCGGAGAATGTAGTGTGGATGGTGGAGGAGATCTGTCGGAGAATGTAGTGTGGATGGTGGGAGGAGATCTGTCGGAGAATGTAGTGTGGATGGTGGAGGAGATCTGTCGGAGAATGTAGTGTGGATGGTGGAGGAGAGCTGTCGGAGAATGTAGTGTGGATGGTGGGAGGAGATCTGTCGGAGAATGTAGTGTGGATGGTGGAGGAGATCTGTCGGAGAATGTAGTGTGGATGGTGGGGGAGAGCTGTCGGAGAATGTAGAGTGGATGGTGGAGGAGAGCTGTCGGAGAATGTAGTGTGGATGGTGGAGGAGAGCTGTCGGAGAATGTAGTGTGGATGGTGGAGGAGATCTGTCGGAGAATGTAGTGTGGATGGTGGAGGAGATCTGTCGGAGAATGTAGTGTGGATGGTGGGAGGAGAGCTGTCGGAGAATGTAGTGTGGATGGTGGGAGGAGAGCTGTCGGAGAATGTAGTGTGGATGGTGGAGGAGATCTGTTGGAGAATGTAGTGTGGATGGTGGAGGAGAGCTGTCGGAGAATGTAGTGTGGATGGTGGGAGGAGAGCTGTCGGAGAATGTAGTGTGGATGGTGGAGGAGAGTGTTTAGTGATGTGGACAATCATGAGGGAACAATGTTTTGTGGGGATGTAGATACTGATGATAAATAAAAGTCTCTGTCAGGGTATGGTCACTACTGAGGAAACAATGTGCACAGTGGGGACCTTTTACAAAACAAGAGGATTTTTGTATTCTAATTTTGAATAATTATATTATCAAAGTATTGTTTTTAATGTTTCCCTTTTAATGTCTGAGTATTACCCAATGTATAAAAAGTGCATGTGTATAATGGAGAAATGCCCCATAATGCAGCAGGAAGAAGGCCGAAACATTCTCCGCTGTTCCTAAATTCTCCATGATGAGTAACTCGTAAGTGGCTTGTACAGACAGGAAATGATGTAACATACAGACAGACAGGAAGTTCCAGGTGAGAGGGGAGTCGGGAGGAAGTAGGAGACATTGCTGGAACAGGCAGCAGAGGAGGTAATAAGATATTATTTTCATGTCCATCCTCCATAGTCGCTGTGATTGTATGTGCAGAATTATCCAGCTGTCCATCCAGAGCCTCTGGTTTATAGTTGTGTCCATTTGCCCCCACCTACCCCCAACTGTCCCCTTCCATTTGGTTGGATCGGATGGGAGGGCCCATGGAGTAGAGTGGGCTGTGTCCGTATTCGCTCTGCACATACAGCGTGGACATGGATTTGTCATCTGTCTGCTCCACTTATTGTGGCCCGCGACCAGTTACCAAGTTGCTTAAGTGGCCCTCACTCTCCAAAAGGTTGGGCACCCCTATCCTAAAGGAAGAAATGCATACTGTTCTTGCATTGGAGGGTTCCGTTTGTTACCTAGGACTTGCTTGTCCTCACATAAGTGCACAGAAACTTGTATAGTCTGATATACATTTTTTTAGAAATTATTTGGAAAATATTTGAACATCCTGTCTAAAAATATTGTATTCATCATGTTAAAATAAAATATTCCACAATTTTTTTTTTTCTTTTTTCAAGATAATTCAGATAATTCTCAGTTTATTATCTGTCTACAGAGAGGAGAGTCCTGTATAGATCACATGATTGAGGATGGAGGAGGACCCGAGTCACATGACTGAGAGAATATTAGGCCTCACCCTGGAGATCATCTACCTGCTGACCGGAGAGGTAAGGATGAATGGGAGGTCACAGGACATCACTCTTATCTCTATTAATAAAACACAGACCTGACCGGAGAGGTGAGGAGGATTCTGGGAGGTCACATGACATCACTCTTATCTCTATTAATAAAATACAGACCTGACTGGAGAGGTGAGGAGGATTCTGGGAGGTCTCATGACATCACTCTTATCTCTATTAATAAAACACAGACCTGACCGGAGAGGTGAGGAGGATTCTGGGAGGTCACATGACATCACTCTTATCTCTATTAATAAAACACAGACCTGACCGGAGAGGTGAGGAGGATTCTGGGAGGTCACATGACACCACTCTTATCTCTAATAATAAAACACTGACCTGACCGGAGAGGTGAGGAGGATTCTGGGAGGTCACATGACATCACTTTTATCTCTATTAATAAAACCCATCTGGAGTGGTAATGAGTATCTTGGAATACCTGAAATGAAAATTATTATCTCTCTTTACACAGCGTTATGAAGTAGTGAAGAATATATATGGTGAGTCATTAAAAATTAGCAGCTGTCTTCCTGAGGCCACAACAGGAACTCCACCTCAATGTCTGTCAGCTGAGAGTAAATACACCAAGATTCTGGAGGTTACCAACAAGATCACTGAGCTGCTGACAGGAGAGGTGAGCGGTGCCGGGAATTCTGGGACATTATCCAGTAACAGACAAGGGATGTGTCTGGATGGTGACTGTATCATTGTGTGTGTCAGGTTCCTATAAGGTGTCAGGATGTCACTGTCTGTTTCTTGATAGGATTGGAGGTATTTAGAAGACCTTTCTAAGGATGCGAAGACAGAGAATTGCCAAAGCTTCACATCACCGGGTAAGAGGAGACTTTATTGTAAAGGAGAGAGCAGTACGGAGGCTCCACCTAGATCCCCCATCATCTGATAAACACATAGAAACAATGGGCCAGATTCAGAGAGCCATTACGCCTGTCTAACTGGTGTTAGACTGGAGTACTTTCAAATTACGCGTGTTTTTTAGCTAGTCTGAAACCTCAAACCATGAAAATTCGGCTGCGGGCTTCAATTCAACTGGCTTACGTGTTTGTACGCCTTCGGATCTACGCTGCAATAAAATTGCAGCCACTGGGTGGACTTCCCGTCGTTTTCTGCGTCGGGGTATGCTAATGAGCTTTTGCCGGCGATCCCCGAAATTACGATTTTTAATCGCAATCTCTTACGGCATCTTTAGTCATCTTTTTTCTGCGTAAAACTATACCAGCTTTTTGCTGGTCTAATATAAGACAGCCCATGTTAAGTATGGCCGTCGTTCCCGCGTCGAATTTCGACGTTTTCCAACGTCTTTTATTATTTTTTACGTAAGTCGTCCGGGAATAGGAATGTCCGTAAACGACGCTACTCCAAAAAAAATTACGTAACGACGTGATTTCGCGCAATGCACGGCGGGAAATTTCTGAACGGAGCATGCGCAGTTCGATCGCCGCGGAAACGCGCCTAATTGAAATACTTCACGCCCTCTAATCGCGTATTTCGATTACGTGGCGAGAAATAGACTACGCCGCCGTATCGTACGGGCAAAAATCTAACAGAAATCGATGTAGAGCCTTGTAAAATACGGCAGCGTAGAGTATTTCGAATACGCTGCGCAAATTTACATGTACCTGAATCTGGCCCAATGTATTCAGTCAGTGTGTGTGTTTCCTACAGATGGATCCAGTAATGGGAACCCACCAGAGAGATGTCCCTGTCCTCTGTATTCCCGGGATTCCACACAGGAAGATCACATTATCCCTCACCATCATCAGGTAGGTGGGACTGAGCAAACAGAACAATTCTAATCTATAAATTGACATTCTACTATGTAATCTCTTGTTTCTTCCCCCCCACTATATTCTATCATTTTGGGGTTTAGGGTGAAGAAGTGAAAGACATCAAAGTTGAGGTTAAAGAGGAAGAAGAAGAGAGGTTGGTGAGTGGAGATCAGCAGTCTATGGAGGAGGGGTGTCCTCTGGATTCCCACAATTCTACACAGGAAGATCTCCAATATACAGAGAATGGGAGATCAGGAGATCAGGTAGGGGGGGCTGGGCACAAAGAACTAAATAATTCTATAAGACGACATTCTTCTATGTCATCTCTTATTATTGGCAGCAGTGTTTCCAGACGTTATATTTTATGATCTCTGGAATTTAGAAAGAAGTACGGAAAGATATCAAAGTTGAGGATAAAGAAGAAGAGAGGTTGGTGAGTGGAGATCAGCAGTCTATAGAGGAGAGAGGTCCTCTGGATTCCACCCAAGAAGATCACAACTATAAAGAGAATGATCAGGTAGATGGGACAGGAGAAAAACAACTCGAAAATAGTTCTATGAAAGGACATTCTTCTATGTAATCTCTTGTTCCTTTTCTATCACCTTTGGGGTTTAGGGTGAAGAACTTAAAGACATTAAAGTTGAGGGTAAAGAGGAAGAAGAAGAGAGGTTGGTGAGTAGAGATCAGAAGTCTATGGAGGAGGGTCGTCCTTTGGATTCCCAGCAGTCTACACAGGAAGATCTCCAATATACAGAGAATGGGAGATCAGGAGATCAGCAGTCTATGGAGGAGGGGGAGGAGATTATGAAAAATAAACAGGAAAAACCTTCTCTACTTCTCAGCACAAGTAAGTAATAAACACTAATGGCCCGTACACACGATCCGAATATCGCATGAAAAATGTCGTCTGAGGAATAATCATGCGATAATCGGATCGTTAGTACAGAGCTTTTGAGAGCCGATCATGACGATTATTTTATCGGACATGCAGGAAAAATGTTCTGGTACAATACCAGATCGTACGATTTTCCTTCAGTCAGTACAGTTGTTGTCCGAAAATACAACACAAATACATTACAACACATGACATCATTTCTAATTTTTTTTATGTCGTATGAGAATTTCCGTGACTTTAATAACCTATTTATTTTGCGACTATTAAGCAAAAAAAGTCGTACGATATTCGGATCGTGTGTACGGGGCATAATTGCAGAAGTATTTCCTTTTTTTTTTTTTATTTATTTCTTTGCGGTTAAAGAATTAATTTTATATAATTTCATGGGTTGAAAAAAACAAATGTTCTTGGAATTCATCCCCAAACTCCAACCAGGATTATGCCGCGTACACACGATCACTTTTTGTGATAAAAAACTACGTTTTTCAAACTTAATTTTCAAAAACGACATTGCATACACACCATCGTTTTTCCACAATGCTCTTGCAAAGCGCGGTTACGTAAGACACTTTCGACGCCACTCTGTTCCATTGAAGCTCCCATCTCATAACTTGCTTCTAAGCATGCGCGGGTTTAAAAACTTTGTTTTGCCCACACACGGTCACTTTTTATGACACAAAAAACGACATTTTGAAAAACGACACAAAAAATTCAAGCATGTTGGAAAAAAAATTTGGTCGTTTTTTTGAAGACATAAAACCACGTTTTGCCCACACACGATCAATTTAAATGACGTTTTTTAAAACTTAGTTTTTTTTTCATCACAAAAAGTGATCGTGTGTACGCGGCATTAGGATTACTGAAACCATGTCCTGTGGTCTGATGAGACCAAGATGAAGGTAATTGGTGTCAGGCGTGTGTGGCAGCAACCAGGTGAGGAGGACAAAGACAAGTGTGTTGCCTACAGTCAAGCATGGTGGTGAGAGGTGTGCCATGGTCTGGGGCTGCATGAGTGCTGCCGGCACCGGGGAGCTACAGATCATTGAGGGAACCATGAATGCCAACATGTACTGTGACATACTGAAGCAGAGCATGATCCCCCTCCCCTCAGAGACTGGGCCGCAGGGCAGGATTCCAACTTGATAACGACCCCAAACACACCTCCAAGATGACCACTGCCTTGCTGAAGAAGCTGAGGGTAAAGGTGATGGATTGGCCAAGCATGTCTCCAGACCTAAACCCTATTCTCCAACATCCATTAACACCCTATTCTCCAACATCCATTAACACCCTATTCTCCAACATCCATTAACACCCTATTCTCCAACATCCATTAACACCCTATTCTCTGTGATGTCGTCATGGAGGAGGGGAAGAGGACTCCAGTGGCAACCTGTGTGAAGCTCTGGTGACCTCCATGCCCAAGAGGGTTAAAGCAGTGCTGGAATATAATGGTGGCCACACAAAATATAAGCACTTCGGGCCCAATTTGGACACTTTCTCTTAGGGGTGTACTCACATTTGTTGCCAGCGGTTTAGACATTAATGGCCGTGTGTTGAGTGATTTTGGAGGGGGCGGCACATTTACACTGTTATACAAGCTGTACACTCACTACACAACATTGTAGCAAAGTGTAATTTCTTCAGTGTTGTCACATGAAAATATACAGTGGAACCTCGCTTTGCCAGTAACGTGGTTAGTGAGCATTTTCGCAATACAAGCGTTGTATTTAAAAAAAAAAAACTAACTCGGTTTGCGAATGTTGTCTCTCAAAACTAGCAGGATTCAAGCCAAATCGGTGGGCAGTACCGCATTTGGCTTGAGGTGGGGGGGGGGGCCCGAGCCAAGCGGAGCTGAACAACGCCGGCCGGCGCCATTTGGAAATACTTGTTCCCGAGGTCGGCGGAGCTGTCCTCAGTCCTTTCCATGTGTTTCCGGCGCCAAGCCCCCCCCCCCTACCTCTGGCCACATGTGGTATTGCAGGCCATTGAAGTCAATGCAGAACAAATTATTTTAATTTCCATTGACTTTAATGGGGAAACTCGCTTTGATATGCAAGTACTTTGGATTACGCGCATTCTCCTGGAACGGATTATGCTTGTAATCTGAGGTTCCACTGTATAATAAAATATTTAAAAGAATGTGAGGGGTGTACTTATTTTTGTGGGATACTGTACGAGCTGTCCTTGGGCCTTTCCGTGTGTTTCCGATGCTCTCCAGCGCTTACTTTTGTGAGATAATGTAAGTTACATTTTTTTTCTGCTTTGGTTGCACCCAGTTCCATTCCGGAGCTCTGAGAAACTGTTGAATGTTCTACCAACATAATGTATAAGACTTCTAACACTTATTGAAAACTTGGTTTCCAACAGATGGACTCTATCTATGGAAGTCTACTGAGGGACATCTTGCTGTATCTCAAGGTTATATTGCAGAAGATAATGGAATTGTACGATATTTTGTAGGAGGAAATCCCTCGAATTGTGAGAACCCGCCACATACATCCAATGGTGATAGTCGGGGTGTCCATCCCAGTGTGCCGACATCAACAGCTCCAGCAGTAGACCCGTTAACATGCTGCGAGTGCGGGAAAATCTTCATTTACAGAAGACACCTTCTTCAACACCAGAAACTTCACGCGCGCGACCGTTATTCGTGTTCAGAGTGCGGAAAATGTTTTACTGAGCAAAATCTGCTCCTCGTGCACCAGATAATTCACTTTTCATGTTCAGAGTGCGGAAAAGCTTTTACTCAGAAAAGCGCACTGGTTAGACACCAGAGAATTCACACGGGAGAGCGTCCATTCTCGTGTTCAGAGTGCGGGAAAGCTTTCCTTGAGAAAGGAAAACTTGATATACACCAGAGAATTCACAGGGGGGAGCGTCCGTTCTCGTGTTCAGAGTGTGGGAAATCTTACATTCAGAATTCTCACCTTCTTCAACATCAGAGAATTCACACGGGCGAGAGTCCTCATTTATGTTCCGAGTGTGGGAAACGTTTCACTCGAAAATCGGACCTTCTTACACACCAAAGAATTCACACGGGTGAGCGTCCGTTCTCGTGTTCAGAGTGCGGGAAATGTTTTACTGAGCAAAATCTGCTCCACGTGCACCAGAAAATTCACTTAGAGGAGCGTCTTTTTTCATGTTCAGTGTGCGGAAAAGCTTTTATTCAAAAAAACGCACTGGTTAGACACCAGAGAATTCACAGGGGGGAGCGTCCGTTTTCGTGTTCAGATTGTGGGAAATCTTTCATTCAAAATAGAGACCTGACTAAACACCAGAGAGTTCACAAGCGGGGGCGTCCTCATTTATGTTCAGAGTGTGGGAAACGTTTCACTCAGAAATCTCACCTTCTTACACATCAGAGAATTCACACGGGTGAGCGTCCTCATTTATGTTCGGAGTGTGGGAAATGTTTTACTCGGAAATCGGACCTTTGTACACACCAGAGAATTCACACGGGTGAGCGTCCTCATTTATGTTCAGAGTGTGGAAAATGTTTCACTCAGAAATCTCACCTTCTTAAACACCAGAGTATTCACACGGGTGAGCGTCCGTTCTCGTGTTCAGAGTGCGGGAAATGTTTCTTTTTGAAAAAAGTACTGGTTAGACACCAGAGAATTCACACAGGTGAGCGTCCTTATTCGTGTTCAGAGTGTGGGAAAGGTTTCTTTTTGAAAAACGTACTGGTCATACACCAGAGAGTTCACACAGGTGAGCGTCCTTATTCGTGTCCAGAGTGTGGGAAAGCTTTCATTGAGAAAGGAAAACTTGTTATTCACCAGAGAATTCACACAGGGGAGCGTCCTTATTCGTGTCCAGAGTGCGGGAAATGTTTCCGTTACAAGACAGTACTTATTAGGCACCAGAGAATTCACACTGGTGAAAAGCCTTTTTCATGTTGAGTGTGCGAAGTGTTTCGCTGAGAAAAACAAAAAAAAAACACTCCTCGCACACCAGAGAAAACACAGCGGCGAGTGTGCGGGAAATTTTACACAGGTGAAAGTCCGTATTTATGTTCAGAGTGCGGGCAACATTTCTTTCAGGAATTAGACCTTCTTAAACACCAGAGAATTCACAGAAGCAAGCTCCTTTTCTTATGTTCAGAGTGCGGGAAATGTTTCACTAAGGAAAGAGATTTTATTACACACCGGAGGAGTCATACCACCGAGGGTCAGATTTCCTCCTAGTGAAAAAATCTTAGTATAACCACATGAAGATATAATGAATATAAAATATAAAACTGTACGGAGGCTTTTAAGAGTGTATATTTGAAAAAAATAAAAATATACATTTCTTCATTATTTCACTCATTAAGGACTGAACCTATTATTTAGACTCATTGTTTACAAGTTAAAAAAAAAAAAAAAATTGCTGGAAAATTACTTAGAACCCCCCAACATTATAAATATTTTTTTCAGACACCCTAGAGAATAAAATGGCGGTCGTTGCAATACTTTTTTCCCCACTGTATTTGCGCAGCGGTCTTAAAAACGCAATGTTTTTTCAGTGAAAAAATAACAGTAAACTTAGCCCAATTTTTTTTTTATATATTGTGAAAGATAATGTTACGCCGAGTTAATGGCGTGGAATGGCGACAAACTTTGACTTTAAAAAAAAAAATCCCTATAGGCGACGCTTAAAGATTCCATCAGGTTCCCAGTTTAGAGGAGATCTAGTGCTGGAATTATTGATCTCGCTCTAACGATCGCGGCGATACCTCACGTGTGTGGTTTGAACGCCTTTTTCATATGCGGGTGCGACTTGCGTATGCGTTTTGCTTCTGTGCGCAAGCTCAGAGGACGCTTTTACATTTTATTTTTTTCTCATTTATTTTACTTATTATTTTTTTTTTCCTTTTTTTTTTTTTTTACAGTGTTACCCTTGTAATAGAAAAAAAAGCATGACAAGACCTCTTAAATATGAGATCTGCGGTCAAAAAGACCTCCAATCTGACATTTACAGTTCCTTAAAAAAAAAAAAAAAATTACTTTGTATAAATTAACAGTATTATTCATCAGCAAAAACATTGGATTTTTTTTTTTTTTTTACTCACCCCTTCAGCACTGTTGCTATGGTATCCGTTGTATTCTGCCACTTCCTCCCTGTGGCGCCTGACGTCAATTACTCTCTCGGCGCTCATGCTCGCTGGTGCTCCTGGGAGACGAGTGTCCTCATTTCCCAGCAGTCGGTGGGCAGCATCGACAGCTATGTTACCATCACGGGGCGGGGCACTTTCCGACGATGCCGCCCGTTGTGATGGCAACATCTGAAGTGTACGGCGCTGCGAGCCGTCGATACTGTGCATGCGCGATTACGGGTGGTGCATGGTTTACTGTAAGGATAGGGGCGCCCCTCCCTTTCTTTTGGTGGTATTTGATCACCTCTGGGGTTTTTATTTTTTGCGCTTTAAAAAAAAAAAAAGCAGACAATTTTGAAAAGAAAAATCACTTTCTGCTATAAAACACACCCAATATTTTTATTTATTTTTTTTATCGACTTTCTTCATCAATTTAAGCCAATATGTATTCTGCTACATATTTTTGGTAAAAAAAAAAATCCCAGTAAACGTATATTGATTGGTTCACGCAAAAGTTATATTGTCTACAAATTATGGGATAAATACTGGAATTATTTTATTTTTTAAATAGAACTCAGCGACTTATAGCAGGACTGCGATATTGTGGCGGAGAAATCGGACACTAACTGACACTTTAGTCCCTTTTTTGGGAACCAGTGACACTAATGCCGTGTACACATGACCGTTTTTCGGGTTCTAAAAATTTTTTTTTTTTTAATGTCATTAAAAACGACCGTGTGTGGGCACCAGAGCATTTTTTACGATCTAAAAAATGGGCAATTTTTTTTTTTAAACATGCTCTATTATTTCACAACCATTTTAAGGTTGTAAAAAATGGTCGTGTGTGGGCTTTAACGATGTGAAAAACCAGCGCATGCTCAGAAGCAAGTTATGAGACGGGAGAGCTTGTTCTGGTAAAACTAGCGTTCATAATGGAGATAGCACATTCATCACGCTGTAACAGACTGAAAAGCGCGAATCGTCTTTTACTAACACGGAATCAGCTAAAGCAGCCCCAAGGGTGGCGCCATCCGAATGGAACTTCCCCTTTATAGTGCAGTCGCGTTGTACGTTTTGCTAGAGCCTTATTTTTTGTTCACGATCGTGTGTAGGCAACGTCGTTTTAATGATCAGGTTGAAAAAAAACTTTGTTTTTCTAGACCCTTAAAAACGCTGTACTAATGACGCCGGCAGGGAAGAGGTAACATCAGGGGGCGATTAAAGGGGCCTGCTGCCGGCGCTCCTGGCTCTTAATCTTCATCGGTACTCCCAGGGAAAGCCGCGCTTTCCCGGGGGGGATGGGCACACGTGCGTGCTCGCTCACTCCCAAGTCCCACTGCTGGGTCCACTGACACAAATATTGGGACTCGGCCAAGCCCACCTGCTCCCATGTCACCGGATTTGATTGACAGCAGCGTATGGAGAAATACAGCATCTCTCAAAAGTAAGTAGACCCATCACATTTTTCAGCTGCCTAAACGAATGATGAAAAAATCTCTCTGTAGAAGCCTGGTTAACCCTTAGAAACTTTGGACTACGTCTACCCCTCCCCCTCTTGTATTGTTACTCATATAAACTGTAACCCTTAATAAAGATTTCAGACTTGCTATGCACACAGTATCTGCCTGTTGTGTCATTGGGGGGTCTCCAGAATTCTGACAGGTCGCTCTGGACTACTAAGGCCGCGTACACACGATCAAACATGTCCACTGAAACTGGTCCGCAGAGTTGTTCACCTTCCACCCACTATGCCTCACATTCCACCACATACAGGAGGATGTCAGATATCTTCTGTCGGAGAATGTAGTGTGGATGGTGGAGAGCTGTCGGAGAATGTAGTGTGGATGGTGGGAGGAGATTTGTCGGAGAATGTAGTGTGGATGGTTGAGGAGAGCTGTCGGAGAATGTAGTGTGGATGGTGGGAGGAGAGCTGTCGGAGAATGTAGTGTGGATGGTGGAGGAGAGCTGTCGGAGAATGTAGTGTGGATGGTGGAAGACAGCTGTCGGGGAATGTAGTGTGGATGGTGGAGGAGAGATGTCGGAGAATGTAGTGTGGATGGTGGAAGACAGCTGTCGGAGAATGTAGTGTGGATGGTGGAGGAGATCTGTCGGAGAATGAAGTGTGGAGGGTGGGAGGAGAGCTGTCGGAGAATGTAGTGTGGATGGTGGGGGAGAGCTGTCAGAGAATGTAGTGTGGATGGTGGAGGAGATCTGTCGGAGAATGTAGTGTGGATGGTGGAGGAGAGCTGTCGGAGAATGTAGTGTGGATGGTGGGAGGAGAGCTGTCGGAGAATGTAGTGTGGATGGTGGGAGGAGATCTGTCGGAGAATGTAGTGTGGATGGTGGGAGGAGATCTGTCGGAGAATGTAGTGTGGATGGTGGAGAGCTGTCGGAGAATGTAGTGTGGATGGTGGAGGAGAGCTGTCGGAGAATGTAGTGTGGATGGTGGGAGGAGAGTTGCCGTAGAATGTAGTGTGGATGGTGGAGGAGAGCTGTCAGAGAATGTAGTGTGGATGGTGGAGGAGAGCTGTCGGAGAATGTAGTGTGGATGGTGGAGGAGAGCTGTCAGAGAATGTAGTGTGGATGGTGGAGGAGAGCTGTCGGAGAATGTAGTGTGGATGGTGGGAGGAGAGCCTGTCGGAGAATGTAGTGTAGATGGTGGAGATCTGTCGGAGAATGTAGTGTGGATAGTGGAGGAGAGCTGTGGGAGAATGTAGTGTGGATGGTGGAGGAGAACTGTCGGAGAATGTAGTGTGGATGGTGGAGGAGAGCCTGTCGGAGAATGTAGTGTGGATGGTGGAGTTGAGCCTGTCGGAGAATGTAGTGTGGATGGTGAAGTTGAGCCTGTCGGAGAATGTAGTGTGGATGGTGGAGGAGAGCTGTCAGAGAATGTAGTGTGGATGGTGGAGGAGAGCTGTCGGAGAATGTAGTGTGGATGGTGGAGGAGAGCTGTCGGAGAATGTAGTGTGGATGGTGGAGAGCTGCCGGAGAATGTAGTGTGGATGGTGGGAGGAGAGCTGTTGGAGAATGTAGTGTGGATGGTGGAGGAGAGCTGTCGGAGAATGTAGTGTGGATGGTGGGGGAGAGCTGTCGGAGAATGTAGTGTGGATGGTGGAGGAGATCTGTTGGAGAATGTAGTGTGGATGGTGGAGAACTGTCGGAGAATGTAGTGTGGATGGTGGAGGAGATCTGTTGGAGAATGTAGTGTGGATGGTGGAGAACTGTCGGAGAATGTAGTGTGGATGGTGGAGGAGAGCTGTCGGAGAATGTAGTGTGGATGGTGGAGAACTGTCGGAGAATGTAGTGTGGATGGTGGAGGAGAGCTGTCGGAGAATGTAGTGTGGATGGTGGAGGAGACCTGTCGGAGAATGTAGTGTGAATGGTGGAGGAGAGCTGTCGGAGAATGTAGTGTGGATGGTGGAGGAGAGCTGTCGGAGAATGTAGTGTGGATGGTGGGAGGAGATCTGTCGGAGAATGTAGTGTGGATGGTGGAGAACTGTCGGAGAATGTAGTGTGGATGGTGGAGGAGAGCTGTCGGAGAATGTAGTGTGGATGGTGGAGGAGAGCTGTCGGAGAATGTAGTGTGGATAGTAGGAGGAGAGCTGTCGGAGAATGTAGTGTGGATGGTGGAGGAGAACTGTCGGAGAATGTAGTGTGGATGGTGGAGGAGAGCTGTCGGAGAATGTAGTGTGGATGGTGGAGGAGAGCTGTCGGAGAATGTAGTGTGAATGGTGGAGGAGAGCTGTCGGAGAATGTAGTGTGGATGGTGGAGGAGAGCTGTCGGAGAATGTAGTGTGAATGGTGGAGGAGAGCTGTCGGAGAATGTAGTGTGGATGGTGGAGGAGAGCTGTCGGAGAATGTAGTGTGGATGGTGGAGGAGAGCTTCGGAGAATGTAGTGTGGATGGTGGAGGAGAGCTGTCGGAGAATGTAGTGTGGATGGTGGAGGAGAGCTGTCGGAGAATGTAGTGTGGATGGTGGAGGAGAGCTGTCGGAGAATGTAGTGTGAATGGTGGAGGAGAGCTGTCGGAGAATGTAGTGTGGATGGTGGAGGAGAGCTGTCGGAGAATGTAGTGTGGATGGTGGAGGAGAGCTGTCGGAGAATGTAGTGTGGATGGTGGAGGAGAGCTGTCGGAGAATGTAGTGTGGATGGTGGAGGAGAGCTGTTGGAGAATGTAGTGTGGATGGTGGAGGAGAGCTGTCGGAGAATGTAGTGTGGATGGTGGAGGAGAGCTGTCGGAGAATGTAGTGTGGATGGTGGAGGAGATCTGTCGGAGAATGTAGTGTGGATGGTGGAGGAGAGCTGTCGGAGAATGTAGTGTGGATGGTGGAGGAGAGCTGTCGGAGAATGTAGTGTGGATGGTGGAGGAGAGCTGTCGGAGAATGTAGTGTGGATGGTGGAGGAGAGTGTTTAGTGATGTGGACAATCATGAGGGAACAATGTTTTGTGGGGATGTAGATACTGATGATAAATAAAAGTCTCTGTCAGGGTATGGTCACTACTGAGGAAACAATGTGCACAGTGGGGACCTTTTACAAAACAAGAGGGTTTTTGTATTCCAGTTTTGAATAATTATATTCTCAAAGTATTGTTTTTTCCCTTTTAATGTCTGAGTATTACCCAATGTATAAAAAGTGCATGTGTATAATGGAGCAATGCCCCATAATGCAGCAGGAAGAAGGCTGAAACATTCTCCGCTGTTTCTGATTTCTTCATGATGAGTAACTCGTAAGTGGCTTGTACAGACAGGAAGTGATGTAACATACAGACAGGAAGTTCCGGTGAGAGGTGAGTCAGGAGGAAGTAGAGAGGAGACATTGCTGGAACAGGCAGCAGAGGAGGTAATGAGATATTATTTTCATGTCCATCCTCCATAGTCACTGTGATTGTATGTGCAGAATTATCTATCTGTCCATCCAGAGCCTCTGGTTTATAGACCAGATGCATCCTAAATATAGAACCATTTATCCAACTGTCCATCCAGAGCCTCTGGTTTATAGACCGGATACATCCTAAATATAGAACCATTTATCCAACTGTCCATCCAGAGCCTCTGGTTTATAGATCAGATACATCCTAAATATAGAACCATTTATCCAACTGTCCATCCAGAGCCTCTGGTTTATAGACCAGATGCATCCTAAATATAGAACCATTTATCCAACTGTCCATCCAGAGCCTCTGGTTTATAGACCAGATACATCCTAAATATAGAGCCATTTATCCAACTGTCCATCCAGAGCCTCTGGTTTATAGTTGTGTCCATTTGCCCCCACCTACCCCCAACTGTCCCCTTCCATTTGGTTGGATCAGATGGGAGGGCCCATGGAGTAGAGTGGGCTGTGTCCGTATTCGCTCTGCACATACAGCGTGGACATGGATTTGTCATCTGTCTGCTCCACTGACACTTGCTTGTCCTCACTCAGTGCACAGAAATTTGAATAATCTGATATCATACATTTTTTTTATTAATTATTTGGAAAATATTTGAACATCCTGTCTTAAAATATTTTATTCATCGTGTTAAAATAAAATATTCCACAATTTTTTTTTCTTTTTTCAAGATAATTCAGATAATTCTCAGTTTATTATCTGTCTACAGAGGGGAGAGTCCTGTATATATCACATGATTGAGGATGGAGGAGGACCCGAGTCACATGACTGAGAGAATATTAGGCCTCACCCTGGAGATCATCTACCTGCTGACCGGAGAGGTGAGGAGGATTCTGGGAGGTCACATGACATCACTCTTATCTCTATTAATAAAACACAGACCTGACCAGAGAGGTGAGGAGGATTCTGGGAGGTCACATGACATCACTCTTATCTCTATTAATAAAACACAGACCTGACCGGGGAGGTGAGGAGGATTCTGGGAGGTCACATGACATCACTCTTATCTCTATTATTAAAACACAGACCTGACCAGAGAGGTGAGGCGGATTCTGGGAGGTCACATGACATCACTCTTATCTCTATTAATAAAACACAGACCTGACCGGGGAGGTGGAGGAGGATTGTGGGAGGTCACATGACATCACTCTTATCTCTATTAATAAAACACAGACCTGACCGGAGAGGAGAGGAGGATTCTGGGAGGTCACATGACATCACTCTTATCTCTATTAATAATACACAGACCTGACCGGAGAGGTGAGGAGGATTCTGGGAGGTCACATGACATCACTTTTATCTCTATTAATAAAACCCATCTGGAGTGGTAATGAGTATCTTGGAATACCTGAAATTAAAATTATTATCTCTCTTTACACAGCGTTATGAAGTAGTGAAGAATATATATGGTGAGTCATTAAAAATTAGCAGCTGTCTTCTTGAGGCCACAACATCAACTCCGCCTCAATGTCTGTCAGCTGAGAGTAAATACACCAAGATTCTAGAGGTTACCAACAAGATCACTAAGCTGCTGACAGGAGAGGTGAGCGGTGCCGGGAATTCTGGGACATTATCCAGTAACAGACAAGGGGTGTGTCTAGATGGTGACTGTATCATTGTGTGTGTCAGGTTCCTATAAGGTGTCAGGATGTCACTGTCTATTTCTTGATAGGATTGGAGGTATTTAGAAGACCTTTCTAAGGATGCGAAGACAGAGAATTGCCAAGGCTTCACATCACCGGGTAAGAGGAGACTTTATTGTAAAGGAGAGAGCAGTACGGAGGCTCCACCTAGATCCCCCATCATCTGATAAACACATAGAAACAATGTATTCAGTCAGTGTGTGTGTTTCCTACAGATGGATCCAGTAATGGGAACCCACCAGAGAGATGTCCCCGTCCTCTGTATTCCCGGGATTCCACACAGGAAGATCCCACCATCCCCCACCATCATCAGGTAGGTGGGACTGAGCAAACAAAATTATTCTAAGCTATAAATTGACATTCTACTATGTAATCTCTTGTTCCTTTTTTCCCCCCACTATATTCTATCATTTTGGGGTTTAGGGTGAAGAAGTGAAAGACATCAAAGTTGACATTAAGGAGGAAGAAGAAGAGAGGTTGGTGAGTGGAGATCAGCAGTCTATGGAGGAGGGTTGTCCTCTGGATTCCCACAATTCTACACAGGAAGATCTCCAATATACAGAGAATGGGAGATCAGGAGATCAGGTAGATGGGGCTGGGCACAAAGAACTAAAAAATAATTCTATGGGAGAACATTCTTCTATGTCATCTCTTATTATTGGCAGCAGTGTTTCCAGATCTTATATTTTATCATCTCTGGAATTTAGAATGAAGAACGGAAAGACATCAAAGTTGAGGATAAAGAGGAAGAAGAAGAGAGGTTGGTGAGTGGAGATCAGCAGTCTATGGAGGAGGGAGGTCCTCTGGATTCCACCCAGGAAGATCACAGCTATAAAGGGAATGATCAGGTAGATGGGACAGGAGAAAAACAACTCGAAAATAGTTCTATGAAAGGACATTCTTCTATGTAATCTCTTGTTCCTTTTCTATCACCTTTGGGGTTTAGGGTGAAGAACGGAAAGACATTAAAGTTGAGGATAAAGAGGAAGAAGAAGAGAGGTTGGTGAGTGGAGATCAGCAGTCTATGGAGGAGGGTTGTCCACTGGATTCCCAGAAGTCTACACAGGAAGATCTCCAATATACAGAGAATGGGAGATCAGGGAATCAGCAGTCTATGGAGGAGGGGGAGGAGATTATGAAACGTAAACAGGAAAAACCTCCTCTACTTCTCAGCACAAGTAAGTAATATACACTAATGGCCCGTACACACGATCCGAATATCGTACGAAAAATGTCGTCTGAGGAATAATCATGCGATAATCGGATCGTTAGTACAGAGCTTTTGAGAGCCGATCATGACAGTTCGTCTGATATTATTTTATCGGACATGCAGGAAAAATGTTCTCGTACAATACCAGATCGTACGATTTTCCTTCAGTCAGTACAGTTGTCGTCCGAAAATACAACACAAATACATTACAACACATGACATCATTTCCAATTTGTTTTATGTCGTACGAGAATTTTTGTGACTTTAATAACCTATTTAATTTTGACTTGCGACTATTAAGCAAAAAAAGTCGTACGATATTCGGATCGTGTATGTACGGGGCATAATTGCAGAAGCATTTCTTTTTTTTTTTTTTTTATTTCTTTGCGGTTAAAGAATAAATTTTATATAATTTCATGGGTTGAAAAAAAACAAATGTTCTTGGAATTCATCCCCAAACTCCAACCAGGATTAGGATTACTGGAACCATGTCCTGTGGTCTGATGAGACCAAGATGAAGGTATTTGGTGTCAGATGGTGTCAGGCGTGTGTGGCGGCAACCAGGTGAGGAGGACAAAGACAAGTGTGTTGCCTACAGTCAAGCATGGTGGTGGGGGGGGGTCATGGCCTGGGGCTGCATGAGTGCTGCCGACACCGGGGAGCTACAGATCATTGAGGGAACCATGAATGCCAACATGCACTGTGACATACTGAAGCAGAGCATGATCCCCTCCCCTCAGTGACTGGGCCGCAGGGCAGGATTCCAACTTGATAACGACCCCAAACACACCTCCAAGATGACCACTGCCTTGCTGAAGAAGCTGAGGGTAAAGGTGATGGATTGGCCAAGCATGTCTCCTGACCTAAACCCTATTCTCCAACATCCATTAACACCCTATTCTCCAACATCCATTAACACCCTTTTCTCCAACATCCATTAACGCCCTATTTTTCAACATCCATTAACACCCTATTCTCCAACATCCATTAACACCCTATTCTCCAACATCCAATAACACCCTATTCTCTGTGATGTCGTCATGGAGGAGGGGAAGAGGACTCCAGTGGCAACCTGTGTGAAGCTCTGGTGACCTCCATGCCCAAGAGGGTTAAGGCAGTGCTGGAAAATAATGGTCGCCACACAAAATATTAGCACTTCGGGCCCAATTTGGACACTTTCTCTTAGGGGTGTATTCACTTATGTTGCCAGCGGTTTAGATATTAATGGCCGTGTGTTAAGTTATTTTGAGGGGACGTCAAATGTACACTGTTATACAAGCTGTACACTCACTACACAACATTGTAGCAAAGTGTCATTTCTTCAGTGTTGTCACATGAAAATATACAGTGGAACCTCGCTTTGCGAGTAACGTGGTTAGCGAGCATTTTCGCAATACGAGCGCTGTATTTTAAAAAAAAAAAAAAAAATCTAACTCGGTTTGCGAATGTTGTCTCTCAAAACGAGCAGGATTCAAGCCAAAGCGGTGGGCAGTACCGCGTTTGGCCTGAGGTGGGGGGGGGGGGCTGAGTCAAGCGGAGCTGAACAACGCGACCGGCGCCATATGGAAATGCTTGTTCCCGAGCATTTCCGAGGTCGGCCGAGCTGTCCTCAGTCCTTTCCATGTGTTTCCGGCGCCAAGCCCCCCCACCTCTGGCCACATGTGGTATTGCAGGACATTGAAGTCAATGCGGAAAAAATGTATTTTAATTTCCATTGACTTCAATGGGGAAACCCGCTTTGATATGCAAGTACTTTGGATTACGCGCATTCTCCTGGAATGGATTATGCTTGTAATCCGAGGTTCCACTGTAGAATAAAATATTTACAAGAATGTGAGGGGTGTACTTATTTTTGTGGGATACTGTACGCGCTGTCCTCGGGCCTTTCCGTGTGTTTCCGATGCTCTCCAGCGCTTACGTCTGTGAGATAATGTAAGTTACATTTTTTTCTGCTTTGGTTGCACCCAGTTCCATGCCGGAGCTCTGAGAAACTGTTGAATGTTCTACCAACATAATGTATAAGACTTCTAACACTTATTGAAAACTTGGTTTCCAACAGATGGACTCTATCTATGGAACTCTACTGAGGGACGTCTTGCTGTATCTCAAGGTTATATTGCAGAAGATAATGGAATTGTACGATATTTTGTAGGAGGAAGTCCCTCTAATTGTGAGGAACCTCCACATACATCCAATGGCGATAGTCAGGATGTCCATCTAAGACCTCCCAGTGTGCCGACACCAACAGATCCAGGAGTGGACCCGTTATCGTGCTCCGAGTGCGGGAAAATCTTCATTCAGAAATCGGAGCTTCTTCGACACCAGAGACTTCACACGGGGGAGTGCCTTTATTCATGTTCAGAGTGCGGAAAATGTTTTACTGAGCAAAATCTGCTCCTCGTGCACCAGAAAATTCACTCAGAGGAGCGTCTTTTTTCATGTTCAGAGTGCGGAAAAGCTTTTATTCAGAAAAACGCACTGGTTAGACACCAGAGAATTCACATTAGTGAGCGTCCTTATTCGTGTTCAGAGTGCGGGAAAGCTTTCATTCAAAATAGAGACCTGACTAAACACCAGAGAGTTCACAAGCGGGAGCGTACTCATTTATGTTCAGAGTGTGGGAAATGTTACACTCAGAAATCTCACCTTCTTGCACATCAGAGAATTCACACGGGCGATAGTCGTCCTCATTTATGTTCAGAGTGTGGGAAATGTTTCACTCGGAAATCGGACCTTGTTACACACCACAGAATTCACACGGGTGAGCGTCCTCATTTATGTTCAGAGTGTGGGAAATGTTTCACTCGGAAATCGGTTCTTCTTACACACCAGAGAATTCACACGGGTGAGCGTCCTCATTTTTGTTCAGAGTGTGGAAAAAGTTTCACTCGCAACTCAGACCTTCTTAAACACCAGAGAATTCACACGGGTGAGCGATCGTTCTCGTGTTCAGAGTGCGGGAAATGTTTCTTTTCAAAAAACGTACTGGTTAGACACCAGAGAATTCACACGGGTGAGCGATCGTTCTCGTGTTCAGAGTGCGGGAAATGTTTCTTTTCAAAAAACTTACTGGTTAGTCACCAGATAATTCACACGGGTGAGCGATCGTTCTCGTGTTCAGAGTGCGGGAAATGTTTCTTTTTAAAAAACGTACTGGTTAGACACCAGAGAATTCACACAGGTGTGCGTCCTTATTCGTGTTTAGAGTGCGGGAAATGTTTCTTTTCAAAAAGCGTACTGGTTATACACCAGAGAATTCACACAGGGGAGCGTCCTTATTCGTGTCCAGAGTGCGGGAAAGCTTTCATTGCAAAAGGAAAACTTGTTATTCACCAGAGAATTCACACAGAGGAGGGTCCGTTCTCATGTTCCGAGTGCGGGAAATCTTTCATTGAAAAAAGATACCTTCTCAAACACCAGAGAATTCACACAGGGGAGCGTCCTTATTCGTGTCCAGAGTGCGGGAAATGTTTCTGTTACAAGAAAGTACTTATTAGGCACCAGAGAATTCACACTGGTGAAAAGCCTTTTTCATGTTGAGTTTTGGAAGTGTTTTGCTGAGAAAAAAAAAAAAAAAAAACACTTCTCGCACACCAGAGAAAATGGAAAATTGTATACTCACCTTTCCGTAATTTTCCTTTCCTGACGCATCTTCATGGCAGCACACACTGGGTTGTGACTCCGCCCCCACAACCTGACAGGATTGGTTAGCTATAAATTTGAAGGGGAGACGCCCCGCACCATTCTCTGTATATATCATCATAAAACAGCAGGGTGGGCATCTGTGTGCTGCCATGAAGATGCGTCAGGAAAGGAAAATTATGGAAAGGTGAGTATACAATTTTCCATTTTCCTGACGCATCCATGGCAGCACACACTGGGATATAACTCGCCAGTCGGGAGGGTGCAAGAAAACAGTAATATTTATTCTTTATAGCGCTGAGGAATTGGCTCTAAGAACAGATCTGCCGAAGTCAACGGTAGCCAGGAGAGCAGAATTCACTCTGTAGTGAGAAATGAAGATGTGTTGGGAAGACCAAGTTGCTGCTCTGCCTATGGTTTCCGGTGAAGTCCCGCAATATGCTGCCCAAGAAGTGGCCTCTGCCCCTGTCGAATGAGCCCTAATGCCCTCTAGGAGGCGTAAGTTGCTGGATGGAATAGGTCTCTTTGATAGCTTTAACAACCAAGAGTTAATGGTACGAGAGGTAGCTGGCTGACCTCGTCTGCTCCCGTGTGGGATAATCAAGAGAGAATCCGTCTTCCTGAGATGTAGCTGTGACGTAACTGGAGATGGTAGACTTGACATCCTAGTCATGGGACTCGCCCCTCTCATTAGTAAAAGATGAAAGGACAATGTCCTGGTTATAATGAAAGGAGGAAGTTACCCATGGATAAAAATGGTCTGAGGGCTTCAGAACCACTCTGTCAGGGAAGAACACTGAATAGGGGTTCCATAGCCATAAGTGCTTGTATCTCCGACGCCCTCTTAACTGAGGTGATAGCAATACGGGAAGCCATCTTCAGAGCTAGGTTCCACGGTGAGACTAAGTTGAATGGAGAAAAAGGTGGATTGGACAGGGCCTCGAGTACTACACAGAGATCCCCTGTTGGAAAGGCTGGCCTCCTTGGTGGTCTGATCTTACGTAGGCCCTGAGGAACAGAGTGACCGGATGATGAAGAGCCCATCTAGTACCCGTCATGGCTGAAAGGGCAGATACTTGCACCTTCAGGGTACCCAAGCCCGGGCCCTTGTTAAACCCTGACTGAAGAAATTCAATAATTTGAGATGGGATTCCAATCTCTTTGCTGCGATGACACAAACCTCTCCCAGATCCTAGTATAGGTGACATCAGTGGAGCTCTTTAGAGCTTGTACTAAGGTTGATATTACCTCCTGAGAGTATCCTAGTTCCCCTAACCTAGCCCTCTCAGCTTCAAAGCTGGCAAATGCAGCTTCTCTGGGCTGGATGGAAGAAATGCCTCTGATGTATGAGATCCCAGGTTACTGGAAGATGTATTGGAGGCCGCGTACCTAGTTGTAGCAGGGTCGTAAACCATGGCCTCCTCAGCTGGAACGGTATTAGTACAATAACTGTGGCTGAGGACTTCCGAAGTCGGGACAGGAATCTTGGAAGAAAAATGTACCCTAGCTCGCAACTCCATGGAAGAACTAGGCAGCTTGTCCCTTCAGGTAATGGAAAGTGGGCTCTGGACAGGAACCTCTGACACTTGGAGTTCTTTGGCGTGGCCGCTAGGTCGACTTCTGGTACTCCACAAGTTTTCGTAAGAATGGAGAATACCTGTTGTTTCAGGTGTGTGTTTGAAAGTGTCTCTCGGCTTAGGTAGTTGGCCAACGAATTCTGTGTTGCTGGGACGCATACTCCCCACAGATCTAACAGGTGCACTTGTGCCCCTTCCATTATGGGCGAACTTCCTCCTGAAGCGTGCGACACCTGATGCTCCCCTGTCTCTGGATACATGACACCGCTACTTGTTGTCCATCCTGATCAGGACACTCTTCCTCTATAGAAGAGGCGCAATGGCCAGGAGGGCCTGAAAGGCTGCTCTGAGCTCTAAAATATTTGACACTATGCCCTGAGCCCGAAAATGCCACTGTCCTTGGGCTACTCAGTCTAGATAGTGTGGACCCCATCACCCCTGGCTGGCGTCCGATGTTACTACTTCTGGACTTGGGGGAACTTTTGGAATGGACTCCCTGAGGTCGGACGGGTGTGTCCACCACCATACTAATTGCTTTACCCAGTTCGGGATGTGAATGGTTTGGAGTATTGACGTTCTATTCCACTGCCTGAGAAAGGAGTTCTGTAAGACTCGCATGTGCCACAGGGGCCACTGTATCAAGGGTATGGATGCTGACATGGACCCCAGGGTACTGAGGCAGGCTCTGACAGTTAGACGTCTGGATGATAGCAGATTCTGTATCTTCTGGAGCAAGGGCTTCAGCCTCTCTTGAGGGAGTTGCACCCGGTACAACCTGGTATTTTATTCTGCCCCTAGGAACACCCTAACTTGCCGAATGCTCTGGGAGCTGAGGCGATGCCGAATGGGGGGCACCAAAATTGGAAATGGGATTGATCGATTGAGAACCGAAGGGACCTCTGGAAGGTAAGATGAACTGGGATGTGAAGGTAAACGCCCGAAAAATCTAGAGATAGCATCCAGTCTCCCACGTCCACTGACAACAAAATGGACTGAAGGCTTTTCCAATCTGAGGGCCTCTATTTTGATCGTCTGTTGAAATTCTTTAGGTCGAAGACTGGACGTAGATCCCCGTTTTTTTTTTTTTTGTACCAGAAATAAAGGGGAATAAAACCCCCTCCCTTTCTGGTGCGGAAGTACTTGGTAGGCTGGAATGTGTTCCCTGGCAATGTGGCCATGAATTTCCAATTGTGACCGGTCTTGATAGAGGATAGTGTTCATGGATCTGTTATACGAGCTGCCCATATCCAAGCGAATCTCTTGAGTCTGGTGCTCACCTGAGCTGGGTGGGCAGACGAACCCTCAAAAAGGACTTCTGCTGTTCCCCAGCTGTGATTGGCTTACTGTATCTACATGAAGGAGGGTCGAGTCTTCCAGTCCCTCCTAAATTCCCTGCCGGGGCGGTAGGATCTAACATCCCTGTACTTGACAGGAAGATCACGCCTGTAAGCGGGGCCCTTCTGGGGCTCTGGTTTTCCTATCGGAGAAATCAGCCCAGACTTTCCCCCGGTAACCTTGGAGATGGCCGAGTCCATCTTTGTGCCGAATACACTTGAGCCGCCATATGGAATTTTGCACCAAATTATTTTGACGCTGCCTTCGCTATCCAGGGTCTCAGCCATAAGGCTCTTCCCAGCCATGAAGTCGCCCCCTCAGGAGCCGAAAGCCAACTTAATTTTCCTGCAGGGAGGAGAATATCTTCCCCTGGTCGGCTCCTTCTAGAATGGGATTCTCAACATTAGCTGCCTATGCAGCGATAGTTTTAGCGACTGCCGCTGTGGTGATAGCCGGCCTACAATCGGCTCCTGTCGTGGAGCAGGCTTTCTTCAGTTCTATATTGATTTTACAATCAAGAGCGTCCTGGAAGGTAACTGCGTCTTCAATCGGTAGAGAAACGTCTCTAGCGAGTCGCATTAAAGATGAATCGACCGTAGTTGCATTGATCAAAGAATCGATCTTAGACTGCCACAAGGGGTACAATCTGCAAACTTGTTGCTCATACTGGGCCGCTTATGCGACCCCCCCACTTATCCTTTATGAGGTTCTCCAGCTCTTCGATGAAGGGAAATGATTCAGGACCCCCTTTCCAGCCCTGGGAAATATTTCTGAACCTTCAGAAGTTCTGCCATAACCTCCTCCCAGCCGATCGATTCCTTGAGTGAATGGGCAAATGGTTCAACCAAAAAGAGACAGTCCGACGCCTGCTCACACTCCTCATTCTTAGAGAAGGTTACTGCACCCTGGCGTAACGGCCGGGCGATGTGCTTGGGGAAGGATCGCCCACATATGATCCCTGTGGCGATTCTCCTAGGATCTCAGTATCTACTCTGGCCTCTGAATCCTTGGTTACTTCGATGAAGCACGAGTGGCAGGCCAATTCCCCTGGCAAGGATGGCGCCCCGCATATTTGGCAAACATTTGCCGTGGTGCGGGTAAGATAGCTCTGTCTGGGATGAAGGTAATCGTCTGCGGTGGGACCGACTATGACGGGAGTGCTGTGACGCGAGCGGCTATGCCTTGATTGAAGAAATCAAGAGGGTAACCTTGAGCGATTTCTTGCGCCTTCTGCCGGAAGCATGGCTAGAATCTCCCTCTGTGCCGCAAACTTGCGTCTCTTGACCCGATAGGGCTACCAAAACTGTAGCGTCAGTGGCCAGGCTCTCTTTTTTGTCTCCCCTCTACTTACCACCTTCTGGATGGCCTCTATACCTGTGCTGATGGTGGTCTGCGAGGGCAGTGGCTCCCATGAGGATAGCAGAGAGACAGCCCAAAAAGGTGGGAAAAAAAGAGAGAAGGGAAAACATTACAATATGTCCCCCCCCCCCCCCAACATTTCTATTTATTAAATTAATATAATAATTTTATATACATATATCTATCCTTTTTTTTTGGATTATATTAATTGTTTAATTATGGATACACTTTCTTCTATGGTATGTTATAAATTAATATATAAATGTATTGAATGAATGAATGATGAAAACTTATATAGCGCGGCACATGCAAACTGAATCGCCTCTGGGCGCTTGTATAATATCTTCTATCCTATTTATTCCTTTTTTTTTTGTGTGTGTAATCAATTAGCCCAGGCTGATCTGGGACATGCCTGCACACACCTGGTGCAATCTTCACTCTGAGTAGAGCAGAGCAGCAGTGCGGCAGCCAGAACTACAGAGCAATAGGACTGTTTCTTTTTTCCTTCTTTTTTTTTTTTTTAATGATGCGCGCATGTGCAGAAGCGTCCCGCTCGCCCGGCGCCATTTTGGAAGAGGGCAGAGGAGACAGGCGGCGTCATCACTGAGCTGCGCGCATGCGCAGAGCGCCAAGGGGTACGCAGCGGTGACCCCGAGAATATGGGGTGTCAGAGAAACCACAGGGCTCAGCAGAGCTGAGAAAAAAACAACAGGCAGACAAAGGTACAAAACGGACTAACCTTAGGTGGTAAATGTAATGATACAAATACCTTTGTGGAAGGACACACTGCACTGGAAGGAAAGACAGAGCGAAAGTGGGGGCCACTGCGAGATTTGAAGCTTCTTTAAAGCTTGTTACAGATGCCAGTATAATTCCAGAGCCCCTGAGACCACCAGAACGGGGTTCCCACCATAAAGCTCAGGCTGGGTTCACACTACGATTTTCCCGTCCGTCAGCCGCATACGATTTCAGTTTTGAAAACGTATGGGCCCGTATGGGAAAACTCATACATAGACAATGCATTGCAAATCGTATGCACTCAGATGCATCCGGGTGTGTACGATTTGCTGGCAAAACGTTTTTTAACAGTACACAAAACCGTGTTCGACCACGGTTTTGAGTCCGTTTTTGAAACCGTATGGAAAACGCATACGTTTTTTTTAACATTAAAGTCAATGGAAAACGCACATATGTGCGGTTCCATACGTATAAACCGTATGCGTTTTTCGTCTGCGCATGCGCATTTTCAAAACAAGAAAATCTTTTTTTATTAAATGACACCAATTCCAAAAACGTATGCGTTTTTTTAATCAAAACCGGATGGAACCGTATGCACTTTTTGAAACCGTATACGTTTTATAAACGCATACGTTTACGTACGGTTCAATCAGTTTCAGCCGCATACGTTTTTTCATATAAATCGTATGCGGCTGACGGATGGGAAAATCGTAGTGTGAACCCAGCCTCATTTAGAGACTGTACAGGAGGGACTTCCAAACAGGAGAGGCTGAACCTGCTGGGGCGATTTGCGGTAAGAGGCATGCTTTTTGCTTGTTTGTTCAATCTTGTCAGGTGAGGATAAAAAAAGAGAATGATGCGGGGCGTCTCCCCTTCAAATTTATAGCTAACCAATCCTGTCAGGTTGTGGGGGCGGAGTCACAACCCAGTGTGTGCTGCCATGGATGCGTCAGGAAAACACAGCGGCGAGCGTCTTTTCTTATGTTCAGAGTGCGGGAAATGTTAGATGGGTGAAGGTCCTTATTTATGTTCAGAGTGAGGGCAACATTTCTTTCAGGAATTAGAGCGTCTTAAACACCAGAGAATTCACAGAGACGAGCTTCTTTTCTTATGTTCAGAGTGCGGGAAATGTTTCATGAAGGAAAGAGATCTTATTACACACCGGAGGAGTCATACCACCGAGGGTCAGATTTCCTCCTAGTGAAAAAATCTTAGTATAACCACATGACGATATAATAAATATAAAACTGTACGAGGCTTTTAATAGTGTATATTTGAAAAAAATAAAAATATACATTTCTCCAGCACATTTCTTCATGTTTTCACTCATTAAGGACTGAACCTATTTTTTAGACTCATTGGGGTAGATTCATGTAGATCAGCGGATCTTTTGATCCGCATGATCTATCTTTTTTACGATCCGCCTGCGCCAGTTTTTGAGGCAAGTGCTGTATTCAGAAAGCACTTGCCTCGTAATTAGCCCTGGCGGATCGTAAATCCCCCGGCGGAATGCAAATTCCGCGGCTAGGGGGAGTTTACTATTTAAATCACGCGCGTCCCCGCGCCGATCGTACTGCGCATGCGCCGCCGGCAAAATTTCCCAGCGTGCATTGCTTTAAATGACGTCGCAAGGACGTCATTGTTTTCGATGTTAACGCTATTAACGTATGGCCGTATTCCCGGACGACTTAAGTAAACGACGTAAAAAATTCAAAACTCGACGCGGGAACGACGGCCATACTTAACATAGGATCCGCCACACTTACCCCGCATATAGCAGGGGTAACGATCCGCCGGAAAAAGACGAACGCAAACGACGTAAAAAAAAAACGACGGCCGGGCATTCGGTTCTGAATCGGCGGTTCTCCTCATTTGCATATTCGTCGCGTAGAAAAAAAGAAGCGCCACCTAGCGGACGGTGGGAGAATGCAGCCTAAGAACCGACAGTGTAACTCACTTACACCAGTCGGCTCTAAGGGAGATCTATGCGGAACCTGATTCGAGGAATCAGCCGCATAGATCCGAGTGTCGGATCTCACAGATCCGACGGTGTATCAGTAGATACACCGTCGGATCTGTACATGAATCTACCCCATTGTTTACAAGTTAAAAAAAATAAAATTTGCTGGAAAATTACTTAGAACCCCCAAACTTTATAAATATTTTTTTCAGACACCCTAGAGAATAAAATGGCGGTCGTTGCAATACTTTTGCCACACTGTATTTGCGCAGCGGTCTTAAAAACGCAATGTTTTTTTGAGGGGGAAAAATAACAGTGAACTTAGCCCAATTTTTTTTTTATATATATTGTGAAAGATAATAATACGCCGAGTTAATGGCGTGGGATGGCGACAAACTTTGACTTTAAAAAAAAATTGACGTTCCTTAGACCGGCGCATACTGCGCGTCACGAGATGCCGAAAGAACCCGAATGTCGGTGCAGCTCTATTCGGCGCCTGCTCACCGACGTTCGGGTTCTGTCGGCAACTCGTGATGCGCAGTATGCGCTGGTCGGAAGCGTGTCAATCACAGCCAGTATGTGCTAGAAAAAGAAAAAAAAAACCCCCGGCATACTGTCTATAGGATGACTCGGCTCCATGTGATGTCAAAAAAAATTTTGAGGGCGAACCCCCGCTTTTAACCATTATGTCTCTATACCCTGTAAACAGTAATTTCAGCAAAAAAATGTTTTTCCTTTACAACTCCTTTTTTGTGAGGTGTGGTAAGAGTTGTCTGAGAATGTAGTGTGGATGGTGGAGGAGATCTGTCGGAGAATGTAGTGTGGATGGTGGAGGAGAGCTGTCGGAGATTGTAGTGTGGATGGTGGAGGAGATCTGTCGGAGAATGTAGTGTGGATGGTGGAGGAGATCTGTCGGAGAATGTAGTGTGGATGGTGGGAGGAGAGCTGTCGGAGAATGTAGTGTGGATGATGGAGGAGATCTGTCGGAGAATGTAGTGTGGATGATGGAGGAGATCTGTCGGAGAATATAGTGTGGATGGTGGAGGAGAGCTGTTGGAGAATGTAGTGTGGATGGTGGAGGAGAGCTGTCGGAGAATGTAGTGTTGATGGTGGAGGAGAGCTGTCGGAGAATGTAGTGTGGATGGTGGAGGAGATCTGTCGGAGAATGTAGTGTGGATGGTGGAGGAGAGCTGTCGGAGAATGTAGTGTGGATGGTGGAGGAGAGCTGTCGGAGAATGTAGTGTGGATGGTGGGGGAGAGCTGTCAGAGAATGTAGTGTGGATGGTGGAGGAGAGTTGTCGGAGAATGTAGTGTGGATGGTGGAGGAGAGCTGTCGGAGAATGTAGTGTGGATGGTGGGGAGAGCTGTCGGAGAATGTAGTGTGGATGGTGGGGAGAACTGTCGGAGAATGTAGTGTGGATGGTGGGGGGAGAGCTGTCGGAGAATGTAGTGTGGATGGTGGGGAGAACTGTCGGAGAATGTAGTGTGGATGGTGGAGGAGAGCTGTCGGAGAATGTAGTGTGGATGGTGGAGGAGAGCTGTCGGAGAATGTAGTGTGGATGGTGGGGAGAACTGTCGGAGAATGTAGTGTGGATGGTGGAGGAGAGCTGTCGGAGAATGTAGTGTGGATGGTGGAGGAGAGCTGTCGGAGAATGTAGTGTGGATGGTGGAGGAGAGCTGTCGGAGAATGTAGTGTGGATGGTGGGGAGAACTGTAGGAGAATGTAGTGTGGATGGTGGGAGGAGAGATGTCGGAGAATGTAGTGTGGATGGTGGAGGAGAGGTGTCGGAGAATGTAGTGTGGATGGTGAGGGAGAGCTGTCGGAGAATGTAGTGTGGATGGTGGAGGAGATCTGTCGGAGAATATAGTATGGATGGTGGAGGAGAGCTGTCGGAGAATGTAGTGTGGATGGTGGAGGAGATCTGTCGGAGAATGTAGTATGGATGGTGGAGGAGAGTTGTCGGAGAATGTAGTGTGGATGATGGAGGAGATCTGTCAGAGAATGTAGTGTGGATGGTGGAGGAGAGCTGTCGGAGAATGTAGTGTGGATGGTGGAGGAGATCTGTCGGAGAATGTAGTGTGAATGGTGGAGGAGATCTGTCAGAGAATGTAGTGTGGATGATGGAGGAGATCTGTCAGAGAATGTAGTGTGGATGGTGGGAGGAGAGCTGTCGGAGAATGTAGTGTGGATGGTGGGAGGAGACCTGTTGGAGAATGTAGTGTGGATGGTGGGAGGAGACCTGTTGGAGAATGTAGTGTGGATGGTGGGAGGAGAGCTGTCGGAGAATGTAGTGTGGATGGTGGGAGGAGAGCTGTCGGAGAATGTAGTATGGATGGTGGAGGAGATCTGTCGGAGAATGTAGTGTGGATGGTGGAGGAGAGCTGTCGGAGAATGTAGTGTGGATGGTGGAGGAGAGCTGTCGGAGAATGTAGTGTGGATGGTGGAGGAGAGCTGTCGGAGAATGTAGTGTGGATGGTGGAGGAGAGCCGTCGTAGAATGGTGTAGACGGCGGAGGAGAGCTGTTGGAGAAATTAACATGACAGGTATACAATTAAACAATTCCTATTTATATTGTTAATAAAATTAATAAAAATTTAAAAAATCATATAATTAAGCACTTTGTGTGTGAATATATATATACACAATTTTTTAGGTTTCACATGTTTATAACTAATAAATTGTAATTTTTCATATTTTTTTTTTATTGATTATGTTTTACCTGATGTATAATTTCCATGTCTAATAATGTATGCAACGTAAAGGAAGAATAAAACGAAGGCTGCGGGCAAAACATTAAAACGTAACAAAGGACAAAGTATTTCTATTTTCCACAAGATGAGGATCTGCTATTTTTGCCACACATTAATCAAGTCACCAAGACTGTTATGTACAAATTAAAAGTACTACGTAGGATCCTTGTGTATTTAGCTCCTATGGATCGCCCTAAAGTTGTTGCTGCCCTGGTCTTTCCTCATTTAGACTATGGTAATGCACTTCTAGTGGGCATCCCGGGAACATATATACAAAAACTACAAAAATTACAAAATTTTGCAGTTCGTATTGCAACTGGACTGAGAAAAAGAGATCCAACATCAGAACAATTAAACAGTCTGGGGTGGTTAACTGTCGATAAACGCATTAAATTAAAAATATCATGTTTAATGTATAAAACATTTAATGCTATGACGCCAAAATATATAATGGATAAGGTTGTCAAACATGTTCCAACGCGACAGTTACGCGAAGATGGATATTATCGCGTAAACATCCCAAAAATAAAAAATATCCGAATTGGTGGTCGCTCATTCTCATACCAAGCGGCGGTGCAATGGAATGCTCTGCCGATTGATATTAGAAGGGCAAAAACTTTTAACCAATTCAAAAAAATGATGAAAGGTCACCTACGCAACCCTGGATCTGATTAGATTATGTAGTTTGATTGAGTACTGTATATAGAAAAATGTAGTCAGTGATATTTGGTATGTGAATTTTGTAATCTAACTCTAAAAATGAACTATTTTAGATATGGATGCCCTAGATGAATGAAAAGTTAATTAACCTAAATGTATATTAATGGACTCAATGTGACAAATTTTTTTCCTCCTTTTAATCATGTTTTACATTTTCTATGTTTTTTGTGTACCTATATGTCTGAACTATGTTGATTTTGTTTCTGATGGCCTCGCAACGAAACCATTAAATTTGTTGTAAAGCGAGTAATTAAGAAATAAAAACAAACAAACAAACAACAAGATAACGATCTCATTTATTGTGAGCTGGACAGTCTGTCCTCTTCCTCCTCAGTCATTGTGATGTATTTTATATCAAGCCGCCCCTAATGCTACATAGAACCATTTATCCAACTGTCCATCCAGAGCCTCTGGTTTATAGACCGGATATATCCTAAATATAGAACCATTTATCCAACTGTCCATCCAGAGCCTCTGGATTATAGACCGGATACATCCTAAATATAGAGCCATTTATCCAACTGTCCACCCAGAGCCTCTGGTTTATAGACCGGATACATCCTAAATATAGAGCCATTTATCCAACTGTCCATCCAGAGCCTCTGGTTTATAGACCAGATACATCCTAAATATAGAGCCATTTATCCAACTGTCCATCCAGAGCCTCTGGTTTATAGACCGGATACATCCTAAATATAGAACCATTTATCCAACTGTCCATCCAGAGCCTCTGGTTTATAGAACAAATACATCCTAAATATAGAACCATTTATCCAACTGTCCATCCAGAGCCTCTGGTTTATAGACCGGATACATCCTAAATATAGAGCCATTTATCCAACTGTCCACCCAGAGCCTCTGGTTTATAGACCGGATACATCCTAAATATAGAGCCATTTATCCAACTGTCCATCCAGAGCCTCTGGTTTATAGACCAGATACATCCTAAATATAGAGCCATTTATCCAACTGTCCATCCAGAGCCTCTGGTTTATAGACCGGATACATCCTAAATATAGAACCATTTATTATTATTATTATACAGGATTTATATAGCGCCAACAGTTTACGCAGTGCTTTACATCAGGGAAGACAGTACATTCACAATACAAATCAATACAGGAGGGATCAGAGGGCCCTGCTCGTAAGAGCTTACAATCTAGAAGGGAGGGTCAAGTGGAACAAAGGGTAGTTAGCAGTGGGGGGGTGGTCAGATAGACTCAAAAGAAAAGTGCAGTTGCTAGGTGTGGGAAGGGTAGGCTTCTCTGAAGAGGAGGGTTTTCAGGGATCCTCTAAAAGCTAATAGAGAGGGAGATAGACGGATAGATTGGGGTAAGGAGTTCCATAGGCTTGGAGAGGCTCTGGAAAAGTCCTGGAGACTAGCATGGGAGCAGGTGATGAGAGAGCTAGAGAGTAGGAGGACTTGAGAAGAACGAAGAGAACGATTAGGTTGGTATTTAGAGACTAGGTCAGTGATGTAGCTGGGGGCAGAGTTGTGGATGGCTTTGTAGGAAATTGTTAGTAGTTTGAATTTAATTCGTTGGGTGAGCGGAAGCCAGTGGAGGGAGTGGCAGAGAGGAGCAGCAGAGACAGAGCGGTTGGTAAGGTGGATGAGTCTGGCAGCAGCGTTCATGATGGACTGAAGAGGGGATAGAGTGTGCAGTGGTAAGCCAGTGAGAAGGGAGTTGCAGTAATCAAGGCGAGAGATGACCAGGGAGTGAATCAATAGTTTTGTGGTGTCCTTGGTTAGAAAGGGGCGTATTTTGGAGATGTTTCGAAGGTTAAGGCGGCAATTTTTGGACAAAGATTGAACGTGAGGTTTAAAGGACAGTTGAGAGTCCAGGACTACACCTAGAACCTTGACATGTGGGGATGGGCTGATAGTTGTGCCATCAATTTTGACAGAGAGATCAGGGGAAGAGACACGTGGGGGAGGGAAAATGATAAGTTCCGTTTTGGATAGATTGAGCTTGAGAAAGTGGTGTGACATCCAAAGTGATATATCTGATAGTAAATTAGTGATACGGGAGGAGAATGAAGGAGTGAGTTGAGGGGTAGAGAAATAGATTTGAGTGTCATCAGCGTAGAGATGATATTGGAAGCCATGGGAAGCTATCAGCTGACCCAGGGAGGAGGTGTAAATCGAAAATAGGAGAGGTCCAAGAACAGAACCTTGGGGAACCCCAATGGAGAATGGAAGAGGAGAGGAGGAAGTAGAATTGTAAGTAACGCTAAAGGTACGGTTGGATAAGTAAGTAGAGAACCAGCGAAGAGTACAGTCACGGAGACCAAAGGTGTGGAGTTTTTTGAGGAGGAGGGGATGATCAACTGTATCAAAGGCAGCAGAGAGGTCCAGGAGTAGGAGCACAGAATAGTGTCCCTTAGTTTTGGCCACTAGTATGTCATTTGTAAGTTTTAGGAGAGCAGTTTCTGTGGAATGTTGAGGACGAAATCCAGACTGAAGGGGATCAAGAAGGTTATTATCAGCAAGGTGCACGCTCAATTGGTTATAGACTAGACGTTCAAGGAGTTTGGATAAAAAAGGGAGCAAGGAGATGGGGCGTAGGTTGTCAAGATTGGATGGATCCAGTGAGGGCTTTTTAAGTATGGGGCTGACAAGTGCATGTTTCAAAGAGTTAGGGAAGATTTATCCAACTGTCCATCCAGAGCCTCTGGTTTATAGAACTGATACATCCTAAATATAGAGCCATTTATCCAACTGTCCATCCAGAGCCTCTGGTTTATAGACCGGATACATCCTAAATATAGAACCATTATCCAACTGTCCATCCAGAGCCTCTGGTTTATAGACCGGATACATCCTAAATATAGAACCATTTCTCCAACTGTCCATCCAGAGCCTCTGGTTTATAGACCGGATACGTTCTAAATATAGAGCCATTTATCCAACTGTCCATCCAGAGCCTCTGGTTTATAGACCGGATACATCCTAAATATAGAACCATTTATCCAACTGTCCATCCAGAGCCTCTGGTTTATAGACCGGATACGTTCTAAATATAGAGCCATTTATCCAACTGTCCATCCAGAGCCTCTGGTTTATAGACCGGATACATCCTAAATATAGAGCCATTTATCCAACTGTCCATCCAGAGCCTCTGGTTTATAGAACTGATACATCCTAAATATAGAGCCATTTATCCAACTGTCCATCCAGAGCCTCTGGTTGATAGACCGGATACATCCTAAATATAGAACCATTTATCCAACTGTCCATCCAGAGCCTCTGGTTTATAGACCGGATACATCCTAAATATAGAGCCATTTATCCAACTGTCCATCCAGAGCCTCTGGTTTATAGACCAGATACATCCTAAATATAGAACCATTTACAGTAATGAGAAAAAGTGTTTGTTTTGTACGTATTTTTAAAGACAAAGATTCGATCTTCATTCAGACAGTGCCTTCAAATATAGGTGATATGCTTAAATAACACAGGACAAAGTTTACTGTTTCAATCATTTATTCAGATAAAATATTAATATAATGGTGTGCCGTGGTAAAAGTAAGTACACCCATGGGCTCAGTAGCTTGTCCTCTATACGAGAAATGAATGATCTTTGGCGTCAATGTGGCTTTGGACCACTTCTTCAGGCAAAAGTGATTTGATTTCAAGGTGTTGGTGGGTTCTGTTGCATTATTGTTTATAAACCCCTGCATCATTTCAGATCCCGCTATTTCTCCCTTTTTCGCCATTCATTGGTGAATTTGCTAGTTTAAGTCATCATGTTGAAACATTTCTGAGAACCTCATATTCACATTTGGCATTTAGCAATTCACATTTTAGCATCACATAAACTTTGATAAGATGCAGAATACATAGCTGTCTCAATGTCTGAAAGCTGCCCAGGCTTCAGAGCACCATAAGCAATACCATTTCCACCACCATGTTTCACAGTTGGTGTGAGATTCTTCTGCAATGCTGTCTTTGATTTTAGCCAATCCTATTTTCTATTACTAGGGCAAAAAACTCTTATGTTTATCTCTGCAATCTACAGAACATTGTTGTAGAAGGCCTGGTCTTTGTCTACATCAGTGGTTCTCAACCTTGCCCTCAATTGCCCCCAACAGGCCACGTTTTGGGAAATTCTCTTAAGCCCCGTACACACGGCCGAGGTTCTCGGCAGAAACCAGCAAGAACCTCGCTGGGAGCCACATTCTGCGTAACGATGTGTTCTGCCCGTCGATGTTCTCTACCGTGTGTACGGGGCCTGAGATAAAATAGCTGTCCAAAATACCAAGCCATTGACTCTGATTTAAAGCACCTGTGCAAGATAAAGGAAAACCTGCACATATGGACTATTGGGGGTACTTGAGTACAGGGTTGAGAACGACTGGCCTACACCCCGTAGAGTGTTCCTTTACATTGGGTGTCCCCAAAAGAGTCCTCCTTTACATCAGGTGTCCCCATAGAGCCCCCCCGTTATATTGGGTGCCCCCAGTAAGGGCCTCCTTTTACATCAGTTGTCCCCAGTAAAGTCCCCCTTTACATCAGGTGCACCCAGTAGAGTCTCCCTTTACACCAGGTGTCCCCAATAAAGTCCCCCTTTACATCAGGTGCCCCAGTAAAATCTCCCTTTACATCAGGTGCCCCCAGTAGCGTTTCCCTTTACACCAGGTGTCCCCAATAGAGTCCCCCTTTGCATCAAGTGTCCCAATAGAGTCCCCCTTTACATTGGGTATCCCCAGTAGTTTCCCTTTACATCAGGTGTTCCCAGTAGAGCCCCTTTACATCAGGTGCCCACGATGGGACCATAGGTGCACTACGGTCGCACCTATGGTCCCATCGTGATCCAGCTACGCCCCAAGTGTGAACAGGCAATCATCCTGTCCTGCTTTTCTGACCTACTTTTAACTAAGAGGTCTCGCCGTGTGGTAAGAGCATAGCATCTCCTTAGCACTTTGGGTGGAGTTCATAATGCAGTGGTGAAGGAATCAGACGCATCCACAAATCAACTTCTTATCAATCAGTCACTGATTCACTTGTGGCTTATATGGGACTTTGCACAACTAGAGACTATCATTGCACTGAGAATATATTATTGCACTTTATCCTCACCACGAGTAAACAATCTTTTTCTTCACTGGTGAATTTTTTATGCAATTGTATTTCCTGGTGCCTCCATGGCAGCATACCAATGGTTGTGACTCCGCCCTCGTCCAACCCACAAGACCACGTAACTCTATAAAAGAAAGAGCTACTCCCCCCTCAGGTATTCTTTTTTCTGTCCTCATCCCTGCAGGATCACAGATCAGCCCTGCCTCACCGTCATATGGTGTAACCATTGCAGGTTCATGCTCTCCTGCAGTATGGAGTCCCATTACTTGGACTGCTAAATGCCTCACATAAGTATGGGAGCCCGTTTTTCTGTGGATCATTTTGGGGCCTGTCTAAAAACATCCAGGAGCGTCTCCTTCTCCTCTGTGGCTTTTGGCTGGCTATTTCGGGGCAAGACAACACAAGGTACCTTTTTAGAGCCTTCAATAGCATTCTTATGTTTTTTTTGCCTCACCCTCATGTCTGCTGACATTGAATCCACCTGATTTTGAAACCTTGTGCACCTGATTTTGAATCCATGTGCACCTGATTCTGAATCCGTGCGCACCTGCAGTACATCCATGTGCGCTTAGCAGTACACCTGGCAGTGCATCCATGTTCACCTAGCAGTGCACCTGACAGTACATACATGTGCACCTAGCAGTGTACCTGACAGTGCATCCATGTGCGCTTAGCAGTGCACCTGAAAGTGCATCCATGTGCACCTGGCAGTGCATCCATGTGCACCTAGCAGTGCACCTGGCAGTGCATCCATGTGCACCTAGCAGGGCACCTGACAGTGCATCCATGTGTGCTTAGCAGTGCACCTGGCAGTGCATCCATGTGCACCTGGCAGTGCATCCATGTGCACCTAGCAGGGCACCTGACAGTGCATCCATGTGTGATTAGCAGTGCACCTGGCAGTGCATCCATGTGCACCTGGCAGTGCATCCATTTGCACCTGGCAGTGCACCTGTCAGTGCATCCATGTGTGCTTAGCAGCACACCTGGCAGTGCATCCATGTGCACCTAACAGTGGCAGTGCACCTGATGTGCACCTAGCAGTTTACCTGACAGTGCATCCATGTGCACCTGACAGTGCATCCATGTGCACCTAGCAGTACATCCATGTGCACCTAGCAGTACACCTGACATGTACACCTAATGCTATCCTTGAGTATCTAACACTACGTACATATGTACCTGGCGCGGCCTCCAGGTGCACCCAACACTGCACCCATGTGTACTGGTGCTGCCTCCATGTGCACCTGACATTGCATCCGTGTGTACCTGGCGCTGCCCCCATTTGCACCTATCATTACTACATATACACCTGAAGCTATCCTAGTGTGCGCCTACCAATGCCTCCATGTATGCCTGGTGCTACCCCCATGTGCACCGGCATGCCACCCTCCTGTAGGTTCATTCCTGGGAGCCGTTGGTGGCCTGATTCTGCCGCCGGGTGCGTCGCCATTATTTTCCCCCTCCCTTCCTGTGTGGGCGGTGCGGCGCGCACGTCTCCCTACACTGCTTCATCATCTCGGGGGCGGGGTCACGGCGGAACGTCACAGCGCATGCGCAGTAACTTTTCTGAGGCTGAGCGGCGGCCATTTTGGTACTCCCTGGCCGAGTTCAAGCCTGGCACAGATAAGATATCTTTAGGGGTCTGCTTCCCCTTCACCTCCCTCTGATAGAGCTTGACCAATATACTGATGATATGTGTATATATATATATATATATATATATATATATATATATATATATATATATATATATATATATATATATATATATATATATGTATATATATATATATGTGTGTGTATGGATATCTGTGTTTACATGTGGGTATGTATATACATATGTATATATTATTAGTGCTATTTATGCCTTCCTATACCTTACATAATTAGATTTAATCTTAGTCCTAACCGCTCTGATATACAATGCCGCATCAATAAAGATCCTCAACATACCGCTAGGTAAGGGCTGCAACATAACAGGTAAGTTCCTTCATTCAAAGAGCTTAGGGCATGTAGAAACATTCTTTTGTTTGTTTCCACAGCCCGCACCAAGAACCACCCGCAGGGGTTCTCTAGAGGGACATACCTCCTGCAGTGACTGAGGTTACCCCAGCATACCCCAAGCAGGCATGTATCCCAGGGCAAATCTGCACATCCAGGGGAAAAGGCCTGTTGAGTTTGTGAGGAACAAAACTTACTGGGAAGATTGGCGTGTGGTCAAAGTCTGTCTACGGAGGAGAAAGCAGTAAAGCGCTATGTTTCTCCAGACCGGTTCGGAAGGCGGGCCGGTTACAGCCAAAGGACATATCAACGTTTGAAGTCAGTTTATTAAAATCGCATCACATTGTTATCAGTTTATCATTGCATTAAAGACATGATTCAGTGGGAAGAAGATCCGGTATCATCTGTCCATACAAGAAAATACTGTTTTCCTCACCTGACAAAGAAAGCTGCACCTGTTACCTTTATAAGGTCAGGAGAACGAGCGGCGAAAAAAAGTGTGCGGAAAAAACGCATCGCCTGCAATCAATGTCTCAAATTTTCTTACCACTGGCGGAAGCAAATGCACAGCTCCTGGATTTAGATCCAACTTTGGGCACGTCAGTCATGGCATTAGCCAGGAATGCAGCCATCAATGGCCTTGAGTGCTCCCACAGAGCCATGCTATACTTCATCACAGCCAGAAGGGCATTACGGTTAAAACCATGGTCGGCAGACCCATCTGCAATGCAGTCCTAGCGTCACATCCCATATGATGGAAGGCCTGTTTCGGCGATAAAGGAAATTCCCCAAGATAGGAGAAGAGAATTCGCCTCGCGGGCAGCTACCAAACAAAGATCTAGAGGGGGCTTGGAAGGCTCACAAGCCACCCTTACCCAATTGCGCAATCCTAAGACCGCGTCGTAGACGGTTGAGAGCCAGAAGTCCTTCTACTCCCCTTATCCACCGGTCCGGTAGTAGCTAGACTCAGGCTTTTCGGCTTACATTTGGGTGAAAAACTGCACTGGTCCATGCAGCCTCCACGGTCCTTCAAGTACTTCTTTTTCTCTTCTGGTGATTCAAAACCTTCCTCCACTCTTTCTCTCCAGCCCACCAAAGACAAGAAAGAAGCTCTCTTTCAGTATACTAAAATACCTCTGCACCAACAGGCAATATTGCCAATACCAGTCTTGGTGAAACACCTGGGGTTCTACTCTCCAGTCCTTTGTTTTAGTTCCCAGGAAATCTGGGGCTGGAGACTTGTGTTGGACCTAAAGTGGATACCTAAAGAGGATAATGGATACGTTCAGGTAGAACAAGTCATTTGGTATCCCTAGTCACAATAATTCTGTCAGTACAGCCAGGTATTTGCATGGTCTCTATGGGGCTTCAGGATGTGCACCTTCAAATTGCCATCCATCTTTCCAATCTTTCTCCTGGGCTCAAAGTAGGCGATCTGCGCCTCCAATTCAAATATCTTTACTTTGGAATTTCGTCCCAAAACCTTCTTACCAAGGTTTTAGTAACCATCCTAGCTTCCTTCTGGGAAAGGGAGATCGGGGTCCTACATACATTACTTCCAGTTCGAATGACTTGTCTACGTACGCATCTGGAAGCTTTATTCAACACCCCGATGAAGCGACACTGTCTTCAATCGGAGGATCACTGAATTTGTACAGAAGTTGGACAAAGCGAACCAGTGGGCATCTACGTTCTCCACTTGGGTTTTTTTCTGGCACAATGGAGAAAGGGGCATCTAAGACAAACAGTTATCGGGGAAGTCCAGCCTTGGTAGTGGGCATGACCTTCATCCTCCCAGTTCACAGCTCCCTTGACCCATCTCAGGAACCATTCTTGCATCTGAGGCAAGTCATCTGGACTGGGGGGTGATACATCTCCAAGACAACCAGCTAGTACAAGTAGGACGGCCACTCAATTCAGAAAGGATTTCCAATATCCTAGAGCTAAGAGTAGCATGGATGGCACATCTAACCCCTCTTCTTGGGAGCAAGTCCATACTGGTTCAGACAGACAAGGCAGCAGTGGTCCATGTTCAAAGCCAAGTTGGGATGCACAGCAGGTCTCTGACCAGCGAGGAGTTCATAGACCGAGAATGGTTTGCTCAGTCTTTGGGCTGTCTACAGCCCAGCCCCAAGATTCAGCTAGCCGTTCGTCTTTTCAAGACCTTTCAACAGCGACAATGGATGATCACTAGGCCTGTAGATTTTCTGTTTGGATATACCAACAACTCCCCATTTGGATCATATAACTTCCAAAAGGGATATGTTTTTCCCTAATGATTACTTTGATACTGTTTTTGTCTCCAGCTCCTGACGTTGCTGAAGGTCGCTATCCTGGCACGCTATTCTGGCAATGACAAGGGTTTCTACTATTAGTCAAATGGCTCGGTACAGTTCCCACACGCGGACAACCTCCTATATCAAGATGACTTTTCTCACCCACGTCCGGGGATCCTGGACTTGAAGGCCCGAAAGTTGGGCAGAACAGACGGGGTGACCTAATTCGCTCATGGTTTTACCCAGACATTATTACATACAAGAGAGTCATCCACCTATGCCAACTACTAATAGGTTTCAAAGGAAGTTCACAGATCTGGAAAAATCCAGCCATTTCAATTCGCTAGGTCCTGGGGTCCGAAAGATTCTACTCGTTCTACAAACTCATCTGAACTTGGGCTTAGGTCTTAAAGCACTCTGAAAGTTCAGCTTGGAGCCTTGTCGGCTCTGACGGGCGCACACTAGGCACAGAGTCTTCTTGTAGAATGCTTCCTGAAAACAGTCAGACTGTGCCCTCCCGGGAGGACCCACACCCCATATGGGTGTCTGACAGTTGTCTTGACAAACCCTTGCTTTGCTCCCACTAAAGAGTGTGCATTGGAACACATTACCTGGGAACCTACCTTGCTGATTGCCATCATGTCAGGGCATAGAGCGTCAGAAACGCAGCCTCTAGGGGCTCAGAAGTCCTACGTCGCCTTTTTTCCTTCCAGACAGGGTAGTCCTACAGCCTATGCACCAGTATGTCCCTAAAGTGTCTGCAGTCTACCATCTCAGCCAGGAGTGGGTTTCCCGACCTTCAGAGGAGACCCAATTTCCTCAAACTACATGGTTTGGATATAGTCAGATCCCTGAGGCGTTACTTAGAACTAACACAACAGTTTCTCAAGGATCAATGTTCATTCGTTATTCCCAAGGGCAAAAAGAAAACTGTCGCCTTCCAGGCTAGTCCAAGAACGTATAGGGCTAGTGGTCTCCCAGCCTAAGTACGCTGAATGCTCACGAGGAATCCTCGGCAGCATTTAGGCTAAGGTCTCTCCTGAGACAATTGGCAGGACGGCTAGTTAGTCATCCTTCCTTACCTTCATGTCGCACTATAGCCTAGATGCCGCAGTCCTTATCTCCCGAGACTTTGGGAGGAGATTTTGAACTATGAGTTCTGTAAACAAATTTCATTATATTATTGCAGTACCCTCCCTGTAAGCGAGTTAGTTAACCATTGGTATGCTGCCATGGAGGCACCAGGAATACGGAAAATTGAATACTTACCTTTCTGTAATTTTCCTTTCCTGGTGCCTACCCATGGCAGCATACACCCTCCCTTCTGTAATCCTTAAAGTTATGAAGACTAGTTACAAGAATACCTGAGGGGGGAGTAGCTCTTTCTTTTATAGAGTTACGTGGTCCTGTGGGTTGGACGAGGGCGGAGTCACAACCATTGGTATGCTGCCATGGGTAGGCACCAGGAAAGGAAAATTACAGAAAGGTAAGTTTTCAATTTTCCGTATTTTTATCTACCTAGGCAGATGACCTGTCCAGGACTATCACATGTTATTCAAATATAGGTTTATGTTATGCATTTGTGTTGTTTATAACCACTCACCTATCCAGTTTATGTTGCACATTTAGTACACTCACTATTATAGACAGGTGTTATACTGAGTCTATCCACTAGCGCCCTCTATATCTTTTCCTTTTCATTCTTAGGCCATTGACAGCTCTGCTAACCACTTGGACCAAATCTTGTCATATTTTTTAGGACAGCCTCTAATAGCGTAGGCATCTTTATAAAGTGGTAGGCCATTGTTGACCAGCTGTTTCCAGAAGGTTACAGGTGGGGGAATTGATTTCTTCCAGTGAAGCATAATCGTTTTTTCTAGCATAGAATAAAAGTATACTGACTAGAGTACGCCCAGCCACTGTAAGGATTAGATATTCAACAAGTCCTAGTAAACAAGCAGACATGGAGGACCACAAGGGTAAAGCACTAACGACGTCATTGATGACGAAACACGTTGCCACCTGGCCCTAAGGTCCTCTAGGGCAGGCAGTGAGACTCTAATAAGGTGGGAGCATAGTTGAGAAGTAGGTTGTTCCTTACAATCAAACCCGGAGGACATCTTCTAGAGAGGATTGTATAATTTGGGGGGGGGCAGAGTGGGAAAATTAGTTGAAAAAAGTTATAGGTGTTAAGGTGTGATTATAAACAGGGGTTTAGTTGGCACACATTTGCACAACGCATGCTTAAGCTGCAAGGCCTCTTCGTGGCACCCTGTGTATATCTTGCAGTCCGGCAGAGGAAGTGACACGGCGGGGGGTTTCTGGATTGGCTGGGAGCGATCACGAGGGGGCGGACAGAATCGAGCAGCCGCCCCCTCAGCACGGATCGCTCCCTAAGGTAAGCCGCCCGCCGCGGAGGGGGTCCCGATCGGACCCCCGACCCGCTAGAAGGCAGGGACGTACATGTACGCCCATCTGCCTGTATGTGCCATTCCGTGGACGTACATAGTCGTGCGGCGGGCGTTAAAGTGGATGTAAACCCGACATTTTTTTTTCTTTTTTTGCTGTCACAATGTAGAGTAAAATATTTCCTATCATCTGAGCACAGTCTTGCCACAAAGAGTTAATCCAGCTCTGAGCAATCCTCCTTTATTGTTCCGTGAGATAAAATGGACTTGCAGAGAAAAATCTTGGTCAGTTCCGCCCCCCCTTGCTGTGAGTGACAGGTTATTTACATATCTCATGCACTAGCTTGGAGACGGGCATGATTTTTTAATTCCCACCCCCACTCTTTTTCTGAAGTCATGTGGTTACTTTTCTGGATTCTGACTGGATGCTAGTGATCATAGCAGAATTCAGTGTAAGGGGAGTGTAGAGGTGGGCGGGGAGTCAACTGACATCACAACCACCCACAGAGCTCCAGACAACAGATCCACCCACAGAATCTGCAGTTTGTCAGTTCTTATAACAGACAGAGGGGAGACATGTGACAGGTGAGGATACATGCAGGAGGCGTCTCTATCCTTATAGATCAGCACTATGGCAGTAGTTTAAAAAGGATGAGAGTGGCTTTACATCCACTTTAACCGCTTATGGACCGCCGCATGTACATTTACGTCGGCAGAATGGCACCGTCAGGCACATCAACGTATATATACGTTGGTGCCTTGCCGTGGGTCGGGGGTCCGATCGGGGCCCCCCCCCCCCCCGGTACATGCGGCGGTCCCCGTGGCTGTACGAGCGATCCGGGACAAGGGGGCGGTGGTTCGTTTTTGTCCGCCCCCTCCAGGTCGCTTTCATCCAATGCGCGCACTCCCCCCGCTCTGCACTTCCTCCTGTGTAAACATAGGAAGGGGGAAGTGATGTGATCTCTCCCCTCAGCGTTTTTTTCAACCACCGCTGAGGAGAGATCACATCACACAGTAAGTCTGCACAACACTACACTAACACACTACACATAGGCACATTAAACCCCCCCCCGATCGTCCCCCACCCCACCCTTTCCCCCCTGTCACAGTGTCACTGAATGCAGTGATCATATGTATGATCACTGCAGTTAGTGTCAGTGTGACAGGCAGTTAGTGTTAGGTCCAGGGTAGCCCCCGTACCCCCCCTAATAAAGTTTTGACCCCTTGATCACCGCCCTTTCACTACCTTTAAACCCTTTCACTCCCTATTGCCACTAAGCGATCATTTTTCTGATCGCTGTATTAGTGTCGCTGTTCCTGCTAGGTAGCTATATTTTTTTTTATTGCGATTTTTATTTTATTTTTTTACTAAAGACATGTGGCTGTATACATTTTGGCCTAAATGTTTGACTAAAATTTAGTTTATTTGATTTTTCTAATAACAGAAAGTAAAAAATATTGTTCTTTTTCCAAAAATGTCGCTCTATTTTTGTATATAGCGCAAAAAATAAAAATCGCAGAGGCGATCAAATACCACCAAAAGAAAGCTCTATTTGTGGGAAGAAAAGGACGCAAATTTTGTTTGGGAGCCACGTCGCACGAGCGCGCAATTGTCAGTTAAAGCGACGCAGTGCCGAATCGCAAAAAGGGGCCTGGTCATTTATCTGCATTTTGGTCCGGGTCTTAAGTGGTTAAAGGCACAGAGGGCACTCTGGACACCCTGCACATACTGGACAGCAGTCACCAAACAGCGGTGATCAGTTGGGGTGGCCAGGAAATATTTATAAAGGCCAGAGAAGGCCAGGCCACCTTGGGAGGTAGGGCGCATTAATGTTGACCACCTGTATCTGGGGGAACCAGAGAGCAGTTTAGAAGACTCTAAGGCCGCGTACACACGATCAGGTCTGCAGACCAGATTCATCGGACCAGTTCGATGGTGTGTACGGCCCATCAGACCGTTGTCCGTCGGACCAAAGTTTCAAAACATGCTTTAAAACCTGTCTGATGGACACCTCTCCATCGGACAGGTTCGATGGTTAGTACCCACTTCCCGCCCGGCCAATAGCTGATTTACGGCAGGGAAGTGGTTATGAAATCGTGACTAGACGTTCTCAAACGTCTAGCACGATTTCATGCCGCACGCGCCCGTGCGGGCGCGCAGCGCGGCGATCGGTGATGCGGGGTGTCAGTCTGACACCCTGCACCTCCGATCTCGGTAACGAGTCTCCGGCGGAGCCTCGTTACCACGTGATCAGCCGTGTCCAATCACGGCTGATCACGATGTAAACAGGAAGAGCCGCCGACGGCTCTTCCTCACTCGCGTCTGACAGACGCGAGTACAGGAGAGCCGATCAGCGGCTCTCCTGACAGGGGGGGTTCGCGCTGATTGTTTATCAGCGCAGCCCCCCCTCGGATCGCCACACTAGACCACCAGGACAATAAAAAAAATACAAAAAAAAGACACAAAAAAATGACAAAAAAAAAAAAAAAAAAAAGACAAAAAAAAAAAAAAAGACAAAAAAAAAAAGGGGTGGCAGTAAAAAAAAATGATGCCAATCAGTGCCCACACATGGGCACTGATTGGCAACATTGATCCATCAGTGCCACCCCTCAGTGATCATCAGTGCCACCCCAGTGTCTGTCAGTGCCACCCCACAGTGCCAATCCATGCCCAGTGCCCACCTACCAGTGCCCACCTGTGCCACCTATCAGTGCCCACCTGTGCCGCCTATCAGTGCCCACCTGTGCCGCCTATCAGTGCCCACCTGTGCCGCCTATGAGTGCCCACCTGTGCCGCCTATGAGTGCCCATCAGTGCTGCCTATGAGTGCCCATCAGTGCTGCCTATGAGTGCCCATCAGTGCCGCCTATGAGTGCCCATCAGTGCCGCCCATGAGTGCCCATCAGTGCCCAATACCAGCGCCGCCTATCAGTGCCCATCAGTGCTACCTAATCGGTGCCCATCAGAACTACCTCATCGGTGCCCATCAGTGCCACCTCATCGGTGCCCATCAGTGCCACCATATCAGTGCCCATAATTGAAAGAGAAAACATACTCATTTACAAAAAAATTAACAGAAAAAAATAAAAACTTTATTTTTTTTTCAAAATCTTCGCTCTATTTTTAGTTGTTGCACAAAAAAAAAAAACCGCAGAGGTGATCAAATACCACCAAAAGAAAGCTCTATTTGTGGGGAAAAAAGGACGCCAATTTTGTTTGGGTGCAGTGTAGCATGACCGCGCAATTGTCATTCAAATTGCGACAGTGCTGAAAGCTGAAAATTGGCTTGGGCGGGAAGGTGCGTAAGTGCCTGGTATGGAAGTGGGTACACAAAAGCATCGGACCTCAAATCCCGCGCATGCTCCAAATCAAGTCGACGCATGCGTGGAGGCATTGAATTTTGTTTTTTCATCACGTCGTTGTGTTCTACGTCACCACGTTCTGGTCTGATCGGATTTTGGTCCCATGGTGTGTACGCACATCAGACCATCAGACAAGTTCAGAGTTGTCTGATGAAAACGACAAGTTTCATCAGACCGGTCTGATCGTGTGTACAGGGCCTTATGCCGCGTACACACAACCGTTTTTCGCGATGTGAATTTTTTTAGATAGTGAGGGGTTAATGTACAGCTTTTAAATTGGATAGTGAAGGTTAATGTATAGATTATTGATTGGATAGTGAAGGGTTAATGTACAGATTATTGATCAGACAGTGAAGGGTTAATGTACAGATTATTGATCAGATAGTGAGGGGTTAATGTACAGATTATTGATTGGACAGTGAGGGGTTAATGTACAGATTATTGATCAGATAGTGAGGGGTTAATGTACAGCTTTTAAATTGGATAGTGAAGGTTAATGTATAGATTATTGATCGGATAGTGAGGGGTTAATGTACAGATTATTGATTGGACAGTGAGGGGTTAATGTACAGATTATTGATCAGATAGTGAGGGGTTAATGTACAGCTTTTAAATTGGATAGTGAAGGGTTAATGTACAGATTATTAATCAGACAGTGAGGGGTTAATGTACAGCTTTTAAATTGGATAGTGAAGGTTAATGTACAGATTATTGATCGGATAGTGAAGGGTTAATGTAAAGA